>MU270017.1:675191-728129 GCA_021432635.1 Thozetella sp. PMI_491
GGGGGGGGGGGGGGGGGGGGGGGGGGGGGGGGGGATAGGAGACCCACCATGGGGCGGTAGCCATTGCACATGGCATCCAGTGTGCTCGCACGCACGCAGCCGCTGGTGCTCACACCGCCGAGGATGACCGTGTCGGCGCCCATGCACTTGAGGTCGGTCGCGAGGGTGGTGCCGAAGAAGGCACTGGGGTACTTCTTCTTGATGAGCAGGTCGCCCTGCTCCGGTACCAGGCCGTCCAGGTAGTCGTTGAAGCCGCGCGTGTCGCCGACCTTCCACACGTCAAGGTTCTTGCTCTTCTGCCAGAACAGGCCGGCGTCGCGCATCTCGCCGTCGGCGTACTCGACAGCCGTCCACACCACGGGCACCTTGGCCTTGCGCGCGGCTGCCACTAGCCGCTTCATGACCTCGGGGGACTCTGCCGACGGCTTGTGCGCCGTGAGATCGAGGGGCGAGCCGGGGGTCCAGTAGGCCTTGCACACGTCGATCAGAAGCAACACCGGCCGGGAGCCCCACCCCATCCGGTTGCCGAAGCCGGTGTGCGAATAGGCAGCGTCGCCGCGGTTCTCCGACATTGCTATATGGCGGGCGAGTAGACAGACGAGGAATCTTTATTTGACGTTGGGGTATGGTCGGGCGAGGAAGAAGGGACGAGAGCTGGCAGACCGGCGACGATGTCAGTCTTATCGTCCGGGGCGTCCGTCGGATCGGCTGCCGGTCCAGTGCCGGAGGTGGATCTGCCAGTATTGGCTCGCGCAAGTCGCGCCGACGCTGGGTGGGGCCACGACGGCCGCGGGCGAAAAGGGGCTCGACAGGTCCGGCCTTCGGCGAGCACCAATCGAGGCCCGTACGAGGCTGTTATGGTTGGGTAATATGTATCATGGTTTTCTATAGTTAGCACCTGTAGACATTACATAGGTCTTGGTCTGTCTATACTGGACGACTCGATGCGGGTCCCAAAGCCCTGCTCTAGAGTGATGAACTGCCTCCTGTCTAGCCGCAAATATGGCGCCGACCTCTACTGCGTCGGATAAGGTAAACGGTGAAGCGTCCCCCTTCCCAATCCCCATGACTCCGTTGTTCGTTGCTTCGTGTGTGGTGCTGGTATGCAGCGACATCAATGTACTGTACCCGCCGCTAATGCTCCCCAGCCTCAAAACGCCATGCCAACGAAGTAAACCCCCCACCCAAAAAAAAACCATAGCACCGTAGAAGCAATCGTGCAGTATCGGCAGAAAAAAAATCTCACTGCCAAGCCGCATTCTAGTAAGCAGCACGCACTCAGCTTGAACACCTTGTTCGCCCCTCATCCCATCCCCGGACGGGCGGCTCGTATACTGCGCTCGAAGCCATCGGCGAACGGCGCAACCCAGTGGGTGGGCCATGCTTGTTCTATAAAGCCAAAAACGAAGGCCTAAGGACCAGCGAATCTGCTCACACGGGCGACTCCATTTTGGATTGCGGCGGGCTTGGCAGGGCTCTGCGTCCCGTCAAAAGGTAACGGAGAGCATCGGGTTCGGTGATCTATGTTGTCGCGCGTTAGCATGGAGAGGCTCTCCCGCACCTCTCGAGTAGTAAATATGAGCTCTCACGAGTAAATATCCCATCAGAAAAAGCCCCGCAACTATCTGCTCGAGCGACTGAAACGCCCGAGAGGCCGGGTTCGTCATGGCGGCGACGTGGATCGATTGTCTCGCCGAGGAGCAATATTTGCCAGAGGATGGACGAGGCTCTGAGGTTCCATGCCTTACTCGGCGAGCGTCAAGCCCGGGGAGGTCAAAAGTATTAGTAGTCCCTGCGATCTTGTCTATAACGGATTGGATATGCGGGTAGATTAGGCGAGGCGACCAACCAACATGGATTGAGCTCACGTCAGCTATCTAGCGCCCCGGACCCTCGGTGTTGGATGTAAACGTGATTTCAGCTTTCAGGCGCCGAGCCACCGCTCTCCCTGCTCAGGATTACCAGATGCAAAGGGCGCTCCATTGCCACCAATCCGGACGCACCACTTCCCTTTTTCCAGGTAACTAACTAGTTACATAGGTACAGATGGTACAGATGGTACAGTACCTACTTTTCCGTGCCGACAAATGCCCGCCGGCCCTTCCCTGCTCGCACGCTGTACCGCATCCGGCACACCAAATAAGCTATTCTATTGATAGCTCTTCTACTTGTCGCTATCTTCAAACTATAGATCTGACTGTTTGTGCGCTTGTCATGCGTTGGTATTTGGTGCTCTATTCGGACGCGAGAAGAAGTTCCCAAGCTTCATCTGGTGGGCCCAGAAGATTCCTTAGAAGCCTTAGCAGGCACAGTGGGCCTAGAAGGCCGATATTAGACCTCCTTGGCGTCAGATTGTCGGGGATGCACGCAGAGGAAGGGAAGAAGAAAAGAAGAAAAAAAAATCCAACAGCCGTAGCCCCACCAGCAACCCCTGTGACCTGCATGTTCTAAGCATCTTTACCTCTTGAGAGCCCACACATCCCTCGCACAATCAGTCCTAGTCGAGCACTCCGAAACCCAAAGGTCGCCGAGCGTTACGAACTTTATAATCTACTCCCTCGGTTCGACTGCTTGGCTCGTATCATATGCACTGCAAATGGATACTAGACACCACCAACAGCATAGCGCTAATGATTACCTTACTCTATGGGTGAGAAGAGGTAGATCTGTGTTCGTTCGTCGATACGGATTGTACAGCTCATGGTTACAACACCTTGGCAAGGCCTCCGGCGCTAGCATACTGCTAAAAAGATTCGCACCACCTATATAAGACAGGCCAGGGGTTCTGTATAATATGGAGCTGCAACACACCCTAGAATAAAGGCCGGTACTGCTACGTTTACAAGTAGAGCGTGACAGGCTTCTGCTGTTGTTGTGTGGCAGTGCGGACGTTCATGATTTCCGGCACAGCAGATCGCAAGATATAACAGCTCCCAAATGCCGAACATGGAAACAAGATGCGAACAATCGCCCAGCCGAGTCTACCTACATGGGCATAGAGTCGATGCCGGGCAATGTAGAAATCCCTAAGCAAGATTTAGTTTCACGTCTGCAGGCAAGACTAGCCATGGGTGCGGCACATACAGCCTTCAGTCTGCTCGGTCACTGTCGTTGGGATCTTGCACTTGTTGGCCACGGTAAAGGACTGCATCTGGATCTTTGTGCAGTTCGCGCCATAGCAGTCTCCGCTGTCCATGGCTCTCTGAAGCGCGTCACCCTTCCAGCCGAAGACGTAATCGGCGTGTTGTCCGTGGCCCGTCCTGCCAGAATGGTTAGCGTATTAGCCAGCCTTGTGGGCTTGGCGGTGGAGCAGAGGCAGCTAGCTTACCGGTCGCCGGTGCTGAGGTGGAACGGCTGCCCGCCGTCCAGGGGCCACGTGGAATTGTCGTTGAAGGCGCTTGTGTCCCAGATGACTTCAAACATTACCTGCGGGATCTTGACGGGATGGCTTGCAGGGCACTCGTAGGCCCCGTTCTTGGCATAGTTGGCCGGATATGCGACGTGGTCCTTGTGGTTGGGCGTGTCGAGCGTCTTGCCATCCCAGCAACTTTTGCCTGTCAGCATTTCTGCAAGCCCTGCTATAACCTTATTGAGGGCTGCCAGCTTACGTGGGGAAGTGTATGTTGGAACGTATCCCCCCAGGGCATGGCGTTGTAGGAAACGCCGGCGTATCGAGCTTCGGATCGGCGCATGGTGCTCTGACATCGCCTTCGAAGTTCGGTCCGGTGTAGCACCGGTAGCAATTCTTTGGCGACTGTCCCTTCGCGTCCCTCAAGCTAGGATCTCCTGCAAACATACGGAAACCCTTTTTATAATGTCAGCAACGGATTCCTTCGCCGACTTCTAGCGGGGCAGAGTATGGTTGGAGGCACCACTCCTTCGCCAGCTTCCGCAGAGACGGCTGGCCTAGGGGTAGGCACGACTTACTGGCTTGAAGGCCGTCACGACGCTCCTAAGATCTTGTGGGAAGTAATAGACTGTCATGCCTCCCGCCTCTCCGTCAAGAAACCTGTTGGAAACCTGCGGGACGCGCTTGTAGCTTCCGTTGCGCGCGCGGAAGTAAACATTCGCGGTCCAGTAGTTTGAGAAGTCTTCAGCAAAGCTACAGGTGGTACAGTCCGCGAGCTTGGAGATGTCCGCGCCGGACTCCATCGTCGCGTTGAATCCGTTCTACCGGAAACATGTCAGTGGTGACAAGAGTCAGCAACAGACTAGGAACATCACGCACGCCTCCCACGACTTGGTGAACATGCGCGGATGGGATTGACCCCGGCTGCACGAGGCTGGAACCAAAAAGTCAGTATCGCTAACCGGGCTACCACCGGATGTAACGGGATACAAACGGGTCAAGCCGCTCAATGGTGATCTGCGAGCACCCAAATCGCAAGATACCCTTGCCTTGCGATTTGACCTGGCTCAGCGCGCCAGGCACGGCAAGCACAGCAACGACAAGCGACAACCACGACATTGCGTTCGACCTGTTGCGAAAACGACAAACATGTGCGAAGAAAGCACAGGCCATTGCAAGAAAGAGGGCGCGCTTGGGTTATATCTTGACATGATTCTCGATTACTCTCGCTCGCTTGGAGCAACTTTATCCAGCCGCTGGCGAGTCGTAACCGGAACTTTGGTTTAATATAGATAAAAGCAGATGCGACTCGGCCCAAGCGATAGCCCACTGGTCGGCTTAACTGCCGAACGATCTGCTTAATTCGGTAGCACTATACTCTAATGACACTGTCCATAGATGTGTGATACTGGGCAATGGACCTGAGTTGCCGACCACCTCTATTCGCGGCTTCTGCCAGCAGGTGTACCATAACTCTGTCCGCTTTCCTCAGCTATAGTAAGCTATAGCAGTACTTTTAGATGACACCTACGCGAGGCCGTCGTTTCGGCGGCCGGTGTCGCGTTGAGGCTCTGCTATAAGCATACCGCTCAAGATATCGTTATTCCCGAGATATCTAGATAGTCGCTATCAAGTTTCTTTCATCATCTGAGTCGACAACATACTTCAAATACGACGTTTCTGTAGAACAATTAAACGAGAGTTGGGCTTTTTTCTCTACATCAGAGGTTGATACAAAGTTTCTTGTTACGCTTGGCTCTCATGTCCAAGATATCTCCACAACGAATGTAGTGAACCATTTCCCAATAGACATCCAACTACTCCCAGTTGATTTGATCGCCTTCATCTCACGCTTCGAAACGTAACACTGTCGTCCATGAAATCGCAAACCCATCTCGCAGTGAGTGTCGTGACATTATCCAGCCTATTTTGGGGTATTGTTTGAAAGGAAACCCGTCCGTGTTGCTTCATATTAGTCGTTATCATCGAGACGCCTGCAAGTACCGGCCGCTTAAACCCTCGAGGTGGTAGCCCTGCCGCCGCCAACGTAGCCATAGTGCCAGTCGTAAAGGACATTAAAGAACAGGAAGAAGCTGATGTGTTAATTAGTAAGGGCTATGTTGCTTAACAGGGCGAGAACACCGAGCTTACAAGGCAATGAAACTGAAAGCCTCAACAGTATGCGCCAGCGCACTGTTGCCGTGGGTGAAATCCGAGGCCGTGAACGCGACGAAAACCAGCCAGAGGTAAGAAAAGATGAGGTTGAAGAGCATAAGGAATCCAGTGGTGGAGCCGAGGAAGAAGGCGAGGAGGAAGAAGGCCACAGTCAGGACAGACTAGTATCCGAGTTGTTAGCAGGCAGTACAGCAGCGCGCATAGGGCCTGGCAGAGCTTGTGTTCGGACTTACGATGACTTCCTCGTAAATGATGTGGTCACCCTGGTTGTTGTTCTGGGAGATGAAGTAGGAGAGAATGCCCATGCAGATCACAGCTGAGATCCAGATGATGGCATTGCTGATGAGGAAGAAGGGCGCGAGCCCCGAGGTACGTGTGGTGAACGCCATTAGGGAAGATTAGGTGGTAGGTAGTCACGAAGTGAGGCTGGTGCACTCTGTGGCAGGGATATTATGGTATGAGTGGCTGCAAAGAGGCGGTGCGGTGAGCAGATTTCGTCGTGCCAGGTCCAGAGATGAGGATGTAACTGCTTTCCTCCCTCCAATGGAACCATGGAGATGGGTGGTTATATACGTAGGGAGGGAGGGCCTGTGACGCCCAAGAGCTGCCGGAGCTCGGAGCCACAGGAGCTCGGACAGCGAGCTACGTGAGCTGCAGTGGCAGACGTCAAAGACTTCTCACGCGAATGACGAAAGCAATGCCCGTGTAATGCCTTGGAGCACCGACACAGCGAGCCAATATCAAGGCACTTGGGCCCGCGCGTGACAGCGGCAGGCGTTTCAAATGGGTCACCAAAAAGGTCATGGCTGGGGCGAGAGCTCCAATGGCGGCGGCCGGCCAGGTGTAATGATGTAATGTAGATCCAACGGCGCTCTGACACGACGCCTACAGCAGCGAATGAGCGCTGGATCGGCGCCCAGTCAACAACGTCATCATGCGGATTGATCCGCGATGGCCGCAAAAGCGGCACCATCGAGCTGCCAGCGCGATTGTCTGTCCCGCTCGTCTTGCATTTCGTCTTAGCTCCAATGTCTGAGCCTTACCACCCTCCCCAACGGAGCTCGCAAGTTGTCGTGGTGCTGGAGGCATTTGAGCAAAGCAAGGAGGTGACACCGGCAAGCACCGGCAAACACCGGCAAAAGAGCCGAGTGAGCACTAAGCCCGACGGGACTCATAGCTACCACCCTCCATGCCGGTAATTGAGAAGCTCCAGGGTACCGCGCCAAGATAGGTAATGCAGGGTAGTCCGCATATACGCGGAATGCATTTTCGGATTGCAGACCAAAACTTGAAGCCCGATGGCTAGAACAGACTGCGAGGCTGCATCTAGCAGCTACGGGGAACCGAGACTCGCGAGAATGTGCCACTTCTCTATCGCTCCCCCACAGTCCCTCCTCTTAAGATAGCCACACAAAGCATGAGAGTGCCCTGCGTGTCCTGTATTCGGCCGCTACACAAGCCTAGTCGCCTTATCTGAATCGGAGGTCGCTTCAGAGCCTCAAACATGGGCCAATGGATAAATAGAGAGCGATGATATACGTTATTCTAATACGCCTGCACGAAGCGTACTACGAGGGCAGGCGTTAGGGAATCTCTTGCAGATCTCTACGCCTTCAAAGATTGGAGTTGCTAGCAGTGGGTCACTGAATTCGGAAGAAGCTACCGCCATCTTAAGGCGCTCCTATTGAGACTTTTTCTCAAGCTAATCGCGCCGTTGGATGAGCTTTGCCTTCCCCTGTGTCGTCGCCGATTGGAATGGATTGCTCAAACCCCAACGATACAAATCTCTCGTAGAAGATGGTCGCTTCTTCGATCGCCATCATCACGAAATCGCTTACCAAGCACGAATCAAGGATAGTTCCTACAATCCTTGTGTGCATCTTTGCTTTGGATATTTCATGCTGAGCAATTGCGAATCAAACCAAGGCTAGCCTTCGCCACATCACGGATGCACGCAACAGGTTAGAACCCAGAGCTATTGCTAGAGGCCGCTCACTACCACCGTCTCGCAACCTTATGAAGCGCACCGAGCGAGGCGGTTGACCGCCGAGCATTCCGCGAACGTTGACATGCAAGTAGCAGAGTCAAAGCAATGTCGGTGACAGAGAGAGATCTCATTGGTGCGCGCGACGCCACCATGTCACGCACGTCGCTTACAAATTCCATACTGGTGGCACCCAACGAGATACTGAGGTCCTGCGGAGATAGGGATGAGATTGCAACTAGGGTAGTTACTTTGTTAATGAGACTGAAATGGTAACCTGATGAGATAATCGAAACTTAAAACTAGCACACATCAAGGGATCCGCATCTCTCACAGGAAATATACTGACTACATTCAAAAGCCTAGCTTAAACCCTTTTTCATGCTCTCCAGGCCCAATGCCTGACAGTATCTAATTGTGTCAGAATTTGGAATAGATTCCAGCTTATCATCACTCTTAACAAGATCTTTGTCCTGCACATTCCTGTATCAAGAAATTGGCCATCTTCTCTATGATCGTCGGTGGATCACTCAAGTATGCAGAAAGCTGTTCTAATAGCGCTATTGGTTTGATGCAGCTTGCAATGGGAATGTTAGCTCGGGCAAGAACGTGTTGGCGAGCTGAAGCACACATACTCTCTTTCGACGCTGATCTCTACTGGTCGCTGAGACATGTTTAAGGTTTATTATTTACGGGGTTATTTTGTAAATCGGCTAATTCCTCATCAGTCAGAGCTGGTTGTTCTATCTCGTAGCATCGTAGCTACTTCTGTTACGTATATAGCGATTTGGATAGAGCATAAGTGTTACTTTTGGAGTTTAAATATGAACGAGAAAATGTTATAAACATGTAATAGAAGCAAAAATGTCTTCGGGTTCAACACGTCGACATGTTGAGCTCTACGTAGAACAAGCACAAGTGTGCAGAGTTTTTGGCTGCTGCGATAGCTCTCGGCAGCTAGGTACCTTCTCGGAATCCCCGCTCAGCACAGGAGCGCCTTTCTTGACGCATCAAACATGGAATCGTGATTGGTTGCTGGCAGAGCTGCAGGAAGCTGCAGCATCTTTGAGGATGAGATGTGCGGTGAGCACAATTGCGCTCTTCTTGGACCAACTTACCTTCAACATCAAATCGAGCCTCATCCGACTAGCTTGAGAGGGCGTATGTCGCCTCGCGATTTTTCTCATATTGATTCACAAGCATCTAAACCCTATTTCGATTCTATTCTGATGTCCGTTCACGATCGCGCCCATCATGCCCGACAGCAATATTCCAACCCCTCATTCGCATGTAGCAGCAGTGGAGGATGTCGACGAGACAACCGGCAAAACGATCCCTGACTCCGTAAAGTTCGCAACGTCGGCAGATTGCGTCCCTCTCAAGCCGAAGGCTGAAAGTCCCAAGAAAAACTCGAGTAAAAAAGTTGATACTTTCGTTCAAAAATATGGGCCGCCAGAAAAACGTGGTCGGGGACTGCCGACTTCATCTCAACCTACGCCTGGCAAGGTTGCAACGACGGATAGGGACAAGGGATGGACGTCAGATGAATCCGAAGAGCTGGTCATCAAGTTACCAAGACCGCAGGTTTCTTCCTCCAAAGGTTCGAAGACTCAACAGGGTCAAGAAAACCCGGCCTTTTATGGCATATCCGGTGACGGAGCTCCTATCGGGCCACCAACTGCCTCCCAGTCCCTAAGACAACGCGGCAGCTCTTCCCATTCATTCACGCCGCCAAGGGAGCCATTCCGCCAACGAGTTACTCCAACTAAAATTTCGGATATCTCTTTGGGCCAACCTGTTCCACGCCGAAAGGATTTGTATGAACGGTCCTCAATCCTTGCCTCCCGACGAATGCCCGCTGGGTTTGAAGAGCCTCTGCCCTCAGCTGCGAACAACCTCAAGGACGAACGATCAACTTCTTCAACCAGCCGGGAATACAGGCCCAAGGTCATAACTAACATGAGAGTCTCGGATGCCACAAAAACTTGGGATGATTCCAGATACCACAGCACAGGGGCAAGCCTCTCAGTCAATACTGACAACAGTAGTCTAGGCTTGGAGAGTCTCGGTGGCCTTTCACTCAGCGAATCCAGCATGTCGCGCGTGAAATCGAGCAGTTCAGGCGGACATCGGCCAGCAGCTCACTCTCAGCGAAGGCTTGTTAACAGTTCACCCAGCGGCCACCCGTCGACATCCGCCGATCCGCAGAGCCCGAGAGAAATTTGTAAATTCTTCCTCTCCGCCGGACAATGCTTGCGTCCCAATTGCCGTTTCAGTCACGATCTCAGTAGCCACGTCTGCAAGTAGGCCTCTCCAAGCCCCTGAGGACCTTCGTGATGGAAGCTTTTGTTCCTGCTAACCATAACTCTAGATACTGGGCGGCAGGCAAGTGTCTCGCAGGCGACACCTGCACCTTTTCGCACGACCCAGCCCACCTGGCGAACAAGCTCGACATCGACGACCCAAAACAATCACCGAGCATAAGTAAGCAACACCCAAGGATGTCTCAGCCAGCAAATCCTATGATAGAGTCACTCAAGGACAGATTGGATGGTAAATCTGTCGGTGTTCCACCACTGGTACAAACATATTACGGAAAGACGCCGCTTGTCCCCAAACACCCTGGCAGCGTCCCTGCTGGTCCGTACCCACCACCGCTTTATCCAGGTTCCCACAATGCCATTTATTATCATAATTGGACTCCCCCATTTCCACAGTCCCCTATTCTTCCAGAGCCCTGGAATGCCAGATACCAACATTCCATGCCACCCGACACAGGTTCAAAGACCAATGCCAAGGCTATCGCGCTCCTTGAGAGAGGTTCATTCCTCAGTCCACGATCTCGAGGACCTAGCCCAAAAAAGTTGCCCGACATGAAATCAGCCGTTCTATCAACTTCTACATTGGTTCCTAGACATACTAAGAGGCCAGATTACAAAATTACGCCTCCAAGCACTTTGGTGGACGGCTCAAACGGCTCAAACGACTCTAGAGAAGATACATATTCTAAGGGTTTATATGACTCTGAATCTTGTGAAACTGAATCAACTTGGCTGATATCGGATTATTCTTCACAATATTCGCCGACTCTTGAGGAGAGCCATCCGTTCCTCAAGGTGAAAAGCCTTGTGCTCGGGGATGTCCTGCGCCGCTTTCGGGGGTGGCAGCATGGCGAGGGATACGCCACCAGGCCACAAGAGACGAGGTGTCCTCAACAGCAACGTGAGTTCCGAAATGGATCTTCGAAGCGGCAACGAAAATCACCCTCTGAAGATGCCCATGAAAAGCCAGAGGACGAAGCCCTGGCCAAGAAGATAGTCTCACCCAAGCGTCGACGCTGCTCAGAGAGAAAGGTGACATTTGCATGTCCCTTTACCAAGAAGGATCCTCTGAAATACCAGGACTGTTATAAATACACGTTGATGAGGATCCAGGATGTCAAGCAGCACATAATTAGGTGCCACCAAGTCCCTCCTTACTGTTCCCGGTGTCTGGCGACTTTCCCAAGCGAGGAGCTACGTGACGTCCACATTAGAGCGATGTCTTGCCCCGAGCGCCCTTTCATCAAACCGGAAGGGGTCACCGAATCCCAAAGAGCTCAGCTGACCCAGAAGTCTGCTTCAAATTTGTCTCAGGAGGACCAGTGGTTTGTGGTGTTCGACATCCTCTTCCCGGGGCATTCACCTCGGGCCCAGTCTCCCTACATTGACAACGAACTATTCCAAGACATTACCTTGTACCAAGACTTTGTGACGACCCGCGGCCCCCAGATTTTGTCAGAGCTTCTAGCCTTTCGCGGGGCCGTGACTTGGAATCTTCCTAACGAGGAGCAAGACCTTGTCACCTTCCAGAATATAATCCTTGAGGAAGGGCTGCGCACCATATTTCAACAGTGGGCGAACCAGAATGGCCTTATCCTAGCCAACTCCAGCGTCCATACGAGCCAGAGCGGTCGCAGCATGCAAGACACTCCGTCATCTCAAAGTATGGCAATTATGAATCCAAGCCGACGGGTGGCTACACTAGATGAAAATGGGGAGGTCGAGGGCGAGACATCTCCACGGGAGTCGGTAGTCTAGGAACACGCTGACCTTGTGCACTTGGGCCCAGGACTAGATCTACTACAGAACATTGATGAGGAAGAAGGAGACGAGCTTCCGATAGCACTATCGGAGAAACAGAATAATAAACTCATGAGAATGATGTGTACGATAGGTTCGGGAGACACCTTCTCTGACATTGGGTGGAATGCCTTTTCCTAGATGCTGGGTAGAACTCATGGAAACGCTACTGAGAACTACTAATCATTTACCCAACAAGTTTGCAATGATTATGAGAGCCCTTCGCTGTACCCGGTCTTTAATGCCTCCATTATACTTTATTTCTGGTGAGAATGTCTCTAGACACCTTGCAGAGTACGCACCAAAGGAAGATGCATTACGGATAGACTTAGCATATTGGATCTCGGGGTGGATTTAGCCTCAAGAGTTGGCGGAACGTTTCGCGTTTTGGCTTGGCGGTACACGTTGTCCCGAGAGCCCGTTCCGGGGGCCTTCCCACGGCTCCGCCCAACCAGCTCGCACCTAAGCAGCTCTTCCTCCCCGTCACAGTGTACGAGAGCTTTCTGCACAGCGAGAAACTACAAAAGTGTGCCTTGAACTATGTCACGCGCGGTAGCTCTTCTGAAAGGGGATTGATACTAGTCCATTCCGTCTGGCTGCACTTCATATCGTGTGCAGCGGCGTAGTAATGGCCACCGTGATGCTCGTATCCCTGAATCGCGGGTTAATTTGGCATTCACCGCCTATTCGCTGGAATTCCCGTACTTTGGGAGATTCTTTGGCTACTATGCGCCGCCTTCCCGGGCCGTCTCTCACGGGGGTGGAAAATATCCCCGAAAGGTAGACCCCAAAGGCAGATATATCATAGCTTCATGACACCGGTCACCAGCCATGCCTCACTTACTGGAGATGGATGGGTTCCGAGGGCTTCATAAGAAAACATGATACAGTGTAACGCATTTCTCGCTGTTTTTTTGGCCGCCGCCATCAGCGTGTCTGGGTTCAGACAGGAGGATTTTATATCTCCGAGCTTCTTGGCTGGCCGATTCACCAATGCTCCCGCTCCAATTGTTGACGTTGGGTATGGAAAATACCAGGGATATATCGATTCTGCGAATGGGCTCAACATCTATCGAGGGTAAGTTAGCATCGTATGCAGGACAATGGCATTATACTCAATCGAAGTAGAATCCGGTACGCTGCACCACCGAAGCGGTGGCAGCTCCCTCAGGCACCCGAATCTCGCCCCGAGATCGTGAGTCAGGCTGTCGACGATCCGCCAAGATGCCCCCAAGCACCGACAGCAAGCATGTGAGCTAGGATCCCAAAGCAGAAATCCGAGGCAATACAAAAGGCTGACTTAGACAAGGCCGCAGAATTTAGACTGGGAGAAGGCCATCTTCGGGAACGAAGATTGCCTTTTTTTGAATGTTTTCTCGCCTACAAGTGCCAAGAAGCTGCCGGTGTTATTTTGGATCCGTACGTATTCTACCTAAATGCCAACGTTTTGTGTACTGTTGCTTAGACAGTGTAGATGGTGGTGGTTACGGCGCCGGTTCAGCGGCAAGCTTTGACTTCTCCCAGATTTCCCACCGCGTGAGCAACGGCTTTGTGACGGTTGTAATCCAATATCGCCTGGGAGCCTTTGGATTCGCCTCCTCGGAGCAGATCGCCAAGAAAGGCGTTCCCAACGTCGGACTTCATGACATGCGATTTGCGCTCGAATGGGTTCAGAAGCACATCGAGAGCTTCGGCGGTGATCCAAGCCAAGTCACAATTGCGGGAGAGTCAGCTGGCGGCGGCTCTGTCATGTTAATGGCAATGGCCAACGGTGGAAAGGATGGAACACGGTTGTTCCGGCGCGGCATCGCCAGCAGTCCGTACTTGCCAACTCAGCCGTATGTCAGTCCCGCGAGTAACCCCGAAAAACGGGCGCTAACAGCACTAGGAAATACAACGATGGCCTGCCAGAGGATTACTATAGACAGCTTGCTGAGAAGGCCGATTGCAAAGGATCCAAGGACTCATGGTTTGAATGTCTCACCGACGCCGGAACGATAGCGCTCCAGAACGCCAGCGCTTTGACGACGTTTGCTGCGAAATATGGCAACTGGGCTTTCATCCCTGTCACTGATGGAACCTTGATACAGGGATTGCCAACTGAACAACTACTGAAGGGCTCTGTGAACGGAGAGCGTGTCCTTGTCGGGGTAAGCATCTGCTGCTGATACACAAGCACAAACAGTTACTTATTGCTGGTAGAATAACGCCAACGAAGGGACCTACTTCGTCCCGCAGAACATCACGACCGAAGCTCAGTTTACGTCTTTCGTGCAGTTACAATATCCAGGCCTTTCGAAAGAAAACCTCACTGCAGTCATGCAGCTCTACTCCGTTTCAAACGCTTCGGCCAGTTCTACTCTCAAGTACGACTCAGATGGCACCCATGCGCCGTTTGCCACAGAGATGTCGCGCTTTGTTGCGGGTTGGCAGCAGGCCGCGAACAACCTCTATGCGGAAACAACATTTGTGTGCCCAGCCTACTGGCTCGCGGATGCTTACGCACCGGATGTTAACGTAGAAAGCAAGGGCAAATCAGCCTGGAGATACCAGTTCTCCGTACCGGATGCATTCCATGGTGCTGACCTGGCGCCGCTGACAGATAACCCGGCAAAATCGGGGACGGCAATGGATTCCACATTCCGGACATCTTTCCAGAACATCTGGGGGCGCTTTATCGTGAATGGGGACCCGACTTTGGTGTCGAGCGACAACCATACCGTCAGTGGCGTTGCTGCGGCGGGTGCCGCCGCATGGAAGCCGTGGGGGGCTGTAGGAGCTGCTGATGGACGCGGGTATTCCCTATTGGATCTCAATGTCACCAGCTCGGCTCCGCAAACTCCCGACTGGCGGGTCGTGGATGGCGCCGTATGGGAAGGTGGGCGTGGTGCGAGGTGTGCGCTTTGGGCGGCGCTGGGCACCCAAGCTCAGACATGAAGAGACGGCATATGCAATCCCACCAATAATCCTACAGAGGGATTTTCTGGTCTGACAGTGATCATGCTCATATGGAAAGTATTGGAAGTGCGCCACCTCTTTATTTCTCGTCTCTAAGGGCAGCCGACATCGCCCTCCCGCGTTGGCCATGAAGAAGGGTGATAGATCACTTTGATAGATCAAAAGCTAGCATCGAAATTGGCTGACGAGTTATTTTTTTCTGACTCACAGACTCGCATGTCGCATTTTGCACAGACTTGGTTGGGTAGTTCATGGCCGGACGGTGGTTCTATTGCCTCATCATGCCATGTGCATGGAGTGGCCTGATAACAGCTCGCAGACCACCAGACCATAGGAACCCTTGATGTGGCACGCCCGCGTACCCATCTTCATTTAAGAAACCCTCAATTCTAGAACAAAAATCGAAGAAGTAGTTAATCAAAGTATGCTAGAAAACAATGACTACTAAGAACACGTCCAATGGCCTTTGGTATAGTGAAATCATGACACCACTACATCTCAGTCCTGAGCTGCACCCCGTCGATGACGGCAACGCGTTCGATGCCACGCTTGCACGAAAGATCAGTGATTCTGTCCATATGCATCTCCTGATGCTGGGCACCCACGACGCGTCTATGGTCGAGTGTGACGTGATCCTACGGCGCGAGATCGAGAGGCTGGTTAACACAGTCAAGGAAGAAATGGAGGCGCATGCTACCATCATCGCCGCGACCGCCAAGGAGAGACAGGACCAAGCGGAAGGAGTTCGATGCCAACTCTCGGGGTACATGGACCGTGGCGCAGAGATCGAACTCCAACGTCGTGGCCCACGCAACTGATGCGTCGTGTTGGTGCAAACGAACGAGGCCTTCAAAGCCCAGGTATGCAGGTTATTACCAACCCAGCCAGGGAGCTACCACGACTGACTTCCAAAGTAGATTCATTAAAATAAGAAGCTTGGAAACGCACATCCAAGTCGAGTATCAAGATAACAAAAGTTTAGGACAACTTGCGGAAGGCAAAACTCTTACTTGGACCAGGAGCAGACCAGGAGCACTAGCCAACGTGGCAGCCTTCAACTTGGGCTCGTCCTCGGGCTAACAGTCCTATTCATACCCTTTTCACTTCGTGTACAAAGATTTTCCAACTTCGTATATACCCTACTTGTCCATTATTTACTCCTGTGCAATAGTATTAGTTTCTACCTATACAGTGATCGTATGAACATACTTAACTTTGCTGGCCTCTACTCGAATCTCGTGACTGTCAGGATAGCTGCTCACTAAGTTGAACGCAAATAAAATGTCCACGGAACCAATCGTCTCGTCAATCACGTAGCGCCGGTTTCGTTCAGGTTTTTGTTTCCTCCATGCGACGGCGACTCTCCGCCCGGCTTCGTCAGCCGCGATCCGTAGACGCGCTCACAGTTGGTCTCCCGTGGGATTGAGTCCGCTACTTTTGCACCAGTCCACATGTCGAGATGCGCGTCGCCGATCTTCTTGAGGGTCTGCACTGGGTTGAAGAAGAGTGAGCCCGTAGTAGCCTCAATGCTATCGATCGTAGCAGTTTACTTTGTATCGTCGCCGTTGTGGCGGGTTTGCGTGCCGATCGCGTACGGCTTTGACCCGGCCGTGTCGATGAGCATCGTATAGCTCGCACACGCGACAGTGTCGGTGGAGGCGTGGTTGATATCCAGATTCAGCAGCGCAATAAGGCATCGTAGTATATTTCGAGTGCACTAGGTAGGAGCAGACGCTTGGGACGCATCCATTCCAGCTAGAAGAGTGACGGCTCCGGCGCGAGTGCCTGGACCGGAGCCCTGGCGCAGGAGTCTTGGAAGAGGCTTGGAGTCATGCCCAAGCCGACTGGACGGAGAAGGATCGGACCCCTTGGTGAACTGAGTAGATGCAAACGCTTCGAGCTTGAGGAGCAGGCAATGCCACTGACCTAAGAAGCCTAGTAGGGGGTCCGGCCTCCGCTGCATACAAACCGCCCCCACAGCTTGATCTCACATTGGCTAAACGAACGAACCAACGGCCCGTCTAATCAAGTTATTGTTAACGATTGTAGGGCTTAATACATGAATAAGACCCTTTAGAATAATATATAGAAAAACAACACAACACGGGTACCTTCGTTCCTGACCTTTAATCCCTTCTATCACATGTCTTTCCTATTTAGCCTGGGGCCTGAAGTCATGCCATATAAATATCATACAAGAGAACTACGATTTTCAGTCCTTTAGTTCATCCAGTAGTTTCCAATCTCGCGAAGGTCATCTATTAAAGCAGAGGGGTTGTCGAGGCCAGCGAAATGTCCGCCGAAGTCATGGTCTACGGGATTGTTTAGTAAATGAAACAATAAGGACCAAAGAGAAAACTTACTTCTGTAGAAAACGAGGTTTCCAACCTGTTCTACAACGGATCGATGATAGAAAGCATCATGCCTAAACGCGCTGAACAGCATAGGGGCGTCGGTCCTTGCTTTAGTGTACGTCGTTCTAAAGCCTTCCGGATTCTGAAAGTAGATATAGACGGACGAAAGAAAGGTCCTAGTTAGAAAATACAGTGATATGAGGCAGAGCATCTCGTTATGGGTAAAAACCGAAGGTGGAGTCCCTGCTTGAGGTTCCGACCCTATCGTACCCAGTGTTAGCTTACTTCGGTATCAAGCAACAAAAAAGAACATACACGCAATGAGCTTTTCTCCGAGATAAGCTAGCTGGCCAACGGGGTTGTCTTGCAGTGCCAAACCGATCGTGTTCGGCTATGATCGCGTTAGCCAATGTTTGCTCACCTCGGCCAGACTAATCAGCGTTCTTACTTTAGTGGCCTGTTCCATGAAGTATCCAAACCCAGTAGCACTAAAGTTCTGAGCATATTCTGCTTCGTACTGCTCTAACGGTGAAAGTGTGATGCCCTCAGCAGCTAGCTGCTCCGCGGATAGCTGGGCGAAAGGAACCAAGGTAAAATGCGCAGCGCGGACGGTTGAGTTGAAGCTGTCATACAACCGGTATGAGACAAACCCCCCGAAGTCAGTACCAAAAACTGCATATTTCTCGTAGCCGAGGAGTTGGGTCATCAGCGTGTTGAAGACGCGGGCTGTGTCGTCGGTGGACCAGTTCGGTGGCGGAGCCGACGAAAAGGCAAAGCCGGGAAGAGACGGCACGATCACATCGAAGGCCACAGGCTTGCCAGTGGAGGTGCTCGCCGCCTGGGTTAAGTTGTCGAGGACCGGCAGAAACTCTATAAACGTCCCGGGCCAGCCATGAGCCAGCAGAAGCGGGATTGCATCCGGCTCAGTCGACTTGATGTGGATGAAATGGATAGTGAGGTTCTCGATTATCGTAGTAAAATGAGGGAATCTAGCAATTGGTCAGTCTTGCAGGCCACCAGGTAAGCATTGTACCCGGCGACTAACTGGTTCAAGGTAGCTTGCTCTCGGCCCCAGTCAAATTGATCCAGCCACTCGGTCCGCAGACTCTCGAGCGTGGATGCGCTGATGCCTGCGTCTGGCCCGGGATAAGCTAATTCGTCGGCAACGGGAAGTTGGGAATTCGTAACGAGCTCCCTCATACGCGGGACTCGATCGGCGAGATCGATGGTGAAGGGGCGTAGATTGAAGTTGTCGTGCGCATTATCGCATTTCGCTAGTGGCGTATCTGAGGCAGACGCGGCCGCAAATAGGCTAAAGATAGCCAGCTTCTTCTGGTGGAAATACATTATTACTATCTTCCGGGCTGTTCTCTGTCGTGACTTGACGGGTAGCTACTACTGGGTTAGGTTCTGGTTTTATACTATAGAGAGACGAATTGCCTACTAAAACGTTCTTGCCATACAAGTACTAACTCCGATACTGTAGGGCAAATTCCATTCAGTAGTTTCCCACAATAGGAAATAACCAAACCCAAGTTGTTATGTGGTGACCTCGGCCGAATTGGTAAGCGCGGGCTTGGATCCTGGACCTCGGTCGAATTCGTAAGAGTCGGCGCAACTTTGCACTAGGATAACAAATACACGTACATTTTGATGAAGCATGGAGACATTTGCGTGTAACTATCTTTCTTCATCAGAATTGAAAGTATTAAATTCCTCCAGTGTTCCCAGTTGCTCGGTATCTTCTTCGAGTAAACACTTGGCGCCGCCGGTGTAACCCAATCGCGTGGCATAGTGAAGAGCTGTCTCCCCGGAATCCTTTCTCTCGTTGATATCGTGTTCTCATCCGAAGACAAGTGCGATCATCTCCGGGTATTCAGACGCATACGATACTGCCAAAACGTTGATCCCAGACCTGGCTTACTTGTCCGCACCACGCTTCAAAAGTGTTTGCAATATCACTTTCGACCCCATCTAGAGCACAAATAAGTGGCGATTTCTCAAGTTCGTCTTCGTGGTCGACGCCAACTCCTTGACTAAGAATGAAGTCCACAATCCCTTCCAATCAGTTCTTTGCACCTTCGTGTAGAAACAGTTTGCCAGCGACCCATGAGGTATAACGGGATTGGCGCCGGTCTCGATAAGGGTTTGGCTAATTGGTCCGGAAAGGCGGGAGAGAATCGATCAGACTGTACCAGCTACTTTTGAAAATCCACTTCATCGAACACATCCGAATGAATATCAACTACGCCCGCGACGAGGACCAGCTCACATTGTAAATGCTTTTGTCCGGCAGCAAGCTCAAGTAATGTAAAGCCAACTTAGGTTTTGTACTCGACCGGGGACCCGTCTTCGAGAAGTGGACACACTACTAGAGCGCGGCCACGTTCTGCCTCGACATGTATAGGGCGAGGGTCCTTGTCCGTAGTTTTCGGTGAACAGCCGATTCGATCGCCGGATCCGCTGCTATCATGAGAAACCGACCGACGGCCTGGCAGGGAAGTCTAACATCGTGGAGAAAGATCAAGTCCCGAATTGGGCTCTCTCATAGGCTACTTCGTTTAAAGATCCCAAATCTGGTGCACAGATAGGCGAAAGACCCACTCTGAGCGGCAAAGCGCTTATGGGCTGGTGGTGACATGACGCAGGATTGGAAGCTCGGTGCCTCAGGATCCTGAGAGAGTCTCACTAGGGCTTACTCTCGAATTTGTGCCAAAGCTCGATCTTTTCTCGACGCCCTCTCCTTGACCGATCGTTTTCCGCTGTTCCCTATTACCGTTGTGCCCTAGGTAATCTTCGTCAACCAGACTACAACATCGACACGAACTAACGCCTCGTAATAGACCCTTATGTTTGCTGATATCGGAAATAAGCACTACACAAGACAATGGAAACAGACTCGTCGCCAGTAGTGGGGGCTGTATCGCCTCTGTCCGACTACGAATCGATCGCGGTCGATAACGTGAAGGAGGTGACCGCTCCTGCGTACTCAGATGAGAAGATCCTCTACGAACCGGAGCAAACCGCAAACGGCCCCGAAGGACGAGCGGAAGCGAGCGCACGGGATGTCAAGGATGAGAAGATAGTATGGAACGGCGAGGCAACTTCTCCAGGGTGAGCGTCTCCAGCTATACAAACACTGCGGGGAGGAAAAGAGTAGCTAAAACGGACTCAGCACAGCGGATAAGCCCGTAGACCCCAACGAAAAAGAAGCTATCGCTCCTCCCGCGGACAGAGAGACATTACCGGAGGTTGTCAGGGACGAGCACAACGCACCAGAAGCCGTGTCGCCCAGCTCTCTTGGCTACGTCCCGAGCCAACCTATGACTAGCGGCAGGCCTGAAGAAGACCGTACGACCGTGACACCGCTGCACTTGCTCGCTGACCAACCAGACCTGGTCGACTGCCCTTTCTGCCAACGACGAGCCGAAACGGTGGTCAAGAAGGTGCCTTCGACGTTGACACAGTAGGTCAGGTGGTCCTGTCCCAGAGAACTCTGTTGACTTTGAGTGACTATAGCGTGTGGGGAGGTGCGTTCGTATTGTCACTGTTCCTGGTACCCTGTGCTCCTCTGCCGTATCTTCGCAAGTGGAACTATCATATCGACCACCACTGCTCGAACTGCGGCCGTAAGGTGGCGCAGAAGCAGTCGCTAAAGGACACGCCTGAAGTGTTTGGAACGCCGGACCACTTGCGGGTGGCGTCAAAGTATCCCGGTGCGGAACCAAAGCCAACAAGAACCGAAGGTATAAATGGCTCTTGAGGGGTGCAGGAGGAGGTCGTGCTGATGTTGAGCTCAAAGTGTCTGGCGGATAGATACCCAAGCCCCAAGTTGTTTCTCAACCACTTGGCGGAATACCTAGGTCGTGTTGCAATTGTAACCTCTCGATAAAATGCTTAAGTTACCTTGACTTTGTCCAGTCATGATGCTGCCGAGACAAACGACCCATCAACTAAAGCAGCGTATGTTGTTCACACGGCTTCGCCGTCAATCAAGTCCGGAACGAGCATTGAGATGAAGGGCGTGCGTAATTAGAAGTTCCGCATAGTCATTTATTCCTAATGAAGATGCCACACAAGTGCCTCATCCTGCCATCGCGAGAGGCCTAGGTCTTATTGATCTAGGCGAAATGAGCAACGCCTCGGAGGGTCCGCATTGACAACCCGCGCCGTCGTGGCCCCGTTTACACAGCCAAAAGCAGCGACTCCATAGAGGCGTAGGATTATGCGCGTAACGGCCATTGCCGAGCTATGGCAAATTGAGGGAGAGCGGGGCGAGCGTCGCATAGGATTGCGCCGAGCATTAGTTCCCACTGAGAGGAGCTTGGCGCTTATACAGAAAAACAAACATGTAGCAGGCAACTAACACCTGTGCAAGAACAACCGCCTTAACGCCACTTACCTCGATCGGAAGGATAGGCGAATGGAGTGGATTGAGGTTAGCATCCTTCCTGCAAGTATATTATGCTAACATTGTTATACCGGTGCTTTTCTGTGCCGCAAATCTAAGAACGATTAAAATGGGACTTGAATAGTTAGCTATTATGCGGAAGGCTTGATATGGTGGCGCCGCTGCGGCGGGTCAGGGACGGTACCTTATACTAAAAATCGCTGGTAAATTCCCACGTATATTAATCAGCTATCTTGCGCCCTTGGGTCTGTCTTCTGAGCTCTTCATCTGCATCATCCAGCACTCCATTCCCTGTCTAACTCAACACGACTGCCAGCCAAACTCTCCAACCAACCCACAAACACCAACATGAAGTCCTTCCACCTCATTGCCCTTCTTGCCACCACGGCCCTCGCCTCGCCTCTGATGGCTCGCGACGATTGCAAGTACGCAAAGGCCGAGGCTGGCGACTCTTGCTCCACGTTAGCCGCCAAGTGCGGCATCAGCGCGGATGACTTTACTAAGTACAACCCGGACCCGAAGCTCTGCAGCCAACTTGCCATCGGCCAGCTCGTATGCTGCTCCGCTGGCACCCTGCCGAACCTCTCCCCTAAGCCCAACCCTGACGGCACCTGTGCCAAGTACACCACCGTCAATGGCGATTATTGCTTCAAGATGGCCGCCGATCACGACATCACAGTCGCACAGCTCGAGTCCTTCAACCAGAACACCCCTAACTGGAGCGGCTGCTCTAACCTGTACAGCGGCACCGAGATCTGCGTGTCGACCGGCCCTTTCTCGCTTTAAGTGAACTTTCCCTTGCCTTATGAGCAAGGAATTGAGTCACATGGCTATTTTTCTGCGTCTTGGTGACTTGGCTACGAAACATCGTGTATTTCTTTTGTCAGACCAAAGGATGCGGATAGAGAAAAGGGACTGTACATATGCATCCTGGCTAGGGCGGCACAGGAAGAAAAATTCCCATTTTAGAAGAGATATATGTACATAGAAAAGAAGAAGCGTTTCCTCCTTTCCTTGGCTTTTGCTAGTGCTACAGCTGTTATGCAACCGGGGAACCACTGCGCAATCAAAGAGCTTGCGATACATGCCGAGCGCGTAAGGTGAAGGTACGCCCCAGGACGGCTCAGCCAGGCTCCCCTCTTCGCTAGACGTGTTGCTTACCACACAGTGTACATATTGCCGCTTCGTCGATCGCACTATTTGCGAAGGCTGCCGGTTGCTGGAAATAAGCTGTACACAAGACAAGCCGAGACGCCGAAGGGGAAGAGTGAATCGGTAGTGTCCTCAATGCACTACTGCTTGCCACACGCTGACCCCCTTCCCAAGCTTTATTCTCAGCCACAGACAGGGCATAGACAACGGGATATCTAGCAACGAACATATCTCGCAGCCGACCCCTGAGACAAAGCCAGGATCCGGTGCTTCTCCTCGTAGTCACGGTAGCCCATGCACCGCCCCAACACAAACGAGCGCTCATCCACTCCTCCTAGCTCTGGGTCCTGAAGCCTCATCCTATCGATTTTCGAAGATTGGTTCAAGTTCGTTCACCCCCTTTGCCCGGTACTCCATCGGCGCAGCTTCCTTCAAAGGTTCCACCAGGGAGATGCGAACACCGACACCACCTTCTTGGGCCTAGTCATCGCACAATGCGCCGTAACCACGGCGACTCTTCGCCGAAAGAGCTCTAGAGACTATGGAGCAGTCACGATGGAGCACTTTTCTAAGTTGATAGAGGAGAACGATTTGTTCAAACCCGGCAGTTACACCCTAGACTGGTGTATTGCCAAGTATCACTATGGCGCCGCCCTGGCTTCCATAAGAGGCATCCATGATTCCCGAGCGTTTCGCCCCTTGAAGGATGCCATGGCCGGAGTTCAATGGCTTATGTTCTGCGATCCACACAACGATCGCCCTTGGAGCAGGAAGGCCTGAGGCGGCTCTGTTGGCTCCTCGCGTTCTTGGACTTGTAAATATGATCCTGCCTTGAGTATTCCCCAAGGGGCCCTGAAGCTAACACGTTAATGTAGCCACGGCGAAATTCGCGGTCGCTCGAATTTTACGTTCCATCCCTTCAATAAGCCCCCGGCAGACTTGCGATCGCAGTGTCTCAGCAATTGCGACTTAAATCCATTCTCTGCACTCACCTCTGATATACCCCCATGGCAGGACGACAATGTGCAGTACATCTCTGGGCTCAATGCCGTTGCCGATCTATTCATTACATGGCAGCACGCACTGGTGGATCGACTCTACATGTCTGCAGAGAAAACAATGAAACGTTGCATTAGTCGGATAAAAGAAGTTTGAACAACCTACCGCCGGAACTACGTTGGAGAGGTGGTCTGAACTGAATTCCTGGCGCGACCAGTGGCCACGACGCGCAGATGGTGAACATCCTGATCACCAGCCTCTGCATCAAGTCCAACCTGTTGCAACAATTTGGTTCTTTTGATCTCGCTCACCAGAATATCATCAGGTGCGTCCATGAAGAAGATTCGGGAGAGGCGAAGCAGGTTGTGTCAAGTTAAAGCTGTTCCAAGAACCTTAAATCCTTCAGCATGAGTCTGCCGTCTGACCTGCGGGCGTCTTCTTGAAAGCCAATTTGTTTATATGCCCAGATGCGCCAAGGCATACACTAACTATGCACAGCGATGCCCTATCCGCCGAGGCAAACGGCGCTAGCTTGGTGCTTAAACTCCGAGACATAGGTGCAGCATACCTAGAGGAGCTTAACGTTCGAATCCACCGATGCAGTGACGAAGTGTCAAAGAAGAAAGTAGAGCACCTTGTAGAGCAGCTTGATGCTTCAGACTATAGATTTAGCGACGGATTGCCGCTCGACGTCAGATATGAATGAATGGACAAGGATATGCACTACTTCTGACCCGGTTTGTGGTGTATTTAGTCACAACGTCGATATCCACACCGATTTCCCCCGATATCGTGCCTTTCTTGGGTTGGACTTCTGTGGAAAGAATGGGCTAATATCGACGGGCGACGGGGCCTTCTATTATTGTTTGTAGGCGCTCGCATAAGCGTGAACACTGCGCTTGGGCTAGATCATTGAAGCTCTATGAAGAGCCATGCTCAATTGAGATTCCAATGACCTTCGGGCCAGGTGGCGTAAATGAGCAATCATTTCCGACAAATCATGCCCGCCGCTGTGGACATTGTCGTGTGAGATGCCGAGTTGGTGACTAGGGGATAAAGATAGAATAACAGCCAGTCCCCGAAATAAGCCTTCGGAATTCGGCAAGCTACCTACCTACCTAGGTAGGTTAAGTTCATGGCTTTATGAAAGCGCTGCGGCCAAAGCGGAACTGGGGTGGCACGACACACTCGGGTAGGTCGGACATACTGCCTAGGTAGGTATAAGTTATGGTAATTGGGTGCTTACCTGCCAGAAGGACCGAGGGGCGGAGAGATGACCGTGCATAGGATACGCGGGTAACTTACGTCTGAGTTCCTCTTGTTGCTCTTTGTAATGCTTGTCTATAGTTGCTCTCATGGCTACCTACCTACTAGTTTCCCTAGCCACATGCCAAGACATGAAGGTTGTAACCACCCGACCACAATCGAGCAAAATAGAGGCCAAATTTTCCACGGCGAGAACGGCGAAAATCCCGGTGTGACGTCGTCTAGTCTCCTCCGCGCGGTACATCATGTATTTATGGCCCACAAAAAGCCCTTGTGGCGTTATTAGTTACAAGGAACCGCTCAGAGAAGTTCTTCTGTCATGGATGCTGAGCTAGCTTCGCTCTGTGATTGGTCGAGCGCTGCTAACACTGAACAATCGGCGCAATACTAAGCCGGTTGTCTATGAGCTAGTCAACCCCATGTAATCGGAAGCTCAGGTAGCTGACCGAAGCAGTCAATGAATTTCGAGAAACGGGATTTCGAGAAATGGAATACAAGTACATCTACGCCAGCACGGCAAAGACCGTTTTCCTCGCTTTGTTTCCAAGAGCCAAGTGGTTGCCAGCTTGAAAATGGCCTTGCGTATCTTGTCGGCTTTCTTGTGGGCTTCTGGAGCTGTTGCAAGCAGCAGGAACGCCGCAGAGCATCTTTTGAAGATCAGAGATGGGGTCAAAGCCCAAGAGCAGTTGCTGGCCGGCAGCGTCCCTTTTCGTCGAGATGACCTGCCCGCCGCAAGCGCCTCTGTGTTCCTGAACGACAAGAGCCGGCGTGAGTACATTGGATCCTTCTCCCCTTATTAGTTACAATACTCATAAATGCGCAGCATTTGCCGTCGATGGCGCCTCTTTCCCGGAGGTACCTTTTGATATTGGCGAGTCGTACGCCGGGCTGCTCCCAATCACTGCCAACCAATCGGATCCGGACCAGCTGTTCTTTTGGTTCTTTCCCTCAACCAACCCCAACGCCACCAACGAGATCGCGCTCTGGTTCCAGGGCGGGCCGGGATGCAGCTCTCTCACGGCTCTCCTGCAAGAGAATGGACCCTTCCTGTGGCCGCCGGGGGTCGCCGAGCCCTATCCGAATCCCTTCTCGTGGACCAACCTCACCAACATGGTCTGGATCGACAACCCCTCCGGCATCGGTCTCTCGCAGGGCAACACGTCAGTGAAGGATCCCATCGACGCGGCCCACCAGTTCATGGGCTTCTGGAAGAACTTCAACCAAGTGTTCAACACGACCGGCTACGACATCTACCTGATCGGCGAGAGCTATGCCGGGGCGTGGGTGTCGTACTTTGCCGACGAGATGCTAGCCGCCAACGACACTGAGAACTTCAACGTCGCAGGCGTCCAGCTCACCGATCCTTACATCGGGAACCTTGATGTCCAGACGTCCAGTATGTCGATGATTCAGAGCCGTAACAAGATGAGAAAGCTAACAAGTATCAGTTCCTTCCATCCCCATGGCGCACAAGTACAACAACATTCTGTTCCTGAACCAAAGCTTCTTGGATGCCGTCACCGAGAAGGCCAAGGGCTGCGGGATTCTAGACTTTTACAACGACTACATCGACGCCTATCCCCCGCCCGGCCCCCTGCGGCCCGTCCCCGATGTCTCTCACTGCGATGTTCTCGACGACTTTTGGAGCGCGGCCATCTACATCAACCCGTGCACCAATCCCTACCACATCATCGATGTGTGCCCTTTCCTCCCCAGTGTCATAGGCTACGGCACGTATGCCTTCACGCCCGAGATCTACTTCAACCGGAGCGACGTTCAGGCAGCGCTACACGTGCCGCCCACCAGTTTCAGCGAGTGCTCGCGGCGCAAGGGGATGCTGTACGACGACAACACTGTCGAGCCCTCTTTCGGGCCTCTCCCGAGGGTTATCAACAAACTGAACAGGACTGTCATCAGCAACGGCGAGCTCGACTTTGCGCTGTTCACAGACGGTGTCAAGCTAGCCATCCAGAACATGACCTGGGGCGGGCTGCAGGGGTTCCACAAGCGACCATCGCAAGAGCCAAACCTCTTTGTGCCTTACCACCCGGGACTCCTGGAGATCTTCATGGCCACTATCTTCGGGGACCCTTCGGGCGTTTCTGTCCCATTCACTCAGAACGGTGGCGCCGGCCTGATCGGAACGACGCATACGGAAAGGGGCTTGACGTTTGTCAATGTGTTCCCAGGCGGACATCGTAAGAACGCTAAAAACCTACTTGGCCGGAACGACGTGAGCTGACATGGACTAGAACTGCCTCAGTACGCCCCGGGAGCATCATACCGGATCCTCGAGTTTCTCTTGGGACGCATTGAGAGTCTGGAGCAGCAAGGAGATTTCACGACCCAGACGGGCAACTACACGGGGGTATCCTGGATCTGATCTTCAGTAGCTTCAGAGCAGAGCTTGCGTAGTTCGCTATTATTGGCAGTCCTTCTCATTCTTATGCAATGGAAGCTATAGCTCAGCTATACAAGTGGCTTGACATTGTGAGCGCATCATTGCGTATATGTGCCACCAGGTCTAATGGATCATATCCACGCGGCGAGGCCTCTGCCAGTTCTTCGTTTGTTCCCTCAGAATTTGGGGCAAATTTTCGTCTTTGCCTTTCCGCTGCTTGCGTTCATCAACTGGCAGGACCGGTCAAGTGATTTATCTTGGCACTAAGCGTGCATGAAATTGCGAGTGGTAGGGTACAAGGCGATATGACGGCCTGACGGTCCCGAAGACGGCGTCTTTCGAATCGTTCGGGCGTTATTAGCCGCTCGAATCCCAGACCAATATCCCGGCCCGAGCTACGAAAGGTTAGAGGTTCCCGTAGTGCTCAAGCTTGATGCACCGTCACCCTCTGCCCGGCGGTCCTTTCGCCAGGTCGACCAGGAACGCCTCAAATTCCCCTAGCGCGGTCTCTTCGAGTGCTAGATATTTGCGGAACCACTCTGATAAGGCGCTAACGCTGCATTGGCACACCTGTATGCCTGAAGGCCCCCAAACGGCAACGCCATTGCCACTCTCTTCCCATGTCGCCAAGCTAGGGTCTCCTTCTCCCACAGCGAACAAGTCGATGACTTTGGTCACCGGATTCCCGGTGCATGTTGAGCAAGCACGAACCTGATAAGCGTAGAATAGCGCCGCCACGGCACCCATCAACACTGTGGGGAACAGGAGCGGGTTCATTCGGACGCGATTGGAAGGCTCTTTACTTGCCCCGAATTCGTGCTCAATCAGACGTCCAAGTTGTGCTCCATGCCATACGCCCGTGCGGCAACAGCTCGTGGACATCCACGTTCGAAGCTTGCTCCGTGGCTGCTGCGTCGAAAGAGCATTACTGCGGAAGCGGCGCAGGTAGTTGCTCGGCGTCTGAAGTAGCCTCAGCGGTGCATGTATTTTTATCTTGGAAGCGTGCCAGAAGGCGAGAGTGAGCGGAGCAGAAGAGTAGTTAGTGTTTCCTGGAGCAAGAGACCAATAGTCTTTCCCCAGTCTTGCCTCGTGCTCAATCTCGAGCCTCCACACGGACAAATGATGTACCCATATCATTACAGGACTCTCGGGCGTTAGCTTTGTCGCAAGCCCATCTGCGGCAAAACTATGAGCTTCTTGGGATGCCTCCCAGGCACCTGCCTGCAGAGCAGCCAACCCTATGTGGTAATCCTCCAGGCTTAGGTGGTACGGGAGATGCGGTTCGCGCGAAATTTCGAGGGCCTCACGCATGAGGAAGCAGAAAGGGGCACGTTCGCGACCTGCCGGCTCATTCCACTGTAGCTTTCGCCGCTCGTCCTCCGAAGCGGCTTTCCAGAGGTTGTCCGTTTTTGGCAGGGGGATGGTGATCTCTTGAAATCGGACTGAGGTGGGGTGGTCTGTGAGAATGCAAAGATAGCCGTCGATTCGAAGCACTGCGTACGCTAGACTATCCAAGGCAACAACGAGGTCAGAGCTAATCATTCGTCGAGTGGCTCGTCTCTGAGCACTTACCGATGCAACTGCTCCTCGGCAAGCCAGTGGGCAAAGGCAGACTCGTCCAAAGGACCGTCAGGGGCGTCTTGCTGGCCATTGAAGATGTTGAGATACCTGCATGCGGAGATCAGGATGCCGTGGAGCTGGAGTGTTCTTGTTCGCATGCCATCGACATTCTACAGCCTCATTAGTAGGGCGGCAAGGTTGCTTACAGTTCCCGTACTCGGTCAAGACTCACCAAGCAGTGTACGCAGTAAAGAACGCAGAGAAAGAGGGCCTGTAGGGTGTGCAGGGATGCATTTGATTGCTTTGGTGCACACGATATTAGCTGCCGGCCCATCGGGATCTAGCGACGGAGATACGTACCAGGTGGACTGTCATGACCTCATTGAAGACGCTCGGGGCGAGCTCTACATGCTCGAGGCCATTCTGCAGCCAGCTTGCAAGCATGGCCATGGCAGCCAGGAGGGTATCCGACACGCTATTGATGTCGAAAGTTGGGGCGTGCAGGATGGTCCAATAGGGGTGTACCTCGGCGAAATACACCTCGATCAGCTTAGCCATCGCCGGCGAATGGCGATTAACAAGGGGCCGCAGGATCGTCGAGGAAGCCCCACTCTGCGATGCCAGCAGCCCGGAGGGAGCCGGCGAATTCGGTGACGCCAGAAGGCCGCCATGTTCGGCACGGCCGAGCCCCGGAGCGGTGGTGGATCCAAACGCCTCAGTCGCCGGGGGTCGGGGGTTTGCCGCACCGAGACCCAAGAAGGCGGGGTGCGGATCTTGCGCCGCGGCGGGCGCAAGGTTACCTGGGATGGAGCCGCTCGTGCCTGGTGTCCAGTTTGAGGGACTCGGTGTGTCCATTGTGAAGCTAGGGAGACCAAAGGCACCCGGAGACCAAGGTTCTTGCGACTGTGTGCCCCAGGACGGCTGGCGATCGACGGCATCCAGGGCGGCATCAAGGCCCTGCCCATCCATGTCCAGCGCTGCTGTTAGTCTCATGGGGTCGGCATTTTGACTCCCGGGTGGTAAGTGAGCCGCCGGGGCGGGCGCCCTTGTATCGGCAGCCGCCAGACTCGGCCCAGCCGCGGGCTCCTCGAGGGCATCCGGCCGAGCTGTGGAGTTCGGCCGGGCGTTCGCGTACTGCGGATGGAATTCGATATGCCTCTTCAGCACGTCGCTGTGCGGGCCAGTTAGAGGAGAACACGAGGAATACGAATACAGAGTCAATCGGGACCGGCGTGTCATTGCAGGCAGCTGGAAACACCGGCAGCCCGGGGCCAGGCGGCAGGGCAGAGGATGCGTTCCCGATGCAGGCAAGCGCCTATGGCTGAGAGGCCAACAAGATTGAATTTTGCAACGTCGGGTTCGACGCGGACCAGCTTACCTGCGGGCATATCTACGGCCGCATACCGGGCACTGATACTGGGGCTCCGGGTTGTGCGACTTGAGATGGCGAGTCAGGTGTTCCTTGCGGTGGAAGACCTTTCCGCACTGCGGCACGGCGCACTCGAAGCGTCGCGGGGGCGGCTGGGCCATCGGGATTCTGGAGCGCCCGTCGGACGATTAGCGAAACCGCCAGACGCCCTGTGGGATGAGCGTGCTCTGTCAGCTGAATCCAGGAGTATCCAGATACAACGCTTACGATGGGATGTCCCTAGACGAGCAGGTCGACTGCTCCACGGCGTGTGGGAGGATTTTGTGGGAGGATGTGGCATGTGGGATGTCTTAGTGGGGTAGTGGAGAAGTGGGGGATCGCCTCCTCGCGCTTCGCGAACCCTTCCCCATCGGGGAGGCGCCTCTGAGTTTGAAGCCTTGCTGAGATAGGTCGAGTTAGCCGCTTCCTACTAGAAGTGTACCGGACCAGAAATGGGAATGCCATACAGCACCCTAACAAGCCTCGGGGGAGAAAAAATAATAATAAAAAAAATAAAAGGGAGTCTCGGAGGCCAGAGGTAGTGTTTTCTCATCCTACAGACGACGCAAGGCTCTTGCGAGAATTACTGCATCGCGTTTCATTATTTCCCAAGCTTTTCTCTTCTCTTCTATTTCCTTACACGTCATCGTGTTTGGACTGGATGCGGCAAAGCAGCATCGGGTACTGGAGTACCTGCGCGTATAAGCGCACCGCGCCGCCCGGCCGCCGACGGTCGAGTGCTTTTGCTTAGAGCCAGCCCCGCTGAATAATCCCCAAGCGGACCCACGGGGGGTGGCATGAGCGCCGTGGGTCAGGGGCTTACTCAACAGGTGGCGTTCTCCACCTAGTGACACCTACCCCTGACCAACGGCAAGTATGCGACCGGCCGTGTCGGGCGAGAAGGAGCTGTATAGTCGTATGTACAAGCCCCCTCGCTGGCAAGACGACACCATGGAGACGCACACAGTATATAACAGAGACCATCTCCCAGCAAGAGAGCCACACATCTACTCATACATATCATCATCACTTCATCCTCAATCCATCAACACACCAAGACACCACCACACCAATTCTCACAGCTCCGCCCTCCAAACATGACGACCATCCAGAAAGTTGCACTCGCCGGGGTAAGAAGCTCGTATCTATATATGGGAGGATACACTACTAATATTTTGCAAGGCTGCCGGCAATCTCGGACCCGCTATTCTGAATGCTCTCCGTGACGCGGGCTTCGAGGTCACCGTCCTCACCCGCGCTGACAGCAAGAGCACATTCCCCGAGGGCGTGTCAGTGGCCAGAGTCGACTACGATTCCGTCGAGGGCCTCACCAGCGTGCTGAGCGGACAGGATGCCGTCATCACCACCCTTGGCCCTGAAGGCAGCCAAGCCCAGCTCAATCTGGTCGAGGCGGCTTCAAAGGCGGGCGTGAAACGCTTCATTCCGTCCGAGTTTGGCTCCAACGTCGACAACCCCAAGGTCCACAACTTCCCCGTCTTTGCCAGCAAGGTGGCCGTCGATGCCCTTCTCGAAGAGAAGGCCAAGACCACCGATCTCTCCTACACCCTGATCCGCAACGGCGTCTTCCTGGACTGGGGCATCATGGTCGGCTTCATGATCAACCTGCGCGAGAAAAAGGTCAACCTGGTCGACGGCGGCGAGCACAGGTTCACCACCACAACCCTTCCCACTGTCGCGAAGGCCGTGGTTGCCGTGCTCAAGAAGCCAGAGGAGACCAAGAACAAGGTCCTGTACATTCGGGACACCGAGACCACCATGAAGGAAATCCTGGCCAAGGCGAAGAAGGCAGTCGGCGAGGACGGGTGGACAGAAACCGCCCTGTCGGTCGACGAATTGGTCGCCGGCGCATGGGCAGAGCTCAAGCAGGAGAAGCCGAACCCTGCCAAGTTCGTCTTCCCCTTCCTCCAGGCGGCCATCTGGGGTGGCGACGCCTACGGAAGTGCGTTCCCCAACGTAGACAATGAGCTCCTCGGCATCAAGGATCTCACCGACGATGAAGTACAGGCAATTGTGGACAGGTACGCGAAATAGGTTATGAGGTTTAGCGCTAGACTTGTATCAACGGGCTGGCGAATTCAGGTAGACTAGGTTAGCGAAGGACTTTTGTGTTACACAATATGCAACTCACACCAGTACCAAGTCGTGAATATCTGGAGACAAGAGCTTACCATGGACGCAGAATAATATCATCTCTCCTTCGTAGCAGAAATGGATGAAAAGAAATACCAGCCGTAGATTTCTCGTTGCTGTGATAATATCATGTGATGACAAGGATTCGATGCAGCTACCCCTACGCCCAGGTTAACTGAGATCCGTCAAATCTATCCCAACAGCCGCAGTGCAATGTTATTAGTTTATTCATACGTATATTATATTCATTTTTTTTCTTTTATCAATCTATTCCTGAGGCCCTGTCTTATTCCTTGAATTCCCCCATTTGTTTGTCACCACTTTGGTACTTTTAGGCTTGTTTCTTCTCAGAGCTGACACAATCACTCCGTCACATCAGCTTCATCTCCCCATCCGTTCCGTTCATCCTTGGGAATGCGAATGAACGCACAGAGAACCAAGGCCGCACCTGAAAATCCAACAGCCAGATAGGCAGCCGAGTGGTAGCCTCGCAAGAGATCCTTGCCACCGTCAAACGTATTCACTTCCACAGTGCCAGCAAACCCGAGCCCCGTACTCAAGCCATAGCTGAGGAGTGTCCCCACTAGCGAACCAGCTACCCCTTGGTGCTTCAACGAGACGGTGTTGCTAGCAATGATTTGGGCTGCGGTGATTATGAGATCTATGGTGAAAGCTGACAGGAACATCGCCGGGAATGCCATTGCCCAATATGTCAGGTCGGCGGGTATGGTCGCCAAGAGGGCCGTGATGATAACCATGGCGAGGCATCCCAGGGCAATGATGATCTGTGCTGGGACCTTGGTCACGAGCCAGCTCGCCAGGAACGGTGCTATGCTCCCCATGATGGTCAAAGGGAGATACTGAACACCCGTCCGAATCAGACTGTCGCCGCGGATCGTCTGCATATAAGAGTTCATGTACCAGAAGTATATCCCCAGGCTCATGAATGAAAAGAAGATAGTGACCATGAGAGTGCCGAAAGACGGCGAGGTCCATATGTCGAGCGGGAGGATAGGCAGTTTCGCGACTCTGGACTCCCAGTAAACGAAGGCCGCAATGTGAATTGCTGAGACGATGAGCAAGGCAATTTCGTACGGCGTAGACCAACCGACAAGAGGTGCCTGGCTGCGCTCAATATTAGTACAGCAGCAACCTCGGTATTCGCGCAACATCAAAGCCACTCACTTCCACACGAAATTGAACAGCACCAAACCGGCCACGCCTAGATACGCCCCGACCCAGTCGACGGGCTCATCGCGAGCGACCGGCTCATCAGCGGCGACGACGAGTATAGTGGTGCCGTAAATGACGGAACCAAGCAGACCTCTGTCCAGGAATGTTAGGTCTGTGGAGGTAAAAATCGGAGGACAGGTAACTTGCAGCATGAAGAAGAGCCACTTCCAGTGGGAGAGCTGGACGATGACAGCACTGACTAGCGATCCCCCAGCAGCTCCAACAGGCGCCATGGCTCCGAACAGTGCAAACCCGAGGTTACGCTTAGGGCCGGGTGGAAAATTGATCCCGATGAGGGCAATGATATTGGGGACCATAATCCCGCCGCCGATGCCGCAGAGTGCTCGCATCACGCACATCGAGACGAGACCGTCGGAAAATCCGCCACATAGTGCCCAAACTACCCACCAAGCACAGCCAGCCGTGAACGTCGCTTTGTGTCCAAATACAGCACCGAGTTGCCCGCCTAGAAACATGACGATTTGGTCAGCCGTTCGTTCTTTTAATCCTGTCGTACGACAGGGTGGAAGGCATTAAGACCCACCAATCAACACGAATGTTCCTTGAGTCAAGGGGTAGGATGCCACAACCCATACCGACTCCAACCGATCTGCCCCTAGCCTCTCTCCTATCGCTAGACCCGAGTTTATACCAGCTCCTAGAGGGATCATCTGGACGAGCTGCGAGAGCGTGATGAACAGGAGAAAGAGGTTCTCTCGTGAACTACTCTTAGATCGCTTGTTCGTCGCCGGCAGCGGTGGTTGGATAGGCATCTCAGGTTCGCTCGGACGGGTCGTGTTTTCGATATCCGTCGAGCTTGTCCGCTCTTTCGAGACAGCGTCATCGGGGATAGCCTCTCGAGGCTGCTCGCGGGAGTCACGCACGGAGCGGGGAACACCATTTGATATGATGGAAAGGGAAGACATAGTCCAAGTACCTAGTTGTATTTCGACGTGTAATTCTTTCGAAATGCCATTTATTGCAGGCTAAGGAATTTTATAGGATGCTAGACCTCTATCCTCGTCGACATTAGCATGCACCAACCCGATGTGCTGTTTGCTTAAAGGGGAGGTGTACTGTATCCGAGATTGCATTCGTGCTTGTCCTGAGTAGCCGCATGTGGGATGCTTGATCATGGTGTACTAGGTGCATGTGGGATGGAACTAAGCAGTTCAATTGGCCGAGCTGCAGAAAAGTGGGGATCACCAATCCTCCCGAACGGCTTAGCAACCGTGCCCCTGATCGGATAAACAAAGGACAGTTGTAAGCGCAGTCCTCACTGACCATCTGGTCGAATCAAATATTGCGATCTCATGGATTATTATTTCTGGTTCCTCCATTCAGTCGCACATGACGCACATGCCCGCCTTTAATTGATGATTGCCAAGATCGCATGCCTCGGTCAGCCCCGAACGTCACTAAATCTGGTCGAAGCTATAGCTAATGCCGTGACCTCGGTCCAGATAACTTCCAAGTACATCGTCGGTGTTCCTCCAGTCAACCGGTACTTCCAACCCCAAGGCTCCCTGTCTGTCCAGCTCATCCAACACCGGTCTTATGTCCTCGCCCAGTTCTAGCCGCATCTGGTTTCGGTACCATGGCGCGAAATGAATCATGGCCAGCATGATACGGACCTCGTCGCTGGGGTTCGGCATGCCCGCATGCCAGAGCCGCAAATCGCGGATGACGATGCTGCCCTTCTTGACAGTGGGCTGGGAAGGGCCTCGCGTCTTGCGCTGTTCTGCCAGCACATGTTCCTTGATCCGGCCCGCTCGCGCCCCTTCATGCTCGCCTACACCGAACGTGTGCGTCCCCAGCCAAAGCTCCGTCGAGCCGTTGTGCGGAGTCATAGTGATGAGAGGTATGTTGACGACGAAAGCGAACGGGTGGGACGGGTGATCAAAGCCGGCGTCCGAGTGGACGGGCTGTCGCTGAGGAGAGGCACCGGGCAGAGGGGGCATCGCCGAGTTGGCAGAGCAGAAAGTCCAGTTGGGCTTCGGGCCAAGGACTGCGCTAGTCACTTGGGTTGCAATTGGGTCTAAGATGTTAATTTGGGGCTAGCGGGTAGGGATGCTTGATGGTACGCACTGGTGAAGATGGATGGGTAGAAATACTGGGCGACTGGTGGCGCATCCTGCTGTAAGTTTCCTTGGTTGAAGTTGAACGGGCCCTTTTCTCCTTTGGCTTGGAGAGCAAGCGCGTCCTCCACCATTTTGCTGTTGAGATTATCTAGATGCTCGATAGGCACGACATCTTCGATGACCACGAGGCCGTCTTGGTGAAGATGGCGAACGGCAATCTCGAGGTTTCTAGACCCTAGGCGATTGTTCGAGAGTTCCTCAGAGGAGGGCGTAATGGTGGTAGGCAAGGTAGACATCGTGTTAGTGTGTACTGACGGCCAAGGAACGGAGTCACCAAATTGACCACGGGAAATTAGATGAAAACCAAGGTTCAGAAAGCAAAAATGCAAGCTGCTATACTATTTAAAAAGACTCTTCATGATTATTGGGGGCTTTGTCCGGGCAGGACCTGTTCTTATACTTCGTTGGGCATGCGTACTGATGGCTTCTCCGTACCCCGCGTGTCTCAAACCCGAGCTCGGGAAACCATAGCGCTAAAGAGGCATGGGCTCTTTGAAGCCGTGAATGCAACCAACCAGAGACATGCCTTCTCACTCAAAGTCGTTTTGTTAGACGACGCGCCTGAATGCTCATGTCGATTATCCCGGTCCTTAATCGTGGCGTTACTCAATCCCGAGCGCGGGAATCATGTCCGCCTTGAAGTATTTCCAGCCCCTCACCACATGCTCCGCTTCTCCATGTTGGATAGCTAGGTCTCCCGCTAAATTCTCGAGGTTAGTGTCGGCCTCACCTCTGCGGATCAACCCGATTCACCCGAACGCCCAGTTTCCTGGGCAGCCTCGGGGGCACTCGATTGCCAAATCTCTTCTAGCTTTTTGATCAATCGGTTCACTGGCCAGCCCGTTGTCGATTTGCAGCTGTGCAGCCTTCGTATCACCTCTTGGCGCGACGCATCTCCGTGTATAAACCTGCCGCCTTCAGGTAGCGAGTCAGCTGTGAACCCAGCGCACTATATCTATCGCCCTGGCACGTCTCACTCACAATAGGCGATTGGACCAAAGAAATTCACTATCACCGGTGCGCTATTCGTTGTGAAGGCGATGCCGCATATGTCAAGAGCGTATTGCTCGAGAAGATCCGCCCTGGTGGTTACCCGTCCTTCGGTCATCTGTAGCAACTCGGTGAGCTGCGACGGCGCGGCATAGACCGCTAGGACGGACAGAGAGACTAAGTGGTAATGCAGCGCCGCCGCTGAAGTCCATCCGTCAGCAGCGGTCGAGACTCGACGAGTGGTAGAAAGCAAACTTGACACCTACCATGGCAGTCCTGCAGCGTCCAAATCGATGGGAGGTGCATAGGAACCGGTCCGGAATCCTGGATCCTAGAGTATGGTTCAATGCGTTTGGGCAAGCATGCGCGCCAGGCCTGGACTTGGTTGAAGAGATCGATCCACTTCTGCTCCGTGATTGTCATTCCAAACGTTGCGTTCACAATACGGCCCAGAATCAATGATATTGAATTGAGGTAGCACTGGTCAGTGGTGAATTCAGTGAGTGCAGGAACGGTATCCAAATCCATCTTCAGAGAGCTCTGGGTGTAGAGGCTGAAAGTGATGTCTTCTCGGAGGTAGTTCCAGAATCCCCTGGCTACCAGCCCGTCGTGTAGCCTATTCAGGAGAAGCTTTTGCTGCGATGCAAGAGAGTATGCCCCTTGTAGATGGCGGTTCGGATCCTCCTCCTCTTCTTACATGTTAGCATAACCCGGCCGACGGGACTCAAGTGAGAGCGAAGTTTACCTGCGAGGATTTCATACGACCGTAACAAGCACGTTGTCGCTAGCGCCGTACCCCCAATGTTGACGAGGTCTGAGTCCTCGAGACCGATGAGCAGCCGAATGCAGCAGCCATGATAAAACTCGGCAGCCGCACGCGTGGTGGGAGCAGTGGTGTTCGCAATGTGGATCGCCGACAGCGCCACCATGGCGCTGAAGAGTAGCTCGCTATCGAGGGCCATCGCCGGCAGCTGGGTTCCAAACAGCATGGATGCATCGCTGAGGTCATCTAGCCATACCTAAGTGTTAGTAATTTCCTGGAATAGATGTTTATGGAGCTACCCGGAGCATGTCTCAAGAGCAGGAGCGCAAATGCTCCTGATATTCGACGAAAGTGGCAATAAAGAACACGGGAATACGGACACCAAGGGGCAATGTGGATGATGTAATGATGGAAATAGCGTGCGACATGAGGACTGCTTAGAGCTCTGCGCGGGTTGACCGGGGAGGGGAACTTGTTGCTCGAGGTTGTCGCTGCCACACCGCCGGGGCTGCTTTGTCCACTGTATGGGTAAATCTTGATTGATGTGGTGGACCTATCGCAATACCTTCCTGACTTCTCGCACCGCTGGCAGATGGGCGTAGCCTCGTCGCCTTCAGAGTTGTTAGCCATTCCGCAGGAGACAGCCTCTCACCGACCCAGAGCTCACATTTTAACTTGCGTAGGCGGCATGTATTGCTGTATAACACGGAAATCAGACCTCAAGACTCGTTTACTTGTCTTTTGAATCAGACGCGGGGCGTTTCGGCATACCAGGCTGGGTTTCCTGTCAGCCTGCATCTGGATTGCAATGGGCCCTTGGAGACCGAGCAACGTGCTTTGTGAGCTCACCTGCTTTGTTAAGAGCGCGAGGCATCTTTCACGAACCTAATATGACCTAATCCTGGGTCTGGCGGCCTATAAAATGCCAAGATCAGTCTTTTGAAACGGTTCCGAGCTTCTGTACTACAGCGTTGTCTCCGCAAAGGCGCTTACGAACCCAACTTGAGGCACCTCCCCCTCTATTGGGCTAGACTAGAGCGAGATTGTGCACCTAGAACTCACGTGCAAGCCATCTCCAATTGTTCTTCCAGCTTTTTGTCTCGCTGAGTACGTGCAACAAAACGTGGAATCGTTGATGAGGGTTCGTAGATAGCCGAAGTGATTGTTTCTTCTACGGGATGTGACTGTGTACTCCGACGAAATTCGGAGTAGCACAGTATATTGGATATGATGTTCCCTTCTTGTTCTTGATGTCTTTGCAAGAAGCCAGCAAGGGGCAACAGCGCACTTCAAATAGCTTGGTGTTGAACTCGGTATTAGCCGCGCTGAATAACTGACGTGAGAGTGTGGGAGACATTCATCCACTATCTTCAAAAAAGAAAGATATAAACTATCAAGACACTAAAAGTCACTGGCTCGTTAGATGCATGTATGTTACTAGGCTCTAGGGCGACGATGGTGAGGAAAGTTCCGTCTTGTGAAACATGTCACTTGCACCCCGTTTACTGCAATACTCGCAGGCTGCATACCGCGCTAACCTCCTCACACTGGAAGACCCACTTAGTCCCCCGTCATCTCGATTTGAGCTCGAGCTCGAGCTCGAGCGCCCCGCAACTCCTCTTCGCAGCTAGGACACATTTTCACCCAGCCGAACTTCAACCAGCCGCCCATTCACAAGCCCTCGCTCCCATCACGCTCTGCCGCGATTCAACCGGATCTTCGCCGATACCCGCGGCCCGGAGTGAAGCCGTCGCGACAAGTCAATAATAGCGAGCTCGTCGCGCCGCCCTTGTTCTCGATGGCCTCGAGCTATCCCCCACCGCCGTTGACGACGGGCCCGGACAGCGCGTCGTCCACGATCGCCCAATCATCTGCGCAATCGGTGGGGATCGCGCAAGACGAGTCGTCGCCGTCCGAGCATCTTCATCAACAGCCATCCTCCGCCGACGTCGCGCAGTCGACCGCGGCTCACCACCACCTGTCCCTCGCGCACCAGCATTACCTAGATAGCAGCCAAGCTGCCGCCGTCGCGGCTGCCGCAGCTGCACAGCATGGACTCCAGGCCCTCGAGGCGGCCAACGCGCTCACCAGCCCGCCGCCCATGTCCAATCCCGTGATACCGCAGTTCTCCCCTCCCACCGACGCCTCGTACCTGCCAGCGGGCGCGAACGGCAGCCCAATTTCCCAGTCTGGAGTGCCTCTCACCGCGCCCAGCCCAAACAGCAAGCAGCCACACAAGCGTCTCAGCAAAGCATGCGACCTATGCAGCCAACGCAAGGTAAAGGTAAGGGCCCTGTCGCTCAACCCCGCTAGCCGAGGATGGCGGCGCGAGAGCCGCATGCTGACAATTCCACCCCAGTGCGATGGTCAAGTTCCCTGCCGGCCCTGCACCGACCTCAAAGTTCAGTGCAGCTATGACCGAGAGACGAAGCGGCGCGGACCCCCGAACCGACATGCCGAAGCCGCGCGCAAGAAGGTCAAGATTGCCGAAGTCGGCTCGCAGAACGCTGCTGAGACGCTCATGTCGATCTCGAGCCAGAGCGCCGAAGGACTGGACGCCGAGATGATCGCTCCATGGGACATACTCGTCTTGTTGATCGATGACTACTACACCTACATCTATCCCCTCGTTCCCTTCCCGCACGAGCCCACCTTCCGTGTCAAATTCCACCAACGTGAGGACCGCAAGAGCCGCGAGTTCCTGGCTCTCCTGGCCAGCATGATCGGTGTGCTGGCAGCCTCGTTTCCCCGGACTGTTCGATACCATCTCAAGGCTCAGCAAAGCATGGCGCAGTTCCCCCGCGCCGTCGTGATGGTTGCTAAGTGCCGGGACCTGGCTTTGCAGGCACGTGGCCATCTCTTCCCCACCAAGCCAGTCAGTACCGTGTACGACGCAGCCACCAGTTACTTGCTCGGCCTGGCTTCCGGTTACATTATGGACGGCAAGACTTGCATCCGCTTCTTCAACGAGACGTTGACGCTCCTCCGCGAGCTAGGCTATGACAAGCCGGACCAGGTGCGCTTCGAGCTGGCTGCGCAGCGCAGCCAGCCCATCGACTATGTCGAGGTAGAAACTGGAAAGCGCATCTTTTATGTCCTTCTCCTGGGCATTCGGTAAGTATAGGACAACATGTGACGATTCTAGTACATCTACTAACCCCCGCCTAGGTCTCTGAACCAGCTCGATGTGATGAGCACACCGATCCTGCCCTTGCAGAGTACAAGCAATTCCTTCCCCGAATGGCCGACTACGCTAGACGACCAATACATCACTTCTCAGGGTTATGGCGAGCAGCCTGCAGGCACTACGCCTCTCCTTGCTGGCTTTATCAAAGCCATTGAGGTTTACATGACCATGCAGGCTCTCGTCAATATTGACGTCTACTACGGTCAGGATCTTGGCTTCCAAGAGCAAAAGACGATCATTAAGGACGTCCTCCGCTTGGTCAAGAGCACCATGAACTCCATTCCCGACGATCTCAAGCTGGACGTTGATGCGGCACCCACTCTCGCCCCTCCCGCGCCGGCCGGCCTGGAAGAACAGGACTTAACATATTACCCTCCCTCGTGGCCTGCACCTCAGCCAGCAACGGACATTAGGCATAAATTTGCGAACCAGCCCGAGCAGCGCCGCCCCCTCCAGTTTGAGATCCAGAAAGCCAACATCTATTCCTCCTGGCTCGCCACACGCTCATGGTACGTCGAGCGCTACTTCGATCTCCGCGACCAGTACATGAACGAGGTGCTGCGGAAGCGTGACCTAGCGCACGAGAAGGTCGAGAAGGCCCAAGAGCAGGCCGACGCGGGTCTAGTGGAGAACGGAATTTTGTCGGACGAGGTCGGTAGCGAGGTCAAGGCGGCTGCAGAGGAAGAGCTTCGAGAGGCCGCTGCGCGCGCGCGCGAGGAGGCCACAGCGCTCGATGGAGAGCTCGTGCTTCTCCAGCAGAGCAGTGATCCGACCGACGTGGAGATGGCTGGCGAGCGCGAGCTGATCGTGCAGGATCTGCTCAAGGTTATTACGTCCATCTCTCAGCGCAACATGGAACCAAATGGATCCTCCATTATTGGCAAGATCCGTGCCATCGCCGGCACGCTCTACACCAAGAACCCCGAGCGCAAGGGACCACGCGCCCAGGACTTGGACCCGCATCTGCTCCGGTTTCTCGACGTTCTCAAGGCGCTTGAGAAAAGTGGCTCGGCCTCCGGCGGTTCATCCGAGCAGATCAACAGCCACATGTCTGCGTATGACGAAGAGGAGGAGCTCCGTGCCTGGGCATGCCTGCGTGACGAGCAGATGAGATTCTTGGCCGAAGGCGGATATCATTGAGCCAATGGCCGTCGCAACTGCCACTCTGACCCTCCCTTCTCATGCTCGGGAGACGTTTTCTTTTCTCTCTTTGCTCTCACGGGCTGTGACTTTCCGTGCAAGGGCTTGATGCCTTTTCTTCGACGATACCTTAGAGGGCAGGCAAGGGAATATGCATTGGCGAAAGGCGTGGAAAAAAGGATCTTTCATGATCCAGGGACATGACATGACGGGCCATGCCAATATTTGCTTTCTTACGTAGCTATTAGGCAACTACGAAATAAACCACTTGCTTTTTTCATCTATCCGCTTTGTAGCTGGGATGCGAGACAGCTGTGCAAGATTCTTTCGTTCTGCTGTTCTTTCTGTTGACATAACCAAGCTGAACCGCCATCTTTCATCAGTGGGCAAGCCACTGCGGCGGCAATGTTGACAACAGCACGCCTCAGTATGACCCCTCCTTTTCGGCCTCCTCGCCATCACTTGCACCTTCAGCAGCTGGATATTTTTTGCATGTGAAAGAGTCGGAGGGGTACTGTGGCATTCTGACGATGGCCGGTGTTACAGACCAAGTAAGAGAGGTCTTAAGCCGGGCTAGAGAAATCTCTACTCTCGCGACACCGACACTGCTCGGCTTACCACAATCGCCTGATTTCCGAATCGCTGCGAGTCATAGAGAATCTGTTCCTGGCTCCCGCTCTCGCTTCCTTCCATGCTCGACTTCGTCTCAGCTGTCCTGGCCCTGCGGCCGCTGCCACCGCCCGTATGTGTCGATGCAAAGTAGGAGCCGTAGGCATCATCGGTTGTGCCGTTTGGGCTTAGCTCGTACGAAGGCTGGAAGTTGCTGGGCCTGAACCCCTTTCCCCCGAGATGGAACGACCCGGGGTGGTTCTGCCGGCTCGCCGTATTGTGGGAGTGCTCGCTGTCGGAACCGAGCTTGAGGATGCGTCGGAAGAGTGGCCGGAGGGTCGAGATATTGCCGACGATGAGGCCGACTCCATTCTCGGCGTAGCCCCAGATCACGATGTTTGCGAGTCCGACTGGATAGGAGAGACGCGGTTAGCAGCCACCGGGGGCAGATAAAGAGAATACCAGATCATACAGAGGTAGTCATTGCTGTTTGTCAAGTTGACGGTATACTTGAGCCGAATGCATGCCGAGAGGGAGGCGAGGATTCCCAGGCCGAGGATGAATGCTACCGTCACCTTCGTATTCATGTTCATCTGGACGGTGCGAAGCAGAGGAATTGGCCTGTAACAGTGCGTCCTTAGCAATTATATTCCTAATGCAACAGCTCCTATGATAGTTGGCAACACTCACATCAAAGCTGTAAACCAGTCCGTCGTAATATTCTTCGAGCGCTTTAGTCAGAATTTACCCTTAATCGAGGAATGGGCTGGGGATTTAGGACGGTCTCCGAGGAGAAGTTCGGTGATATTCGGACTGCTAAAGCTAGAAGATAGAGGGGAGACTCACGACTGCTGTGGTTGCATAGTAGATGTCCGCCAGATACTGGGACGGCTGGCAGGAGCCGCCTTTCTCTAGGAGACTCGTATCCCATGCAGTCCTATTAATAGCTGTTAGATACTCTAGAGCATCGTGTCAAGTAAGGGTCAGACATACGCGACAGGACTGCACTGGAAGATGATATAAAAGGCCGCGATCAGATTCATGGTGGTGAAGAGCCCCATGACGACATATTGGCTCCAGACATAAGCCTTCCGACCTTGTGCAATGCGGACGAGCATCAAAGAGATGCTCAGTTTGATGGGAATAATCGTCACACAGTAGAAGACCTCGAAGAGGAAAAACCACTGCAAAGATTCTTTAGCTGTTGCTTCAAGACAGGGGGTGGAAGCCAGGTCGCCATACAAACAAGCCTCGAGTAGTATACTGCTCGTTTTCCGGCTCCTCGAAGCGGAAGGCATGGATTCCAACACCGTTGAAAGAGGCTCCCAGGCAGGCAATAGAGAGAACCGTGAAAGGAAGCTGAGCACTCGTTAGTCTGGAATGTGCGAAGGAGAGGCACGTGGTTCCGGTACCGTTGCCGCTGTCATGAATGAGTCCTCCAAGCCCCAAGCACCCCTAGTTATCCGCGTATATGCTCGGAGAGCATAGGTCAGGTAGCCGAGGATGGAGAGCGCAATAACTGCGCCCGCCACATGTGGTGCGTCGTCCTCAAAGATAGCCATTTTCACCGACACACAGGCACGCAGACGGCGAAGGGAAAGAGGAAACGAGGAACGAAACCTGTGGTTGCCTAAAGACTCATTTCTACGCTCCGGACAACGAGGGCACACGACCACTCGTTGGCCTGGGAGAAGACCTGCTGGAAGTTGATCAACATTGCCCTAACGTCTCCAGTACATCTCCACAAGCCTTCAGAAAAGGGACTTTGGCCTAGCGAAACCAGCCAAACCTCGCCAGTCACCTCGACCACTCCACCTGGCCCGCGTCAGCGAGCGAACGAGGTGTGCAGCTCTGCGTGCGATCTGACACATACAAGGTGGACCGCTGCCCCTGAGATGACGGTATTTCTACGTGGCTATGCCGTGCCGGGAAGGGAAACCGGAGCCGGCTCCCGAGGCTGCTGGGGGGGCACCCGGCAACATGGATGAACCCGGCGATGCGGTGGAGGGTTCGTTCCGGGGACTGGGGGGGTAGGGAGGGCCGAATACCGGCGCGTCATTTATGATTGGAGGTTGTCATTCTCTAGACCAGGTACAATCTAGCTTGGCAGTTATTACTCCTCCGTACAGCGAGGTGTGGTAAGCTAAGCTTGCCCAGGTTCGCAGCCTTTGGCGCAGATCGCAACTTGATATGCCAACTTATCGCCGAAGCCGTTAAAGAACCCCCGCAACGACAGACCTTGGACCGGCAGGAAATTCCCGAGTCACGCTTACTTTCTCTTGCTTCTCGCATATGTAACTACGACCAGGCCCCTGGGCACGCAGGTTGTTCCCGATTCCCCGGCGGGGAGACTTCCACTTGGTTGCTGGACGTCGCTAAAAATTTGTAGCTCGTGGTCCCACCTGAAAGCTGGGGAGACCTAGTCGCCATCGGCACCCGCACCCGAAAGGGGCGCCACCCACCTCAAATTTCACCCCGACGTTCTTCTCCACCTCCTTAATAATATGTACCTCAGCACTGAGCCCGGGCCTTGGGCAACAGAACAGAGGGTCTGGCTCGATTGGAGCAGGGAGGCAGACTTTTTATCGAGAAGAATACTATGTACTCTTCTCCCTGTCCCTGGATTACCATCGCCGAGAGGTAGAGTGGGCATCTGCCAAGACTCTCTTTACAAGAATCTCGAGCCTCGGGGCAGCCGATAAGTGCTTTCGAAGATTCCAGAGCTTGTGGGTTCTGTTCTTGCCGATGCCGATGCTGGGCTTAGTATTCGTATTTTAGAGCAAGATTTTGATGCCGTGTTCCCGTACTTAGATCATGCCATCGTGGGGCATTTTCTTTTCGCCCTTGCTGACTTCTGATATCAAAACCAGGCCTACGTGTCTTCATGACATGTATGCCGTCGTTCGGTTTTTTTTTTACCCAGCCAACGAAGTTGCGCAGGAGCTCGTAAGAGATATTTCTCGGAACTGCCGCTGCCTGCCCTTCATCACTCTGCTTTCGCAATGTTGAGCCAAACACTGCCAGCACATTTGTAACCCACAAGGGGTGGCGTGCATGTCAGCGTGGCATCCATGTCGAGATCCGGTGTTCCAGCAGGGTTGGACGCGACAAGACTCCCGCCGGTCAATTCTTGGGCGTGCATAGGCGATGTCGATCACTCAGTCGGCAGCATCTCCCACGCTTTTCAGCGCCACATCGAGCCATCGGAGGCGGGTCTGGTAGCACGCTGAACGCTCCGCAACCTCGGTCCAGATCTCAAGGCAGTATCTCAGCGTTTCGATGATGGTCTTGCGCGGCGGGATGGTGAACGAGCCGGGCTCCTCGTCGATCCCCGGCCCAAAGCGCGAGTCCGGCCGGAGCAGGTGCACGCAGGCCGTCAGGCTGGCGGCGTAGAAGTCCATGACGAACATGCCGGCGACGGCCGAGGCGTCCACCACGCTCACGCCCGGTGCTTCGGCCTTGCGCTTGCGGTTGGGCGCTTTAACGTCATCCCCAGGCTGAGGCTTAGAGAGGGCGGCAGGGAGCGTCTCCTCGCACAAGGCGCGGTGGTGCACGAGCAGCGCCAGACTGCCCTCGAGCGACGCCCAGTACGAGACGGGATACTTGTGCAGCGCGTCTGGGTGCGCGGCGTAGCGGCGGTGCAGTGCGAGCAGGGTGCGGCGGAAGTAGATGTCCAGGGCCATGTGCGGCAGCTCTGGGCACTTGAGTGCGTTGGCATGCTGCATCTGCGCGCGGATGCGGGCGTTGTAGGCCAAGACCTCCTCGTACGTCATCTTGACGGCCCCGGGACTGTTGAGCTTGTGGACGATCTCCAGCACGACCGGGAGGGAGTGCTGGATGAGGATCTGCGGCGACGCCTCGGTGACTTCAAACATGCGCGGCACGATGGGCCCGGGGTTGGTGGGACTGAGATCTTCGTCGTTGACGTTCGCGGGGCACTGGGCTGTGAAGTCCTCGACCCGGATTTGCGGCGGCATCCCGCTAGCCATGGACAGCTGGATGTCGAGATACACGATGGTGGTCCATAGCCGGCGGCGCATCTCCTTCTCGAAAGGGGGATGGCCGCCGTCGTCCCGGTGGTAGCCCCTGAGGATGGCGAGCCGGACGATCATGCCGACCAGGGGCCACGAAGAGTCGTTGTCCCAGCACGCCGTCGCCGCCACGAGCCGTGCCGTGACCATGAGGCACATGGCGCGTAGGGCAGCGATGTTCGGACGGAAGAGGTACGGTGTGCTGGCCAGGCAGCTAGCGGCTGTCTCGAAGAGCTCCCGCGCCCGGCTCTCACGAAGCTCCTTGGACTCGCTCCGAGAAGCTAGGTAGCCCAGACCGAGGATCATGCAGAACTGTGAGAGCCATGACATGTCAACAGTCGCCGGGCTGTCGAAATACGCCGCGACCTCGTTCCGCAGGCTCGGGCCGTGGACCACGCGCGTCACCTGCTCGTATATCCCCAGGTATGATTCGACGAGGCGGTCGACGACCGGCCGCGTCGGGATTACGATGAGCAGCGACTCCTTGGAGACCGTGGGAGCACTGTAGAAGGGGAAATGGGTCGACAATACAGGCCGCAGGGCAGATTTATGGCTACTACACTCCCCGTGGGCGATCGCCCGTGGTACGAACGGCCGGGGGCACAGTGTGGACAGCTAGCACAGGGTTCAGAGAAAGGCTCTTCTCGGTGGTTCAGGGTGGACAACAAGGTGCGTACCTGGGCAAGCAGCATCCTCCAGTGGCTATCCCCGCGACGCACCGACTCCCACGCGTCGTACACGCCTCTAGTCGTCTTCTCGCCGACGGAGGCGAAGGGCGCAGCCGGCGACTGCAGGAGGCTCTCGTCCCGCTTAAGGGGCTTCTTGTGCGTGTAGGTGCACTCGCCATCGAGGTTGCCCCGGACGCAGCGGCCACAAGGCAGCGCCTTGTCACACTTGACCTTGAGGCGGTGGCAGCGCACGCACGAGAGGCACAATCGCATGCGCTTCTTCTTGGCAGCGGCGCGGCTGCGCGGCGTGGAAGGCGACTCAGGCTCGGCCTTGAGCTCGCCGGGCTCGTCCGCGTCGCTCATATCCAGGTCCGGGTCCGTACCGGCCGGGGTGCTGGGCTTGGTGTCCCACCCGGCCGGGGACGCCTGCGCCGAGTCGAGGTCCGCGTTCACCGTGACGGGGGTTGATGCGTCGGTCCCAGGTGAAGCTGCATCGGCCCCACTCCTCCCGCCGGCGCAACGGAGGCATCGAGGCGGAACGCCGCCGCCGTCCCGTCTCAGGTCCCTACAGTGATCGCATGCCGTTTTTTCTATTGAACTGGCCATGATGACGTACGTACCGGGCGCTGAATGCACAGAGGGCGGGCAGGCTTCGAGAGGAGCGACCGGAGTTGGGCCCTTTTAAAAAAGCGCAAACCCCGACCTCTTAGGGCGCCCCAGTCGGCGTTGATCGGCCGTGAGGGGAAAGGTGCACGGGATTTGAAAGAACAAGCCGTGCCCGAACTTCGCTAAATGCACTAAAAGCCGACTAACGCCGGCGGGAGCCCAAGAAAATGGCGCCCAGACTATCGTGAATGGTCATTTAATAGTCTCGTCATCGTCCCCCAATTGCAGAGCTTGTTGAGCGCAGGCGGCCCGGCATCGCGAAACGCACAGCAGCAGTACCACACGTCAGCAACCGCCAAGACATAGGACCATGAAGCTCATCGTGACGGGTGCGACCGGCTACGTGGGCTCCGAGGTCGTCCGCCAGAGCCTGCAGAGAGCCGACATCACGTCGGTCGTTGCCGTCGCCCGCAAAAAGGTGACGGCGCCCAGCGACGCCGGCGAGAATGCATCCAAGCTCAAGAGCGTCGTTATCAAGGACTATGCGGAGTATCCCGATGAGGTAAAGCGGGAGTTCGCGGGTGCAAATGCATGCATATGGTGCGTCGCCCTCTCTCCGGCTTTGCTGCGGTCGGCATCCCGTCTGCCGGCTGCCGTCGCACCGGGGCCCACGCCGTGTGGGTGGGGGATATTGGCAGTGCAACCAACGCGTCTCCGGGCTAACCACTGATTGCTCCACGCTAGGACCGTCGCCATCACCCCGGCCAGGTCTAGAACCTACGCCTGGGACGTGGTGAAGCACGTCTGCCAAACCTCCACGCTTGTGGGGCTGAAGGCCATGTACGAAGCCAGGCCCGCCAAGCCCTTCCGGTTCCTGTACATGAGCGGCTTCAACACCGAGAGAGACCAGACCAAGACGCCCAGCATGATGCCTCAGTATTCTCTCATGCGGGTATGCCTACGCTGCCGACTGGCCGTTTGTCTCGATGACTATTAACTGACGACGAAACTTTGTGCATAGGGCGAGACCGAGAACCAGGTGCTTGCGTTCGCAGCAGAGCACGCAGGAGAGGTTGAGGCATCCGTTGCCAAGTGCGGCCTCATCAGTGGCAACAGCATGCTGCGCACCATGATGGCCAGCGCTGCCAGGGCGTTGACCTCGACGCCGACACTCACGGTCCAGGACCTATCGGCCGCCATGATTGACCAGGCGCTCAAGGGGTTCGAAAAAGAGGAGATGTCGAGCGAGGACTTGACACGGATCGGCAAGGAGATGTTGGCCAAGCAGAAGTAGCACTGCATGGCCAAATACACTTGGTATTTCCACGGTCGTGTGTCATTATAGTGTATCATTTAGTAATAACCCGCCCCCTTGCCCGGAGTGCCTCATAACAGGCCCTTAACGGTGAGGGGAGCGGGACTCTGGGTATCTAGGAATATCTAAGCGTCTGAAGCCTGGGCGTGCACTCCTTAAGCTGACTCGTCCTCGCTGGTCTTCACCGGGGCTTTCTCCTCGTACACCACAGGGGCAGCGGTTTCCTCGGCCTTGACCTCCTCGACAACGAGAGTGTTCTCGACGTCATAGTTGGTCTCACGGGTGTACCAGAGGACCCATCCGCAAAGCGGCAGGGCGACGACCAAAAGGAGCCACGAGATGAGGTGCTCGCCGAGGAAAGGGGTCTTGTCGCGAGTTAGCAGGGTGAGCGTCACAAAGAGCTGGCCGGGAACCTGGGAAGCTTACCACCACGGCATCCATACCAAAGGACACAGCCGAACCAGCACTCTGGACCCCTTTATAGTAACCTGCCATACGGGCAAGCTTGAAAGGGTCGTTCGACATGGTCGACATGGTGTAGTAGGCGAGGCCCTGGAAGGTGGCATCGGCGATGTAGTCTTGAAAAGTCAAGTTAGCACACCATGGTCCTAACACCAACATAATTCGAGATACTCACAAGCCATAAGAAGGATGATGGGGCCAGTGGCCGATCCGACGGTCCAGTCCCAGGGAATCGCAGCACCCTTGAAAATCATGCCCTTGGCGACGGTCTCGCGGGTGAACTGCACCTGGAAGCCTAGACCCGCGCCGTAAACGAGAGCGGTGAACAGGAAAACGAAGGCGGTGGCAGCGAGAGCGCGATTCCGGCGACCCGTGGGAAGCCAGTCAGTGAAGAGGCCGATGACGATGGAGCCAATGATGGAGCCGAGACCGGTGAGCAGAGCAACTAGGGCACGTGTGCGGCCGTTGAAGAGAGCGGCATTCAGGGCACCCTGGTAGGCATAGACTAGCCGCCGGTATTAGCAAACAGCGCCCCCAAGCGACGAGTAACGGAGTTCGCTTACAATAGTTGGAGCCGAAGAACATGGGGAAGAGGGCAATCATCCGCCAATCCTTGAAGAGCTTGACAAGCTCCTTGAACTCCTCCCTGGGCGAGATGGCGTCCTCCATCAGAGGGACGGTGCCGTCACCACGGACGACCAAGTCTGCAAAATCATCAGTCCCTGCTGGGCGCCCGGCGGATTCTAGGGGGGTATTGCTTACGAGGGGGCAGAAGCAGCCAAGAGCTCAAAATAGCAGTGAGCATGATGATCATGAAGGCGAGGTAGACGCCGGTGGACACCTCGGGCAAGTCGGAGTGGGCCTCAATGCCGAGGGCAATAGCGGAGCCGGTCAGAGTACCCAGCTGGAAGATGGACCAGAAGAGGGTGAACGAGCGACCTTTGTCCTTCTCGAGGGGGTACGACATCATGATGGCACCCTGGGCAGCCCAGAGAAGCGAGGCAGCTAGGCAGGCAGCGTTAGCGGGGGACCCAGGGCTGTAGGCGACTGGCAGCATGCGGTTTGTTACTTACTGACACCGAGGAGGGCACCGGCGAGAATGAGGAACCAACGGGTGCCATGCACCTGGAAGGCCCAGAGTGAGCCGACGTAGAGCGAGTAACCAGTGGTGCCGATGGAGAAGGTCATGCGGGGTCCCAGGATGTTGTTGATACTCCCGGCAAAGAAGCCCATGATGGCGAACACGCCGTACAGGACACTGTTAGCAATGTCGCTGAGCTGGACATCTTGCAAACCACTGCGCGATCTCGTCAGTGTCTATCCCCGCTCCACTGGGCAGGTCAACCTACCCAGCACCCAAGCCGCCGACGGCACTGAACATGCCGACTGAGCAGAAGGTGGCAAAGCCCAGAATCGCGACCTGGCTCCATGGCGAATTGTCTGGAATGTCGGGATCAGCGAAAGGGCCCCGAGGACTAAGGCGGGGAACGCGACGCAGGAAGAACACATACACTTGACGCCCGCGACCTCGACGGCGGCGAGATTGACCATCTTGGCAGTGCTGTCAGTCCCGACAGAGTGGATCGACAGGTATATGGGGAAGGGAGTGAAAGTCTCGATAGCCCCGGGGGAAGAATGCGGGAGCAGACGCCAGAGCTGGGCAGGAAGATTTCTTGCTCGCTTGTTCAAAGGTCCCACGAACGAGAGGTCTGCACTTAGGCGGGGACCAGCACAATATGAAGGCGGGACATGCGACTCTCGAGCGCCCAGGTTATCGGGAAGCCGTTGCCTGCCCCCCTGCCCACTCGGCAAGTGGAATGGAACGGCCAAAAGTCAAGGTTACCTATGCCATCCCCGTACCTTATCGAGGGGTCTCCACAGAGGGCTTCTTCCGGGGGGCGGTTGCCCTTTGGGCGTCGTCACTGGCACCAAGAGTCTAATAAAAATGGGGGGAAGGACCGAATGCCTACGAGGGGACCAGCTAGCCTAGGCCATTCTTATCTCGCGGTTCGACGCCGTTGCCGTGCGGCCTGCAGATCCCTTTGTCTCCCAGCGTGTGCTCATGCGGTTGCTCCACTGGAATACTGGTTCAACGCAGCTTCGGGCCCCGCGACCGCCTTCGTATCGACGTCCCGGTCCAGACATCGTTCGCTTTCCTGGCCTCTATTGGTCTTTGTGTCTTACCTATGTCTTGTTTTGGGCCTTTTGTCTTGGCCTCCCCGCCCGTGTGGAGGCTGCAACACTTTCCCTTGTAAACGATTAGCATGTTTTGCTGCCTTTTTTTTCTCTCTTGGTGCCATGGGCCTCCCAAAATTCTTGCCAACTAGCGTTCTCCAAATTGCCCTCTTGCATCCTCGTGGGATTCTATTCTGCCGAGCACCCCCAGGTTTCCATCTGGCGCGGCACCAGATTCGGCCTAGTCGCCGCGGCCTAGGGGATCGAAGGAGATCCGATGGCTGACGGCGCGCCGAAGAGGGCAGGTGAGGCGGCTACGGGGCGGTGGATGGAACCAGCCGAGAGCTGGAGGACGATACGTATCCTCGTCCCCTTAGCCTGCGCTACTACCACCAATGCAGCCTCGTGTACTCCGTAAATTCCTTTTGCAAGAGAATCCCTCGCCCCTCACCTTCGGCCCTGGCAGGCATCAGAACCATCCCATTGCCGTGAATCCCAGCGGGTATCCGTGCTAGATACGTAGGTAGGTAGTGAGCATTTACCTAACAGTATCGCCTGTGATAGGTGCCCAGAATTCTCCCCAGAGAAAGGCCCCGGCGCTCAGAGCTAGGGCTATAGAGTGTAGGGAGCATGGATTCTAACGGGCGGGCAACCTAGGGCCACCGATTTCAAGCTATTTCCCCTTCCGTTCCCGGCGCAATGCTACCAAGGGCACCTGCTGTTGACATAAGGTGAAGCAAGGCGAAACCGCCGCATTGTGGCGTTCTTCCCGTGCCACCCACCAGTGGAAGCCCTGGCTAGCGCTTCGTTCTCGACGCTGCCCGCCGGGCGCCGGTCACCCATAGCCGAAGATAGGGAAGATGCAGGTTGGCTCGTCCCCATTCGACAGGCCCCTCGGTTCAGGCGCAACCACCCGCTACGGGTTGAGGGGCAGAAGCAACGTCGCTACCAACAAATCGGGGCGCCTTGGCGCCGCTGTCATCGCTTGTCCATCAGCGCGACACCAACACCGTCAGCATCACATGGTACCAGCCATTTAGGTTTCTAGTGTATCTCAGCATGCTCAGCTCCCTTTCTATCGTGTCTCCGGAGATTCTTGCGCAATTGACTACAGGCCCACCCACCAGCGGTGACGGAAGGAATGGAGGGGGTGGGTCACGTAGCAATGCTATCACCCTGGAACACAGCCGAATACGCTCCAGAGACGCCCTAAAAGACTAGACTACATATCAAGGGGGTCCCATATATCGACCGGTCCGGTCGATTTATTATTTTACCGGTCCGGTCGATTTTACGTAAGCGTGGACCCTAACCCTGGGATCCCCCATA
>MU270017.1:728139-747277 GCA_021432635.1 Thozetella sp. PMI_491
TGGATGTTGTAAGGTGGAAATTTAGCTGCAAAAGCGGCCAGGAAAACACTGGCTGGATGTGGCTAGCGCCAGTGGGGCAATCTTGGCAGTACATCCAGCTATATTCATATTTATGACACCCCACTGTAGCTGCTGGCACAACTGGCCAAGCCCAAACGGAGCAAAGACAGCGAGTGGACGGATGAGGATACGAATGACTTTCGCCCGTGCCTAGCGCTACGCCCGGGGAGGGAGGGGCGACCAGATGACGAATGCCACCGAGCTTCGAGCGAGATAAAGAGAGAGAGGAGCGTGTGTCGGGGCATGCGGGCTAAAATACAGACTAGCAGAGTCAGAGTTTGGTCGGGGCTCAGCCAGCTGTCCGTCCGGATAAGGGCGGTATGCGGTGTGGTTCTAGGGTGACGAAAAGGAAAGGGAAACAAAACGAGATGGAAAAAATAATAATGGCGGTTGTTACGGGTACATGCACCAGGCGTATTCGCATGCTTTCTTCACCCCACTCTCTCTCTCTCTCTCTCTTTTTCTCTCTCGGTATGCGTGTGTGGGCGCCGCGAGACGACTTCCTGACTTAGCCACCACCGCCGGGCCCCCCCCTTCCCGCTTACATAAATAACAGTGCTTTCCCGATCTATCTTTGTGATGCGACTGCATGCCAGCGAACTTTTGGTAAATGGAGGGGGATTGTGGATTGGGAGCACAGAGAGAAATGGGGGCCATGTTCACTATGGACGCCTCCTTTTTTTGGGTTTGCGGCCCAGGTACCTACAGAGTACATTGTTTCTCCCGTACAAGAGCGAGAAAAAGGGCAGAAAAAATGGTAGCCAAGCAATTTAAATGAGTCGTCGCGTGGCCAAAGTCTAATGGGGGAAATGCGCTACTTTTGTCATAAAAATGCGATGGTTACAAAATCGATAGCGAGTGGCGCATTCCCGGCATATCGCAATTAACAGGCCCTAGCAGGTTGGGCCACGGTAGCCACTGAGGATCCCTGCTCGCAGCCAATGCTAGCCAAGGCCCAATTTGAGTCTTCTATCGCTAGCGTATACGCCAGCCAGCCCATACGTTACGAGCCAAGTCTCTCTTTCTCAGTGTACAAACGAGAATGCAAGGGGGCGTCGCCAAAACAAGGAGCCCTAAGTACTTAGGTACTAGGTACCTGTCGGACCCACACCTCATAATTCACTTTACACGGCAGGCCCGGGACAGTGAGTAGTTGACTCCTGCCACACACAACCTTTCAGTCAGTGCCTATGCTTCTGGCTCAAAACTTTTTTTTTCCCTCGTTTTCCCTATCCACGCACCTACACTACACGCCGCATCTTTCTCTACTCTCCATCCTGCACCAAAATCGTCGCGGCAATCGTGCAAAACTGCTTGCTCTCCTACCACAACCTCCCTCCCCCCTGCGACGTATCATAACCGTGGCCTCCTACTTCTTTTTTTTCAACCTGCATCTCCTCGAGTGTACATCTCGATGATCGGCTCCCCGGTCCTCGCGCTCCGCTCTCGAGACAATATTCATTAACCATCATTTCGAATCTGGTACGTGACTCTATCCTTGTCTTACCCCCTTCCGCAACCCGACTCCCGCTTAGTCGCTGCGTGCGCCCCCCTGGCCGCCTCTCTCTGTTTCTCTTCCTCGTCCGCATGCTCGTGTTCTTGTTCTGTTGGGATTCACTCGTGCGAGCTGGTCCCGGTTTCATAGTGTCATCGGCTCTCTTTTCCGCATCCTATTTGAATTCGGCCTAGTCCCTATCCACCGAAATCCTATCGCATCTTCACTTCTTGAGCCCTTGTCCCTATCAGGAAAGTTCTCTAGTTCGCACTGCAATCACACGTATCTTGCTTCCTTCGCTTTTACATGCCCCATCGAGCTAGTTTTTTTTTTCGCACGTGAGCAGCGCGCCTGGCCCTGCCATCGCACCGCTACGCACCTAGCAATCCGCCTAGTAAACGACTGGACGGCATCTATTTTGGTCTCTTGTCTCCTTACTCCAGTGGCCGTCACTCGCCAATCTCATGCACAATCATACTGGACACTGCCACGCGGCGCCGCTTGTCCTTGGCGAAACCTAGACCCGCCCACTTGATTTCTTCTAACCCGCTGGTTACGCAGGTCGCAGCATAAGAGCTTATAGCTTCTGAGCTATCCCTACTGGACACGATGGCTCAGGTGGATATCGCCCAGGCTTACGCAGGAGCTTCTGCGAGCAAAATGGAGCGTGATTTGGTCCTATGGGCCAGGGATGGCGGAGATCTCAAGACGAGATTTGAGGAGACTGAACGGAAGGAGCACGAGGCCTACCTGGCTGCACAGGAGGTCATCCGTGCTAAATTCGAGCATAAGAGAAGATCACTCAGCGCTAAGCTCTCCCTGGAGGAGACCCAAGAGTTGAGCGACATCACCGAGTCCGCGGCGAAAGCCGAGCTTTCAAATCTCCAGCAGGACTACGAGGCCGCCAGGGACCGGCGCGCTCGAGCCCACGCGGAAGATATCAAGTTCCATCACGAAAAAGTGCACGCGTTGATGGCGCTCTCTCAGGTGAGCACAAATCATGCCCAAGACTGATGCCTTGTTTGAACACGTAGACTAACTCACACTTCTCCCGTAAGCCCGCCTATGCCCCGGCGGTGAATCCTTTTGCATCCCCGGTGCAGCATAACAATGCCGCGTATCAGAGCAATGCCGCGAATAGCGCGTACTCGTCATATTCAACTGCCCCGTCCACTGCCACGCAGGTACCGAGCGGGACAGTGGGGGCGGATGGCTCCCGATACGAGAACAATGCTCAGTATCCCGCGAGACAGTCTCCCCAGATGGCATCGAGCGCGACTCCGCAGAGCTATAACGCGACTGCCTACCCCTATCAGCAGCAGAGTGGTACCTACCACCGGGGCCCTGCCGAGGAAAACCGTTCTGCACCTTCAGCATACCAGCAACCGCTGAACCCCGCCGTGGACAATCAGCACCACCACTCGCCAGCGAAGGCGCAGCAGCCCTTCCACACCCATGTGGAGCAGCGGCGAGTTTCGGACCAACCGGCACCCCTAGCTCCCGCTCAGCCCAAGATCCCCAGTCACTATGTTCTGCCCAGCCAGCGAGACCCTAGCGAACTTGTAGGTAGGCACGGTGCGCAGGAGCAGAGATATGGACCCACCTCGAACCTCATGCCGGCTCCGCAGCCGGTTGCCGAGGCCGAAGAGCGCGGAGCGGTTGAGAGGCAGGCGATAGCGCCGAGCCGACGATCGTCCGGCGTGTCGGATGGACTTGCTGGCACCCAGGACACTATGGCCTCTCGTGTAAGTGAATGTCCCTCCATGTATTCGCGGCTTCTCACTCATGCATCTCAGACCAAGCGCAAGGCGGACGAGGCAGTTCCGTCGCCTGAGGGATCTGTCTTGAAGCGGACTAGGGGGATGGACGCTACATTCGACGCTGACAGGCTCCGACGGCCAAGGACGGCGGGCCGGGATGCAGCCGGAGGACAGGGCGTGAGCCAGTCACCTCAGAGCCAGTCGGCCAGGAAGCCTAGCGCAGGCGAGAGCCGGACGACGACGTTCGACGAGGTCTACCAGGACGGAAACCCGAGGTATAAGCATCTCATTGTGGAGTTCCCCGCGAGCTCCAACCGCTTCTACATCCTCCGATGCGATGACCACGGCGTACACTTCAACGCAAGCAACCCTCTCGCGGGTGCCGCGAAGCACTTAGCGAGCACACAGCATGGAAACATGACCAAGGAGCATGCCAATGCCATTGAGCGCCTAGGATGGCGTATTGTCGACTGCACGCCGGAGAAGGCCAACGTCAACAACGAGATGGTGAAGCTAGCTTTTCAAGCGGGATACAAGGCCTTCAACCGCAACTTCCTGACCAAGAAGGATAGGAAATCGCTGGAAGGAAACGGTGCTACAGAGGGCCTGCCCGCACCCCATAGGGAGATGCCCAGCGGACGAAGGGTGTCATCTCGAAAGCAGGAGGCGAGTGCTCGGAAGCAGCCAGTGCCGGTCCCGATTGCCAAGCGGACTCCCGAGCTTGTCACGGACCCTGCCCCTGGCGAGCTCTACCGTGCGTTCTGGAGCGAGGAGAAGCGCAACTATGCCGTTGTCGTACTTCCATGGGGCGACCTATCCCGTGTCGGCTTCAACGGAACTCTGGCGACGACAGGCCTGCTTGACCGAGCACCGAAATGCTATGTCATCGACCGGATGGTCCCAAAGATTTTGGGTTGGTCAGCAGGCTTCGAAGATGGCGGGTCGCTCGTCGACAAGCGCGAGTTTCCGGTCTGCTACTTCGACAATCGATCGTAAGCATTCTAGAAGCAGACGTACCCCCGTTGTTCCCTTGTCTAACATTTCTGCTATAGCTCCGTCGGCTGGGTTCGGGCAAGGGACTTGCAGCCGTTTGATTATGATGACCCGTCGTCTGTGCCGAACTTTGACGAGGCCGTTCGGTACCTCTCTAAAGTCAGGGAATTTAGCCAGGCTGAGCCGAAACCTGGACAGCCGGATGCTGGTGAGTTGTTCCCGCGCTCACGATGGCCGGCTCGACGCACTGACTCGTCTCCAGGCGTACCTGTCAACAGCGGAGGCTCTCTTCCGGAGAAGAAGGACTCGACCTCCGCAGCGACAACCGCGGCAGCGACGCCCCAACCGCAGGAGGACGAAGTCATGGCCGATGCGCCTCCAGTCTCTGACGACGACTCGGAGTCCTTCCACGCATCGGAGTTCTCGGCCGTAACTGATGACGTGGAAATGGAAGGCGCGGAGAGCAGACGCACGTCCATTTCTAATAAAGCGGCTCCCCAGAGTAACGGACTGGAACTGGTTGAGAACCCCAGCGTCCCTTCCCAGTCACCCCCCACCTCGGCCCCAGCTCAGGCTCCGATTCTCGCTGGAAATGAAAATACGGGCAAGTCTGGTCATGAGGTGACAAAGCAGCCCGAGGCCACGGCGACGTCGTCTTCAGCCCAGCTCCGTTCCGAAGAAAGCAAGGCGGTCAACAAGCCAGATACCAAGCCGGACACCAAGTCGGATACCGACATGGAAAACAAAACCCCTGCCGCGCGTCCTGCCACTGCTTCGGCCCCGCCACCTGACCGTGCTCTAGACGCGGCGTCGGAGACAGCTGGAAGGCCGAAGAGTGCGACAGGCCTCTCCACAGCCCCGGTGTCACAAGCGCTGCCTCAGCCTCTGGCTCAGCCTGCTACGGACCAGGCGCCTCGCTCGAGTACCAGCGAACTGGCGGCCACAGCGGATCCATCATCCCTGGCCACGAAGCCAGCGGAAGAGCAGCCGCAGGCGACTGATACCGAGGGAAAGCCGACCACCATATTCGCAGCAGGCCTAGGCCCCCTAGTTGCAGGAGGTAATGTGGCCGCGGCCGAAAGTGCTGCGGACAGGTGGCGTGCCATCCGGGCACCATCCATTGACGGCGCTGCGAGGCCGAAGACGGCCGAGTCTCGTCCGGCGTCGGCCGGCAGCCTTCGTGGCGTTCGCTCCGCCCCGAACCGATCACCCATAACCACACCATCTAGTCTCAATGCGACACGTGCAAACTCGCCCAGCCAGCTTCGCAGCCAATATCCGCCGAACACGGAACTCTTCGAAGTCTCTCGCTTCCAAGATGATCGCGCTGCCGGAAGCGCTAGCGGCGCCATTGTTCTGGCGTTGGACAAGACAGCTAAGAAGCTCGAGGGCAAGCTCGAGAACGGTGTGGCCGTGACGATCGACATCACCAAGATCGTCAAGATTGTCCGCAACCTTAACGATCCGGACTTTGACCCCAAGGGCCGCACCACGATCGCGACGATCTACTCGAACGACGAGCAGGGCGAGCACAAGCAGACTCTGATCCTCAAATCCCGCGACACCATGGGCAAGGGTCTCGAGTACGGCTGCATCCATGCGCGACGCCTAGTGCGCCTACTCTTGGGCATCAACCCCAGCATCGAGTCTGTCAACCAGAGGTATGATACACGTAAGACGAAATTGCACTGTACGAACGACTAATCCTTGCCCTTTATAGCTAAATATCAAAACTCCGCCGGTTCCGATACGTTTTCTCACCACTCGGGCCATAAACCACGGCCATAGGTCTTTGTAGTACCGCATTGCTGCTCCCAAGCGAGCTTTATATTCCCTTGCCTTATTCTGCCCTCCTATGGGACACTCGCTTGCATCGAAGTCGGCAAGATGGGGGATGCGTTAGATGCTGGCTGCTCCGTCTTTCTAGAGCATAGTTAAGAAAGATGACGGCCTTGCTCTACCGCATATCCCGGCTGGTTAGGCAAGTCGAACACGCGATCATTCGGAGTTATTTTTATTTTCTTTCGTATCACTAGAAGGCAAATACCCCCCCGGTCAGGCACTCTCAGAGAGGGCCACCTGGAAGGACGGCGCATAAGCACGGGGTTTATGGAATTCGCGTGTAGTAAGGACGAGATATTTGTGTCTAGATTAGGAGGGCAATGATACCTTTTTCCCTCTGCCTCACTCCTCACCTTTGCGCCTTCGCTTGCCACTGTTTTAACAATTTATTGTCATGCGCCACAAAAACGAAGATTGGCCTAGATACAGGGAGCTTATATGGCCCGTAGAGGCCCAAGAGGGCCCAAGAGGTCTGGTAGAGACAAAGAGCCGACAACAGGCCTATTGAGCCGATTAGCATCCTTCGAGCCCCCATCTAGCTGGCCTCAGTCTCGTACCAAGCTAGCTAGCAGGGGTTGGATTGTAGTACCTATCCTTGACCTTATTGTGAGGACTGCTCCCTCGAATTGAAAATTGCTTCTTAGGACTGTACATGCCAGCGAGTTAGGCAATATCGCGAGCATTGTGAGGGAATCTGGATGAACCGCTTATTAGTGTGGAGACAAGGCTGAGTTGCACCTACTTTAGGGAGGAGTAAACCAGCTTTGACAGCCTGTAGGTAGTTTGTGTCAGTAGGTACGGCAGGTGCCGTGCGGTGGGGGTGGGTCGTCTTCACATGCTAGCCAGCGATGCTCCAGCAGTGGAATGTGGAATCTCGGTGGCGGGGCGGCACGCACATAAGCTTCAGTTGGTCAGGTGCCCTGTCGGACCTCTAGAAAGCTGGGCTGATTTCTTTTTCTGATCGATGATTCCTCAGCATTCCTCCCGCACCAACATCAACAACCACAGGCTCGAGAGTCTCGATAATTGACGTCTCTAGTGCTTCGCATTCCCACGCGCAAGCCTACGCCCCGACCGCGACTGCAGACTGTCCAGCGAGCCCGACGCCTCCAGCCCACGGCCCATGCGCTGCGCTGCTTGTAGCAAATCCACCGCCCTGGAACCCTGCGGAGGCGTCCGTCCACACTGCCCCAGCCAAGGTGTGGAGGAGCCTCTGCCGTTGAACCCTGCAGCTTCTTGATGGCTGCCTTCGTGAGTTTCCCCTCCCCGCACGCGCACGCGGGCACCCAAAGCCCATATCCCACATCGCCTTGGGCACAGAAGGACGGCGCAGCAGGCTACCGCAGCAGGCGGGTTGACCTGTCTGAATGGCGGATCGGCTGTGACCGAACCATGGCGCCTCGTGCCTGGAGTGCTGCAGCCTAGCTGGTCCGGGCCAAACGGAAGCTCGGCCCCGACCAACATACGCACGCTCCAGCCCGCTACGTCAGCGACACCGTGTCAAGCCGGGACCTCGGCCAAAGCACAGTCTCCCCAGTCTCGAGCTTTGGAGATGCGGCGGCAAGTCAGCAGCCATCTAACACGGCCACGACCATTTCCGCACCGCCATGCGACGGGCACCTGCCTCATGACACCTCCTTCTCCCTGCATGCGATACTAACTTTTTCTCTTCTCGCCCCGCGGCAGGACACCCCCTGGCTATCGCACATGTCCACCCCGCGCTCTCACCGCAGCGACACGCTGGATTCGTCGTCCTCACTCCACGTCCCTTCGACCCCGACCTCCCAGCGCAACAATCCGTACGCAAACGATGGCGCCGTCGCCTCTACCCCGACCAACCTCCCCCACGTCACCTATGCCTCGTTCTCACCCGCCACCCTGAGCTCGACGGCCCCGGGCGCCACCTCGGCTGCCAAGCGGCGGAGCACAATCCTCGTGCACCAGAAATCGCCGCTCCTCCTCGCGACGCCGCCTCAGATCACCAGGGCGTTGGCCTACAGCCATCCCTTCCTGCTCCCGCTGAACAAGCTTGCGGGGCTGCTCAGCTGGACGACCGGGGACCCCTGGGAGAGCTTCTTGGTTGTCGCCCTCTTCTGGGCGACAGTGCTCTATGGCGATGCTGTCGTGCGCCTCGCCGGGCCCGTGTTCCTGGTGCTCATCCTCATCGGAGGCATGTACGGGCGCCGCTTCAGCCCTTTGAGCAGCAGTGGGTGGAGTGAGCCGGGCCAAGGAGGCGCCGACGGGGCTGCACTCTCCGACGGGAAGGCCGCTAAAAGCAAGAAGGCCGCCAAGAACAAGAATCTGACGGTCGAGGGGCTGCCTGATGGGAAGAATGGGAAGGCCAACGGGGGCGGCGGCGGAACGCCCGGCGGCCACCAGAGGAACAAAGCCTCCATCTCCGAGATCACCAACACGCGGCACCAGAAGACGCTGGACGAGATCGTCGAGACACTCAAGGAGTTCACCGGGCGGTGTAACATACTGCTCGAGCCACTCCTCGAGCTGACCGACTTCCTAAGCACGCAGCGCACACCTACGTCGGCTACGACGCGGCCCGCGTTGACGGCCCTGCTCGTCCGCATCCTGCTCTGCACCCCATTCTGGTTTGCATTCACCTTGCCGCCATTGCGCATCATCACCACCCGGCGCGTGGTCCTGGTAGTGGGCACCCTCTGCCTTACGTGGCACGCGAGAGTCATGCGTGTGGCGCGGGGCATCCTCTGGCGGAGCGCGAGCGTGCGGAGGCTGCTCGCTCTCGTGACGGGCTTGGAGTTCGAGGGGCCAATGCCACCGACACCAGCAGGCCTGTCGACCGAGACGTCGGCCGCCAGCGCTCTGACGACGAGCACCGGGAAGACCCTCTCGACCGCGGGGGGGCCGCGCGAGTCGGAATTGACCAAAGCACTGAGGCGCGCCCGCGGTGGCAACGATGCTGGGGTGCGCTTCACCTTCATCATCTACGAGAACCAACGGCGGTGGGTCGGTTTGGGATGGACCACCAGCTTGTTCGCTTACGAGCGGACCGCCTGGACAGACGAGCACAACACAGCCGTTCCGCCTAGGGACCAATTTGAGCTTCCCGACGTCGAAGACGGCAGCAACATGGGGTGGCGGTGGGTAGAAGGGAGCAGGTGGCGCGTTGACGGCGTGCCGGACGAAGCGGTTCGATCTGATGTTCCGGACAAGGACTGGGACTATGACGGGCCCGGTGGCCGGATGGGATGGGTGTACTACGACAACAAGGTACGTCTTGCGCACAAGCATCGAAGCGTTTATGGAGCGGCGGGGCTAACATCGTGCTCAATAGTGGCAAGCCGGCCGCCGTGGTCAAGACGGCTGGGGTAGGTGGACCCGGCGACGGAAGTGGTATCGCGATGCCGAGCTTGTCGAGGCGGAGCCCGGCGAGCGAACAGCGGTTGTTGGAGGGGTAGGGGACAGCGAGGTCACCCTAGGGACCTCATCGACGCCGCCGACACCGCCGCCCAGGCCAGATGCGCAGGGATCTCTGGCCGGAGGGAGTCGCAGTGCTCCCAACCTTACGTCAGTTGAGGAGAGCGAGGGCAAGGACCAAGACAAGGATAAAGATAAAGATAAGGACAAGGACAAAGATAAGGACAAAGACAAGGACCAGGACGAGGAACGAGAGGATGAGTATGACTCGGCCTCAGTCTTGTCAACTTCGTCGAGGTCAATCCGCTTCAAGACCCCCTCTCTCCGGCGCCGCGTTACGGACTCGTCGCACAGGAGCCGGCGGGCGAGCGGCGCGGCTAGTGAGGAGGACGTGGCGTCCTCGCTGGGGACGACGGTGAACCTCGCTATCCAGGATGCTGGGAGAGAGAGCGACAGCCTTGGGTTTGGGGACGAGGTGAGGATGGGTCTGGAATGATCTGCTCGCCGGGCAGCGCCCTCCACATAAGGAAACGAGGGCCATGGGACAGCATTTTCCGGGCTCACGACTTAATGTTACGATGATACCACTCGCGGCTTAGCTTTATGCAACGCATGTATTGTACAAGACAGCATTGCCTCCCCATGTCTCGTTCTACCAGAATCACTCGTGCATGGCAATATGTCATACCATTAGACGTGGATTGTATTCCATACAGCTAGACCTATCAAGTCTCATGTACTCTAGGTGGCCTATCTTGGTGGTGACAGCCTGTGTTCCAAGGCCGTTGTGACGAAGCTACTTGTGATTTCTCATCTTCTGGTCCCTCGTTCTCCTCCGTCCATATCTCAGAACAGAAGCACCCCTCAATAATCGCCTCGGCCGCGACGCTGGCTCCATCCAGAGCTCTTCTTCTGAGGGAAGAAGGTTAGTCGACCCTTCTTCACATCCGACGCGATACGCTTCGCCGCTAATGTATCGCACTCCCACTCTCTTCCCCCCTCCCAGACCCGCTTCAAGACCGCTTCCCGGTTGACCTCGGGGTCCCGGGCCAACCGCAGGCTGACGAGTTTGTGCTCTGGCACGCGGCAGGTATAGCCTTTTTCGGAGCTCGACTGAACGGTCTGCCGCAGGACGGCGGTGAAGCCCCGCGCGCTGGGAACCGCCTGGATGCCCATTTCGCGAAGGAACGAAGGGAAGTCGTCAATCTGCTGCAGCCGGCGCACCTCGGATGAGAGAAACGCGGCTGCGCCCACGGGTGGAGCGCCGTGGCGGTCGAAGAGCTCGTCGCGCAACTGAACAAGCGACTTCTTCGAGGCACGCAGGCCATGCGACGGGGGCGCGGCGGCTGCGCTCAACGCAGCACTGTACGATAGGTTCGCCGTGGCGGGGCGGGCTGGTGCTGGCTTGCTGGGCGTCGGCTGCGTGGTCTGTCTGGGAGACGGTCGTGCGATGCGCCGGAACAGTTCCGAGAACATCAGCAGGCGGTACGAGGTCCTGCTTCCCTCGAACGTCTTCTTGAGTCGGTAGTGCGAGACTTCGTCTTCTTCGAGGTAACCCAGTTCGGCCATCCCCGCGCCTTTGCCGTCCAGAAGCCACACGACATTCCGCGTTATAGCCTCAGTAATAATGTCCTTCATTAGGGCTTCCGTGGCGTCAATGTCGCTGATCAGCAGGGCAATCAGCAGGTACCCGAGATTCGGCACGTGCTGCTTGTTTGTCTTTCCAGCCATGAACGACCGGATCATAGCGTTGGCCATTCCCACAAGCTTATGGCCGCCGGGCCCCGTGGCAACGCAGAGCAGTAGGTGAAAGAGGTGAAAATAAGACTCAATCGCCTTCTCGGACGCGTGGCGCAGCGTGCTCTTGGGGGTATGTTGACCCGTCTCGCGAGCCAGGTGGCGATGGCCTGCCTGGCGCTCCAGGTCAAGGTTCAGCCGGACCACGATATCGTTCATGAAGGCGAAGATCGGTGCGGCGGTGTCCAAGTCGCGGTCTAGGTTCGCATGACGAGAAATCTGGCGGAGGCAACCATTTGCAAGGATCTGGACCCGGTCCCAGTGCCGGTATGAGATGGGTAATGGGAGCCATTGGGTGAAGGGGAGCCCGTGGACGGATTTGCGGATTTGCAGCTGGTCGAACGCTTTCTGTGAGAGGAGGTCGAACTCAGACTCTAGCTTACCCTGGCGGATCACTATGCCGACGCCGAGCTTCGTCTGGGAGTAGGTCTCCTTGAGCACGAAGCACTGCAGCTCGCGGCTCCGAATCAGGTCGAAGCGCGTGATCATGTCACTGATGCGTGAACATGCCTGCGCAGCTGCGACAAGCTCCTCAAAGTCAAGGTAGGATATGACTTCAAGGAGGATCTCATCTGGCAGGCTGATGAGCGAGTTCGCGTTGAAGGTCGAGACCCGACCGGATCGCACAACGAGGCCTTCCGAGGTTCCAGCGACAAGGCCACCCTCGATAGGCACCGAAAGGCCAAAGCCACACTCTGCACACTGATAGACGTGCGGCTTCTTGTGCCCTGCTGATGACTTGTAGGCTTGAAGGTTTGCGGTGTATCCCGTGTCTTGGTCCAAGGTATCACTCCCGAAGAAGCTGAGCAGCTGGATGCAGATACCTTTGAGGGTGTACGCCGGGGTATACCCCTCCTCCCTGTTAAGGATCGAGGCACATATATACTCGCCGAAGATGTTTGGATGGGAGATTTTCGTCTGGATGGTGATAGTGGGCGCGGCCAGAGGATAATTGTTGCCGAACTCGACCGTCAAGTGAAGTGACGGGTAGCCCTCCGGACTGAGGACCAGACAGGCCCGCGTCAAGTCGACAAGGTGCAGCTTGATATTCGGGTAAGGCTTCTCATGAAGCTCTGCGATGTCGTGCAGCAGTCTCCGGTGTATAAGGCCCTCGGCCGGCGAGGGAGTCGCCTGGGCTGGGGCGTTGGTGCTCGTGCTTGCCATGGTGCTGGGAGCTTAGGACGTGGTGGAAAGAGCGACGGTGAAAAGAACGAGAGGCGGGAGAACCCTGGGTCCGACGTGCAAAGAGCAGCGCCGCACGACCAGGCAGACGCCTGAATAGGACGACGTAGACGATGACGACGGAGACTGGTTGCTCGCCGAGATGCAAGTCGACCCTCGTGGTTGATTTGGTGGATTCGCGAAGGGCCACTGCGAACCGTTGCCGGTTGACAATGAGAAGAGAAAAAAAAAAGTAGAGAGGGTTCCGGCGCCATTGTGGTTTTTTTATACATCTTTTTCACCTACTGCTCACAAACCGCTGCAGTTCGGCGCGTATGTGTACGGCGGGCTCAGCCGGTGTGGTTGCCGACGTGAGTCACCTGGCGACAAACGATAGAGCGCCCCCGGCGACCCAAAACGGCACACCGGCCAAACCGCCCCCGCCAGGCGCCACTACACTGCCACCCACTACATTATAGCGCTTGTAGCGGACTTGCACCTAGACGCAGGATTGCGCCTGGGCCTTAGGAGACGCCCTTGAATAGCAACACCACAGCTTCCGGATCAGGCTTATTCTCGAAGAGCCAAACAGGCAGCATCCGTTGGCATCCCAAACAGCAAAAATTCCGACGCGCCAGATCTCACTAAAGCAAACCAGACATTTCCCGGGGCCTTCGATTGGGCTTCGAAGAGATGTAAAGTTGGATAGCTAGATAAATTATTCAAAGGCTTCCAAGCACTTGGCTTGCATGCCGGTCTGGTCTCATACACAATCCGGATTCCGCGCAGCTCTAGTGGCTTAGCCTGCCGCGAGTATGGAAACCATCATAGCTCGTCGTGTCCATAGTCATCTTCGTCGTCCTCCATGATGCCAGCCTCCATCTTCCTCTTCTTCTCATCCCTCTCCGCCCTCTCCATCTTGCGGTTCTGCCTATGGGCAGCTCGGTAGACCCTTTCCCACATGGTCCTCATGTTTCTTCCGTGGTCCGACTCCTTGATGTGCTGAGCCTTGATCTTGATGGTGATGGCCTTTCCATTCTTCTCGGTGGGCTCAGTGACTTCGATAGGATATGCCACCGTGACGTCGTCTTTCATGTGGTCATTGTACTTTTCCAAGTTTCTGAGCTCGCCTGGAGGTCGTGGTAAGCACATGATTCCCGAAGGATCTGGGGGAGGCGGCAACGGGCACTCACTCTCACAGCTTGGGTCTTCGGCCTTCTTAGCCACGAAGAGAGGTAGGACCTCGTACATGGCGCCGGGCGCAAAGATTAAAACCTTCTCGCTTGCGGGAATCGCGTCAAACATGTTAGCTGTAATCTCCTCTGCGACCGGCTTAGCGTCCTTGTCGTTGCCCTCCGGCACCTTCGGCTTGCCAAAGATACCGAGCAGCCATATCTTGTCGTTGTACGGGATACGGTGCTGCTCCTCGACCCACTCCCGCACCGGCGCCGGCACGTCGTGATATTCCATCATGATTAGGTCCCGCTTGGTACGGCCCGGGTCGACGCCCCTCCAGCTGCCGGGATAGTCCTGCATGAGGAAGGGCTGCATCGCCTTCTTCCAGGGCGCAAGGCCGGCCGGGAAGTCAACGTCAAGGTCCGAAATCTTGTATTGCTTCGCGTAGATGGTGTCTTCCACCGTGCATTGAACGTCGTAGTGCTCATGCGCGGTGTCGCCTTCCTCGTAGAAAGGGTTGTGCCATCGGAAGTGCGAGAGCAGCCTCGGCTCTTCATCCTCGGGCGGAGGACTGTCGTGCACCACATTGTGCCGCGTGGCTACGACGCCCGGGACGAGAAGGAGCAAGGCTGAGGAGGATCGCATAGCGGAAGACCTTCAGTGTCGCATCGACTTGCGCGCCAGAGTTTCACTCTTCGCTACCGGGAAGAACAATCGCGTCGACCGGCTCCTCGCCGAGGGGATCGATCTTTTTCACTTGCGATTGACATTGCTGTCCTTTTCTCACCGGCCCCAATCAGCGTCATTTGGTCCAAGTCACGATGATGCGGCAGTTGATATAGCCTAAACACCGAGGCAGGCGGCCGACCTCTTGGGCGCATGTGATACGTTCGGGCGCGAATATGCAATAAAAATCTACTCGACGTCATATTCAACATGATTGTACTACGTGTCCTATAGGCAGCCCCTGTCTCTTCGTTACGGAGAACTCGATCTGTCCTCAGCACATGTCGATAATGCATCGCGAATATTGGAACCACGTATGCTATAAGTATGTTGTTATGTATCAGAAGGAAATCCATTCGAAGGATTGGAACACCGACCCAAATTATTCCATGGTCGCAGTCAATATGTCAGGGTAGTTTACAGGCAGGGTGAAGAGGCATGGCTTTCTCCTATTTAGCTACTCATTAAGTAGTGCAAACTAATCTCTGACCCTCCCACTAGCTTTCCAGCGCTGGCTATCCCCTTATATAATGGCTTAGATCCACGCTTAGACCCCTTACTAGAACGCTAGTTGGCTTCGAATGACCCCAAAACTGCTCCCTGACGCGCTATAGTATTTCATCCTCTGACACAAGGCAATCTCGTTGGGTAAGGCACTTTGTTCATGCCGAGGCAGAGCACATCCTGGCTGTTGCTTTTTGCGTAGTCCAGGAGCGCTCTCTGGCATCGCAAAGTCAGCTCCGCGACTGCAAGATCCTCGCGTAGCTTTCGTAGCTTATTCCATAGCGTAGGCAGGCAATCATCAAGACAACAAGAGGGAAGGCTCTCGGTCGGATAGCGCCGGTAGCGCGGCCACTCGGCCGCTCTCTTCTTGCAGGCTTCGTGCTCTGATGACCGTAGATGCGAGGAGACGGTGAGGAGCATCGAGATGTGCTTCCTAAAAGCCGCCGTGGCATCGTAGAGAGCCGCGCCCGCGGCAAGAAAATCTTGGCGATGGGCGACATATCCGTGAGAAGGCATTGTTTTCGACCAAGGCGGAGATGCGGGGATATGCTCATCGAGGACCAGGAGGGGCTGCCACTTGAGCATCTTTCGAAAAGTGGAGCGGTCCTCGGTCAACTCGCGCTGGGTAAAGCTGTGATACATGGTCATCTCCTCGCACGCCTTGTTTTTTGCCCAAAAGCAGCGTATAATCTCGGCCGTCATGTAGCAGCACTTGTGGGTGTTGCACTTCAGCCACTTGGCGATCATATTGTCTCCTTCACACTCTATGGGGCAGCGCTTGGTGTCGTAGGGGTTGACAACCTTGATGTACTCGGCTTCGGCCGACTCGATCGTGACCCTGACTCGCACGTCGCACCGGGGTTGGTGGCTCCAGATTTTTAGACACATTCTGAAAGTTTTTTAAGACTTACCTAGTCCAACTTGCACGAGAATGCTCAGGATCAATGTGAGCTTATGTTCAACCGTACTCTAGGCAAGGCACGTAAGTAAGAACGTAGGGGCCTGAGTTGCCTAAATACTTTCGGGTTTCAGGGCGACACCTCGCTTTGTCTGCCCAGCTCTCATGAATGCTTCTACAACCACAATACCCTTGTCCATTACGTTGACAAGGCTCATCAAAGACAACAAAGAGAGAGGGGATGTCCCCCCTCAGTCAAAGAAATTAGACGCATAAGCAAGAGTTTCAGTTCCGAGATCTTGCGGCCTGTGGCGGGCACCCCGGGCGCTACCTTGTACATTATCAAAACCTCAATTCAGATCATCTCTCATTAGCTACCTAGCTTTTAATGTCCCGTAGGTGTCCTGTCGGAGCGAGTCTGGAGCTAATGGGGCAACCTCGTCCGAGTGATCAGGCAGAATCTCGGAGAACAACGTTCGAGCGGCAGCACACGGCCCCGGAAGGCTTCCTATCAACCCCTTAACAAGATAAGAGTAGTTTTTGACACTGGAAAGTTGTTGGATAAGCCTGTGTGGCTCCTCTTGGACCTGGCCCGAAAGCTGCGCCCCAATCTCGGATGCTCCTCGGTCGACACCACGATAACCTCTCAACACGGCCGACTTGGCTACGTTCTTCAGACAATTCAAAAACCAGCTCGTTTCCCCTATATCGCACCCAAGCTTCCGTAAATCTTCCAAGGTACTCGTTACGGACTCGAGAAGCTCCAAGTCCGATGCCGCATGCGGATCGAACGGCGCTCGGAGCACTCCGGCGACGAGGGTCAGGGTCATAGTGAGCAAGTAGACAAATGCATCCCTAGGCGTGTAAGCAGAGGAACACGGAGAATTTATTACCGTAGACTCACCAGAATTCCAACATAGATGATAGCTCGGTGTGGTGGAAGAGATTGAGCGAGGCTCTGCATGCATCAGTGCTCAGCCGGGCAGTCAGCGCCATCAACTGCAGGTCTGGCGACGTTCCGGGCTTCGACGACTCTGCAAGACTGCTCCCCGAGATTAATGAATGATTTAGGCTACACACACATGTGTAAAATTGCATGTGTAGCATGCTAAGCGGGGCTGAGACTGGCCCAACCAGGGCACGCTCCCACGGCGGACGCAGTGGTTCGGGGATCTCCTTCCTCCAATCCTCAAGCCTTGCAAGCAGCGTTGGGACCTCATGTAAGGACTCCATATGCGGTCTTCCTGCGTCAACGCCGAATAAGCCATGTGCCTTAGCCTTGATGAGACATAACTCGGCGGCAAGCCTGTGTATGTTCAATGTCTGACCGCCGACGTCTTCTACCTTCCCAAGCCCGTCTATCGGGTTTTGGCTCGGAAGCTTCACACCAAACCGGCCTGAAAGGTTCAGAGGCAGCTGAGAGCCAATGCTGGAGTCGAGATCGAACATGTAGAGAACCCAGAAAACACGCCTCCGCTGCTCGGCCTCTTGCAGGCCGAACTCGTCATCAGGATCAGTGTTGAGCCCGAGAATCCACGCCATTCTCGCGGCGGTAGATACGATAAGGTCGAAGGTTATGGTATCGGATGTCCATCTTAAGAAGACTGCCATGACGAGGAGTGACTGGACGTGCAGGAGGGTTGGCCTTGCGCTGACAATCTCGTTGAAGACAGAAAAGGCATTGTTAAAGAAACGCCATGAGTAGGCTGAGACTGCCCGGAACTGGTGATTGGCTGCCCTCCTCTGCATAGCGATGGCAATAATTGTGTTGAGGCAAGCCCACCAGGCAGGCTCCTCTGAGTTTTCGTCCACTGGAAAGCGATCCTTCGTCATGAGCCGGAGGGAATCGCTGCCGAAGATCGGCAGAGTCGCATTAATATCCTGAACATAAAATTCGACGAGTTCCACCACTTCAACATGGCTGGCCAGTGGAATGTAGAGTCTTCTTCCAGGTAGACCACAAGACATGGCTTGCTGATACGCCCTCGCCGTATCGTCCACCTTGCTCATGTGCTGCAAAATTGGCGGCATCTTAGGGTTGGCGGTGTTGTTTTCGCTTGTCAACGACTCTAATTTGTCTGAGCCTAGATGATTTTCTTGATGATGTGTATTTGATTCTTGCGCAACACGTATCGCTGCGTCCTCATGTTGCGTGGAAGCGCTAGGGCTACCATCAGCATAAGATGGAGCAGATTCATCTGCCAGTGGCTCAACCTGGGCGATCTCCGACGTTCCCGAATCTTCGGTCGCGGCTTCAGCGTCCTGAGGCCCGAGTGGCATGTTCAGGGATTCTAAGAGATCTATCTTTTGTTGTAGGAGCTTGATGCGTCCGGGTCTGGCTGCTTAGCGTAATTGTCGTCTTCCCTGTGAGCGAGGCTCGAATGTCGACTTACATTTTTGCCTTTCCCCTCTTACGGAGCTGGGAATAAACACATTCTGCTTCATGAATCTCACAAGTGGTGCACGCAGGAGTGTTGCCATCGCATTTTTCCTTCCTCGCGCGACACCGATCGCAGGCCTGTGCCCGTGGCTACAAGTTAGGAGAAAATCGAGGGGAACAGAGGGACATGGAAGGGACGGTCGTACATGCGTGACCCGGCTTTTCACTCGATTGGTCGATGCCATATGTGTTCGAATTGAAACCGGAGCACTGGGAGCATAGCACGTAGGGGTTCGGGCAGGGGTCCCATATATCGACCGGTCCGGTCGATTTATTATTTTACCGGTCCGGTCGATTTTACGTAAGCGTGGACCCTAACCCTGGGATCCCCCATAGGGGGGGGAGGGGGATGGTCTGCAACCACCATATCTAAGATCGTATGCCCTTATATTTTAAAAAATTAAAGCGGCCAGCTGGCGCAGTGGATATATGGTCGTAAATATGGTAAATATCAACTAGTAAAAAGCGTAGTAAAAGCAGTAAAGTAAAAAAAAAAAAGTAAAAAAACAGCCAGCAAGCCAGTTGAACTGCCCCCCCCATACCACAACTAATCCTCCTCAAGAAGCGTATGAAATCCACGTCGACTAGTAAAAACTCCATTACGTTCCACCTGTTGATCCACTCGAGCCTGGATACGGCGCTCCTCGGCTGCGTTCCAATCCAAATAAGCCATCTTTGCCTCCTGAGTCCAGGGCCTTCCCTCACAAAGCCTCCCCATCTACTTCCAGTCAAGGCACCAGCTATACTAGGCCCTAGCATACCGTTGAGGCAAACCAATAGCCTTACGGTAAGCCTCATTAGTACGGGGAGCTTCTAGTGGCTGAGCCCTATACCAAGAATCTCTAGCTTGGAGATATCGTTGATATATAGCTCGTGGATCGTTGCTGTGGAGCTCT
>MU270017.1:808565-818706 GCA_021432635.1 Thozetella sp. PMI_491
GGCCCTAGCATACCGTTGAGGTAAACCAGTAGCCTTACGGTAAGCCTCATTAGTACGGGGAGCTTCTAGTGGCTGAGCCCTATACCAAGAATCTCTAGCTTGGAGATATCGTTGATATATAGCTCGTGGATCGTTGCTGTGGAGCTCTAGGGAGGGGGATAGAGATAGCTCTGACAGCTGGCTGGGCGTTGACTGGGCCAGCTGGGCGGGCTGGGCTGGCTGGGCTGGCTGGGCTGGCTGGGCTGGCTGGGCTGGCTGGGCTGGCTGGGCTGGCCGGGCTCGCTGGGCTAGCCGAGCCAGCTGTTCGTCGTATCGTTGAGGGCAGGATTTTAAGGCCATTGTATGGCCAATTTAGTGGCATCAGCTACAACAAGGTGGTACTTTTAGCTTTGGATCAACTCGTTCAAATCCACTAAGCTCGCGACGAATGCTTCGTGACGAGCTAGTATATAGATCAATTCGCTGGCGTGGCTCGGCTAAAAATAGCCTTAGATCTGTACGTTGTAAGTGCCAATAGGTGTAAAAGTGGGTAAGTTGAAGCGGCTGGCTGTAAAGATCGTGGATCATATAAGCACATAGTAAGCCGGTTGACTAGGTAAAAGCTCTTATACAAGCTGGAAGTAGTTAAACGCGTTGTAGCTAGTCTTAGACCTTCCGTAAGACTTTGTGTGATATTCAGCTATATAACTAGCTAAATAGCTTTTTAAAAGAGCTAGTAAGCTACTTTATTTACTAGTTAGCTTACCTAGCTTTAAGCTCTATAAGCTAGTGAAAAAGAGCTAGTTTAATACTTTACTAGGCCTTAAAAAGATCTAGTTAAGAATAGGGTAAATATTACTTTATTACCTAGTATATCCCTTCTACACATGAGGAAACAAGCGTATCAAAGTAAGTATTTTAATCTACCCACACTCATACAATCTTTTCCTTATAAGGGTCAAGCTACATATCTTTAAGATAGCTTACTTCCTCAGTATAAGCTAAAAGCTATTTACACTCAAGCTTGGCAAGCCATTTATTATAAGCTTCTTCTATAGGAGATTAGACTAGCGTATACCAGCAGCTGTAAAAGCAAGACCAATCTATAGCTAGATCGCTAGCTAGCTGGCTAGCTAGCTGGCTAGCTAGATAGATCACTGGTTTACTAGCTGGATAAATCGCTGGCTTGCTAGCCAGCTAGATCACTAGCTCGCTAGCCAGCTAGATCACTAGCTTACTAGCCGGATAGATTACTAGCTCGCTAGCTAGATAGATCGCTGGCTCGCTAGCCAGATAGATCGCTAGCTCGCTAGCCAGATAGATTACTAGCTCGCTAGCCAGCTAGCTTACTAGATTGCCTTAACTTTAACGATTAAACAAGGGCTTATAATAAGCTAAAACAGCCTTATTAACATACCAGCAGCAAAGCAAGAGGGCAGCTAATAAAAATATAGTTAAAACTATATTTATATAAGCTAACCAACGGTTTATAAGAACTATAGATAGAGGTTATATATCATACACTTACTAGATCGCCTTGATTTAAGCTAAAGCCTAGAGGAAATCTCCTTTATCCTCCCTACTGTTACGACCAAGGCATCAGCCACCTCCCCGCGACCGCCAACGCGGCCTAGCGCTTAGCCGCAAGCGGTCACGACGGGCAGAACCCCCGGTGGATGCCTCAGGCATCTACACAGATGTTCTGCTAATCAGGAAGGATCACCACGGAGCACCTAGCCCTTAGTGAGCCTAGAGCTCCTGGCTCACCTAGGAGCTCCAGGACTTCGGTGATCCAAAGTAAGCCCTGAAGAGCAACCTAGTATATAAGACCACAGTCTCTACCTAGATAGATCAGTTAGCCTTTGCTCTTCAGCAATTAATCTCTCTACTCAAGCTTAACGCTTGCACTACCAGATCTTACCTTACGTCGATTGATGCTCCACTCGTCTCTACCCTTCCTATCTTAGGAAAGAATCTCCTACGTATTGAGAGTACTGACCTTAGGATCTTAGTGTTGTAACATATTAATTGCTCTCTTTCAGAGGATAAGACAAGTGCAATTGACAACGTTCTATAGTCAACATGTCCAGTAAAAACACCTCGTTCACCAGCAGCCACGACTCTGGTAAGTCTGATAAAAAGAAGGAAAAGGCTCCTGCTTAACGCAGCCTTGACCAAGAAATGAAAGACGCTGACGATAGTGGAGACGACACTAAGTATGACAACATGAAAAGGGACCTAGCGCAAATGAAAAAACTTGTTAATAAACTATGCACTAGTGCGACCCGAGTCCCTGAACTTGTTAGTGAAGTTAATATATTATGTGCTGCTGCTAATGTTATTACAACCCCTGTTGTAGGACGTGAAAAACTTAAGCTTAACCTGCTATAGACCTTTAATAGCACCCCTAGACTCTTAAAAAGCTATCTAGCCTAAGTAGGAGCTTATTACTGCTTCTATGCTAGTAGCTTTTAAAATAAGGCCGAGAAGGTGGTGTACGCCGCCTTATTCCTTAAAGGGAAAGCACTAGCCTGGTTTAAACCCTATCTTATGGAATTTTTCGAGAAAGGACTTACTTATGTACTATGCCTAGAAACTTAGAACATATTTGTATTTTATATAGGATATAAATACGCCCTGAGGTTGTTATTCTAGGAACTTAATAAAAAGCACTAGTAGGAACGAGACTTGTATTAACTTAAATAGAAAGGATTAGTAGTCTAGTATATAGTAGACTTTTAATAACTCTACTTACTCCTTGACTATATAGATAAAACTAAGAAGTTCTTATTTTATTAAGGACTTAAAAGCAAAGTTAAAAATAAAATCTTGAAACTCAATACCCTAGAAGATTTCCTATTATATGTAGAAATAACAACTTATATCGATAACTAACTATATAAATAAAGGATAGAAAGACAGTAGTAAGAACTAAGACAATAAGCTAATACTAGGAAGCCTTAATAGTATAACTAGTCTAAGCACTTTACTAATTAATGCTAAAACTATTAAACTATAGTATATAAGATATATTTAGGACTTATAGACCTAAATATAGTACAATAGAAATTAAAACAAGACTTAAAAGACGTTAAGTGCTATAACTACTAGAAAAAGAGATATTATACCAATACTTATAAATAGCTAAAGAAGATAGGCTAGAAACTAATATTTAAAAAGCAGTTAGTTAACCTAGTACAGTATAAGTCAGTTCAGACCCTAAGTATAGCTATATAAAACAACTTAGTTTATAATACTATAGATCTTAATAATGCTTATACTATAATACTAATAGAAGGACTATCTCTAGATTAATACATAGCTCTAAGTAAACTAGTAACTAGGGAAGCTATACTATACTTTAAAGTAGTAATAAAAGTAGACTATTTACTACTACTAGCTAGAAATAATATAACCCTAACTATATAGAAATAAAAGCTAATTATATACTATAAATTAAATAGACTATATAAAACAGATAGAGCTAAGGCCTGCTAAGAGTATTAAAGTAAAAAAGTTTACTACGTTAAAAACTAAGGAGAAATAATAATATATACTTACTGTATAAAACACCTACTTTCCTATATATTATAACCCCTAAAGTATATAAAAAAACAGGATAATAGACTAAATTATTAGCCTTAAAAATTATGTGACAATTACTTTGAAAATAAAAAGAAATATTAATTTACAAACTTAAATAACCCTAGGTATAATGCATGTATTAAGGATAATACCCTATATATAAAATAAGAACCTACTAATATATAGTAGCTAGGGAAATTCTTATAACTAAATATCTTAACGCTTATATCTAAATAACTAGACTACCCTAAATAATACTTTATAATAGTATATTATAATAACTAAAAAGCCTAGAAAATATAGTTAAATAACTTCCTTATTAGGACTTATATTTATAAAGGAAGTAATAAATAACTTGTCTTCTATATATTTGGGTAATAAGGAGAAGAATTTAATAGCTTATTAAAAATTAAGAAAGAACTAATAGAGGAAATATATAAAACACCCCTATTTATAGTTTAAGAATATCTAGGGATTAGACTTAACTTAATCCTAGGAGGAGAATATATACTATTCCCTATAGATAGAGTCTTATACTATGACTTATTAAAAAACAACTAATAACTAAACTATCGAGATAACCCTTGAATAAGCCTTTAACATAGACGCTATAAAGATATTACCTAGATATAATATATTATACTATATAAAGCATATACTATAGATAAACTAAAATATAATTTCTTCCCTATCTAGCATAAGACATAATAAATTAATAATCTTTACCTATAAGAAGAAATAAAGTATTAGGAAATAAAAGACTAATATAATAGGTAGGCCACTTTTAGGCTAAACCCTTAGTTCTTAATATATTATAAAAATAAGTTAAACACAATATAATACACCTCTATAATATACTTATATTACTATATAGAAAAAACTATATAATAGCACTAAGGGAAAGTATAAGGATATACTTCTATAAGAGGAGACCCTACTAGCTTATAAATAACTAAGGAATAAATTAAAGCTGTAAAACATATATAAGAATAATTTATTAACACAGGACTTAAGCCTTAGCTTAGAGATCCTATATAATATAAGCTATACCTTATAAATAAAAGCTAATACCTATAACTAACCCTAGGATAAGACTAGATAAAAAACAATAGATATTACCTATAAAGAGTTAATAGGATAATTTAGAGACAAAGACTTTTATAATAACTACTAGCTTAAATTTAAGACTATTTACCTATATATTTATCATTAATAACTAATATAATATTACTATAGTAATTAATAACAGATCCTAAGGGAATTATATATTATTTAAAGTTATTAACCAGCTATAACTACCTTAGAATAAGAAAGAGTTTATATATTACCTATATACTATAGAAGAAAAACTAGCTTAATATAAAAAGGGAGATGTTATAATAGAGACTATATCCCTTTTAATATCAGCCTATAATATATATAATAAAAAAATAACCTTTAATATTATAGAAATTAAACTATACTACCTAATTCTAGGGATATTATAGTTATAAAAAAACAACCTAAGAATTAATTAGATAACTAGCTAGATGTTTTTTAAACTAGTACTTAAAGAATATACTTAATTAATCTTAGAGAAAGAAACTAAAGACGTTTAAAGAGACTTAGCCTTTAGTGTAACTCATATAAGATCCCCAAACAAGCCTATAGAAAAGACCTTTAAAATGTTAATAATTACTAAAGTATCTATAATAAGAACCTTAAACGAGATACTAGAAGAATACTAGAAGTATAACAAACTATTTAAAGAAATATTAGACATAGGGTTACTAGAGTATAGTTAGTTTAACTATTATATACTAATTAAACCAGGAGAATAACTTAAACTATATAAAATCTATAGACTAGACAAGGAAAAACTTACTGCCCTACAACAGTACCTCAACAAAAACCTAGAGAAAGGTTATATATAACCGTTAAATTTACTAGTAGGATACCTAATCCTATTTATACTAAAGAAAAGTAAAGATAAAACTAGGAAATAGAGACTATATATTAACTATTAACAACTTAATAGTATTACTATCCTTAATAAAGGACTACTATTTCTAATATCTAAACTATAAGACTAACTAATAAGAGCTATAATAATAACATACCTCGACCTTAAAAAAGCATATAATCTTATCCGAGTAGTAAAGGGAGAGGAATGAAAAATAATAATTAAAACTAAGTATAAGTATTATAAGTATCTAGTTATACTTTTTAAACTATAAAATACCCCAGCTATATTCTAAGCTATAATTAACTATATCCTACAACCCTATATCAATAGATTCTATATTATCTACCTAGACAATATCTTTATCTACTTTAAAAACAAAGCAGAATATAAGCAACATATTTACACTATACTATAAGCTCTAAAAGACGCTAAACTCCTAGTAAAACTAGAGAAAAGCAAGTTTTACACCTAGGAAACTATCTTCCTAGGATTTAAAATCACCCCTAGATTTATTAGAATAGACCCTGAGAAAGTAGTAATAGTATAAGACTAGCTGCTACCTAAAACGGTAAAAGAAGTATAAGCTTTCCTTAGATTTATTAATTATTATTATTGTTTTATAAAAAGCTATAGTAAGCTTATCCTACCACTTATAAAGCTTACCTATAAGGAGACCAAGTTTAAGTAGACCAACTAAGCCAGTAAAGCCTTTAAAGCTATTAAGTTATAGATCTTAAACAAACCTATACTTATACTTCTAGACCTAGCAAGACTATATAAAGTTAAAACTAACTCCTTAAACTTTATAATAAGAGGATAACTTGGATAATATAATAAGAAAAGACTACTATACCTAGTTACCTTTTTCTTAAAAAAACTTAAAGAAGTAGAAATTAACTATTAAATATATAATAAAAAACTAATAGCTATTATTAAAGCCTTTAAAGAGTAAAAGGTTTACCTTTGTAGAGCATAATACTAAGTTACTATTTATATAGACTATAAGAATCTTACCTATTTTATAACTAATAAGGAACTTAACAAATAATAAATCAAATAGACTGAATTTCTCTTTGAATTTAATTTTAAAATTATATATAAAAAAGGACTTAAAAATATTAGGGTAGATACCCTTAGCTAAAGAGAAGACTATATATAAGAACTAGAACCTTATATGTAAAGTATCTTAATAATCCTAGAAGATAAAAGCCTAGGCCAGGCTCCCTAAGAGTTAAATACTGCCTTTTAAGTTCTCCTAGACCCTAACTAGACTAATAGGATCAAGGAAGTTTTTAATAATTAGAACTTTATAAACTTTACACGAAGTAGCCTTAGCAAAAACATAGAAAAGAAAAATAAAGTCTACCAATTCTATAGAAAAATCTATATCTCTAACACCCTATAATAAAACCTAGTAAAGGAAATATATAAAATCCTTTTCTATAGACACTAAGGAGTTATTAAGACTCTAGAATAACTATACTATACCTATGACTTCCCTAGAGCTAAAAGGGTTATAGAAGAAGTAATTAAGGAATATGATAAATATAATAAAAGCAAAGCAAATCAGTATAAGATTTATAGAGAGCTATAACCTCTTTTAATCCTTAAAAAGTTATAGAGCTTAGTTTCCCTAGACTTTATTATAAAGCTATTACTCTTAAAGAAACCCTTAACTAGAGTATCTTTTAATAATATCCTAGTAATTATAGACAGACTTACTAAGTATAGCTACTTTATCTTATATAAAAAAGCTAGTAACACTAAAGAACTAGCCTATATATTTATAAAGAATATTATTATAAACTATAAATTGCTAGACAAGCTAGTCAGTAATAGAGATAAGTTATTTACCTTAAACTTTTAAAAAGCCCTTATAGCCTAACTTAAAACTAAACACTAACTATTAATAACTTACCACCCCCAGTCCGATAAGTAAACAAAAAGACTTAATTAAACTATAAAATAATACCTATACTACTATATCAACCACAAATAAAACAATTAGGTATAACTATTATTAATCGCTTAGTTCACCTATAACAACGCCAGACAGGAATCAACCAAGATATCCCTATTCTTTACTAATTATAGTTTTAAACTAGAAGTCTATTAAACTCCCCTCAACTTAAAAGAAAATCCTAGAATAGGATTAAAAGTTAAAGAGTTAAAAACCCTATATAAACTTATAAAAAAAAAACTAGAGTTTATCTGTAATAAAATAAGTAAATATGCCAACTGGAAAAGATTAAAGGGACTAACCTTTTAAAAGGGAGATAAGGTCTACCTCTTACAAAGAAATATTAAGACAATATAACCAAGTAATAAATTAGACTTTAAAAAGTTAGAACTATTTTAGATTAAAAAATAAACCAGTAAAGTTACCTATAAGCTAAAACTACCTGCAATAATATGGATACACCTTGTTTTTCACGTCTTACTGTTTAAACTAGCACTAAGAAATATTAGGCTAGATAAACATATAAAAGTCAACAAATAACTAGAGTATAAAGTTGAGAATATTATAGACTCTTATAATACTAAAGATAGATTGGAGTACCTAGTTAAGTAGACAGGATATAATACTAGCGAAAATACGTAGGAACCTAGTAAATACCTGGAGAACTCATAGAAGTTTGTTTAACAGTTCTACTACTAGAACCCTGATCGACCAGCACCGAGTTAAAACCTATTGCCTCTTAGTTGATTATACTGAAGGCATCCAAACCCTATGCCTTTCCTATAGTGTACTGCTCTGAGGATATCTCCTTGATGGCGTCCTCCTCTAAACCTATAACCCTGCGAGTAAACAACTGCTTGCCCTGCGAATGGACTAGTTTCTTTTGCTTGTGTAAACGGTCTAACCGCGTAAGTGCCTCAGATAGAGATTTTTGTGCCGCTAGTGCCTTAGCGTGTTGGAGACGGATCGCCTTGCCTGCCTCCTCTTCCTCACGCTCTAGCCTGGACTGCTCCGATAGATTCTGAGCTACTATACCAATAAGTCAGTAAACACGACCTCTATGAACCGCGGAAATACTTATAAGTATTTGCTACTAACGAGCCGTCGCACGACTTCCTAGACTTAATGTAGTAATAGTATTTTCCCGAACGACCAGCTACCCTACACTTTAAACCCTTCTTAAAATAATAAGAGTATGGTATGTTGGACTTGACCCTGTTTCGATCAATAAATTCAGCAAGGAGGTGGCGTTCCTGAGTTTTGTCAGAAATAGTTTTTCGTTTCTCTATGCGACCGGACATCCTGTCAGTATATGACGATGCGAAAGGAAAGGAAGACTTTGCGACGCACCGACGGACAAATGTAGGCGCAGGCCTACTTATAGGTTGCTGAGGACATTGATATAAAAGGGAGAGCTTATGTTACAACCAAGGCATCAGCCACCTCCCCGCGACCGCCAACGCGGCCTAGCGCTTAGCCGCAAGCAGTCACGACGGGCAGAACCCCTGGTGGATGCCTCAGGCATCCACACAGATGTTCCGCCAATCAGGAAGGATCACCACGGAGCACCCAGCCCTCAGTGAGCCTAGAGCTCCTGGCTCACCTAGGAGCTCCAGGACTTCGGTGATCCAAAGTGAGCCCTGAAGAGCAACCTAGTATATAAGACCACAGTCTCTACCTAGATAGATCAGTTAGCCTTTGCTCTTCAGCAATTAATCTCTCTACTCAAGCTTAACGCTTGCACTACCAGATCTTACCTTACGTCGATTGATGCTCCACTCGTCTCTACCCTCCCTACCTTAGGAAAGAATCCCCTACGCATTGAGAGTACTGACCTTAGGATCTTAGTGTTGTAACACCTACTTAAGAAAGTAAAGCTAATACAAAACAATTGCTAGCAAGTATCTACCCTAATTATATCAAGAAGGGGTATCTTATATTTATTAGTCTTATAAGTATTATCCAAGATCAACAGGTCAGGGTAAGCTTTTAAGTAAGCTAGAGAAGCTAGGTAGGCAAATAAGATCACTATAATCTCGCCAGTACTCTTATTATACTAGATACAGCTCTAAAAGCCTTCGTTATTAAACTGGTTAGCTAAAGCATAGACTAGATTTTAGCCTTAATAGCTCTTAGTTCATACGTTAGCTAGCTAGTTATAGATATCTTATTATATAGGTATAAAATCTAAGTTTTATCGTATATATACAAGGATATTTCTTGGCTTTATACCAGCTTTAGATAGCTTTATAACCTCTTTTTAGTCTGCCAGCTATAGGCAACGGTGGGCTAGATAAGCTAGTAGATAAGGACTTAGCTCGTAGTTATAGATCAAGTATCATAGATCTAGACGATATTAAAGAGTCCAGCTAGTCTTATCAAGAGCTTCTTTAGCTAGTATTAAAAACTGGCAACCGGTTCCTCGTGTAGTTGTTTATCGTTGACGGGGGGTAACTGGATCTACTAGCTGGCTTCGTTGATCACAAGCATATATAACTACTTATTTTCCAGAGTTCTCCTTACGAGACCGGCTAGTAGTGAAAGCGTATCCTCTAGTTAATACCTATTAGTTAATTAAACGAAGCAGCTCCTCTCGAGAGCTAAACTCGCCCTCAGGGGGGAGGCAGTCGGCTGGAAACAAAGTCATCTTAATCAAGATCGTATAGCGTTGC
>MU270017.1:818906-848194 GCA_021432635.1 Thozetella sp. PMI_491
GGGGGGGTGTGGGCGTGGGTGTGCCGCCTTCCCTCCATCCCTCGCTCAGTCGCTGCGAAAAGGGCCCTGGCTTTTCCGTCTCCACCTCCGCCCACCCCTCCACCCGGACACTCCACAGAGTCCACTCCACATGCCTAACACCCCTTGTCGACCCGCCCTCTCAGCCCATTTAAAACCTACTGTGGCTTCCCCCTTCTCCCCCCCTCAGGTCGTCCCTTCCGAATTTTCGTTGCTGAAATTTCCCCAATACCGCCCTGTAAACCACCAGCACGCACAACCCCATTATACGATATCGACAACCTCGAAACACAGCAACCAAGAGTCACGCACTCGGTCCAACGATCTGCCATACCGAGATTACCTATTCTCCGCCCAGAGGAGGAAAGAACCAGGATTTCTTTGTTATCTCTCAAGCAGCAGCCAAGTGCAGCTCCGCCTTTTCAGACTTTGGGATAAAGTCGTTCACTGAATCACCACGGGTCGGAACTCCAGAGCAGGGAGGAAGGGCGATCACATGCAACGAGCACAGTCGGCAGTGGATTTTTCCAATCTGCTGAACCCCGAAGGCTCATCTCCTGAGAACCAGGAGGAATCTGCGCAACAACTTCAGCAAACCGAGGGTGAGGGAAATATGGCTTCCATCTCGGTCATCCGGCCCAACGGCCCTCTCCCGGGAGGACAGAATATAGAGCAGCCCACCGAGCTGCCGCGCCCCTACAAGTGCCCCCTTTGCGAAAAAGCTTTCCACCGCCTAGAGCACCAGACGAGGCACATCCGCACCCACACCGGCGAAAAGCCCCACGTCTGCCAGTTTCCCGGCTGCACCAAGAAGTTCTCGCGCTCGGATGAGTTGACCCGCCACTCGAGGATACACAGCAACCCCAACTCGCGGAGAGGCAACAAGCACGGCCAACAGACCACTCACCTGCAGCCCGAGATGATGCCGCCGCCGCCGGCCCCCAAGGCCATCCGCTCTGCTCCTGCGTCGGGCATGTCTTCGCCCAACGTCTCGCCTCCTCATTCGTACAGCTCGTACAATTTCCCACCGTCCAGCCTCAACCCTTACAGCCACAGCCGGGCCTCCACCGGCAGCCAGAGCGGACCCGACATTCCTCTCCTGAGCCGGGCTGCTAACCAAGCCGAGCGGGACATGCCCTCTCATTCTCTTCACGGATCGGCGAGGCATCATCCCTACTACTCGCACAGCCTCCATTCCTCGCGGGGCCACCTTCCTGGTCTAGGGGCCTACCATATGTCTCGCTCTCACTCGAACGACGACCACGATGACCACTACTCCCACTCGTACCGGCACGCGAAGCGTTCGCGGCCTAACTCGCCCAACTCGACCGCCCCGTCATCACCCACCTTTTCGCATGATTCGCTCTCTCCTACCCCGGATCACACGCCCCTGGCCACTCCTGCTCACTCGCCCCGCCTGCGTCCCTTCACCGGCGTAGGCACCTATGATCTGCCTCCCTTCAGGAGCCTGTCCCTGGCTCACAACACTACCCCCGCTCTGGCGCCTCTGGAGCCTCAGCCCGACAGCCAGTTCCCCACCAGTCATCCCGTGCAGCCTCCGTCCTCGCGGAGCGGTGGTATCTCCCTGACCGACATTATCAGCCGCACCGACGGTTCGCAGAGGAAACTCCCGGTCCCTCAGGTCCCCAAGGTGGCTGTCCACGATCTCCTCGGACCCAGCGACGGTTTTAACCTGAGCGGCCGGAGTTCGTCGTCCAACAGCATCTCGGGGGGCGACCTGATGGATAGGCTATAGAGCGGAACGACCACTGCGAACCTCAGTTTGGCAACGATATGAATTGACGACCTCCGGAATGGGCTATAGAAGGAAGATACACCACTTGGGCGTTTTGAATGGGATTTTTTTTTTGCCGGCGGACCACTGCGGCCAGCAGCCATTGACACCTTTAATGCTGGGGCCACCAACTGGGCGGCTTCTAACACTTCTCCAACCTTTCCAGTTGATAGGCTGTTACAACTAGACACGATTCCGGTTTTTTTTTTCGGGACGAATAGACTTCACTTCACAGAGCGGAAATAAGCAGAGGGAGTGGCGGAAGCGAGTCGGACAAAAGTCGGTCATTTGTCTCGGGTCAGCAGACAAGTCACTTCATGGGTTTGGAAGGGACGCGTTATCACGGACAGGTGTCCGACGGCTGTACGGTCGGCTCGGGTCGAGCGAGCGAGGCTATATCTTTGGTGTTGTTGTCATCTTTCTTACCAACTTTTTCCTTCTTTCCTCTCCCTTGAACTCAGCGGATTCAAACATATAGACATCAGGCGGGAATATCTCGAGTATCTGGTATGATGACGAGATCGGTTTATGCAAAGGGGTGGCAACTAGGGGTCTATGGCGGAATGGATTCTCCTTTCTTGAAATCGTTTTGCACTGTATCCTCTCTGACGACTTTCCCCCAACTGTATGAATGCCCTGAGGCGATTCGGCCTGGCAGAAATGGAAAAGCGTCCTTGACACAAAATCGTTCCTTGCTCTCCTCCTCTTGCCTAATGCTCATGTGTGTGTGTCTTGCATGCTCTAGTTCCTGTGGTAGCCCTCCCCCACGCTTTCCCCTGGTCGCAACGTCCTCAGTCCTCTCTGGTCACCGCCAGGAGAGCCACAGAACCAGGACCCGAAATTGCACCTTTTCCCAATGTGTAAATTTGGGCGTCTCCCAGTCCTCTTTGCTTTTTCCGGCCAACTGTTTGGAATCCCAGGAGGGGGAAGGGACACGTGCGTTCGGTCTAAGACGATTACTAGGAGTCAACAATAAGTCCAGGACCCTGCGCTCAGGTTCTCGGTATGGCGGGAGGTGCACCCTGCCAAGCCCGAAGCGCTGCACGAATACCCCGGCCGTCCTGCCGTCCTTCCCTCCATAATCGCTATCTAGCCAAAGTACGCCATGCTAGGTACAATAGACGGTATATTGCCCTCCTATCTCTACCTCCCCATATCTCGACTACTTAATCACCCAGGCCGTAGGGGCGGCATCGTCAATATCTCGCCTACGCAAGCTCACATAGCGGCCCGGACGTCCCTGGCTTGTTTGGGGAAAAGGGGGTATGGTGGCCTATGAGTGGTCGTGGCTGCACCGGTCAGAAAGCAGGTCGCGGTGAGAAGGGAGAGAAAATGAAGGCATCTCTGAGCATGCCTGCTGGCCTTCTTGTGCGCCTCGGCTTGGATGGCCTTGCTTTTCCCATCGGGGTTCCCAGCGCCGGGTTGGCCGTCTTGGCTTCTTCTGCATGTACGGGTGTTACGTACTACACCCCTCTGGCTTCACCGACGCCGGGCATGGCAAAGGGAGGAAAAGCAAAATGTCGGGGTCACTCATGGCTGGCCGCCTCCCCCTCCCTTTTTTCCCCCCTCCCTACCTCGTGCCTCTCTACCTGCTGCCTGTTGGCTCAGCCTTTTGTGTCATCCGGGGCGTCAAACCAGCGGGAGACACTGGGGGGCTTGCTCCAGATCTTGCTGGCTGCTCATCCCATCTCATCCTGGGGCTGATCCGCCTGCTTCTTTCTCCGGGGAAACCCACTAGCAAGGCATGGAGGCGGCACTGAGTGAGGATTGTTGGGCCAGGAGGATTCGTCCTTTCGTTTTCCTCCCTCCAGGGGGAAGGGGTGGGGTGGAGGGGCTGACGGGCACAGGCGAAACCGGGCTGCCGTATCACGTCAGCTGCGCCCCCTATCCGGGGCTGTCGAGCTGGCCCTGCTTTGCCCCAGGAAAAGTGCATTCGCCGGTCGGGAGAACCATCGAGAATGTCTCGCTCGTTCCTTGCCAGGCTAAGATGTTGTGTGGGGTGATGTACGACGGGAGAGGGCTGGGGGAGGTGGCGATGCCGGAGCTTCCAAGCCTATTAGGTAGGTAGCACGATTTTGGCCGGGGGGTGGTGTGGTGTGCTCTATCTTGCCTAACTCCCTGCTTGTTTGGGGTCAGATTGAGGGTAGCCCTCCCTCTTCGCTGGATGACACGCCCGGCTACGTTGGTCGCCGCCAGGGAGGACCTCGTCCTCCCGTCAGCGTCCTCAGCTCAGATAGCCCCCCCTTTTCCCCGGGTTTCCGCGAAGACGTTCGCACCCAATAGCTTGGTAGGATCCAGGGAGAGACGCCGCACAATCACATATCAAAATCATCGCAGGAGAACTACCCTGCCGCTGGCAACGATGTGGTTGGCCGGAATCGCTCCATGATGGGCGAATGGGATCTATGGATGGCCTTGTGCCTACAGCCTCTGGTCGAACTTCAACAAGCAAGTCCAAGCACTCCAGTTCCCTCCGCTGGCACCCAGTCCCTGTAGGATGCCGCCACTTTTCGGCTCTTTGTTGTACAGCAGTGAGGAGCGCACCATTTTGTGTCACATCGCACGACCTTCTCTGCCGTGAGTGCCGCCAGCTTACCATCGCTGGAATTTTTGGTTCCCCACGGAGCTGCGGGAGGAGCGGGGGCTGGCCAAGGAAGAAAAGGAACAGCAAAAAAGAAAAAGGAGAGAGAGAAAGGGGTTTGCAAGGGAAGGGGGCGTGGCCAAGAAGGGCGAGTAAGCAGCGCCACAAATTCACGACTGCCGGAACGGTAAAGCCCTGTGTGAATGGAGGTGCGGCGGAAGCCAGCACGTCCGGGCGTGGTGGGCGTGGTGGATGTGTGCTGGGCTGAATTGGGCGCGAAGTGGTAAGGCGGCCGGGGTTGGCGCCTAGGTTGTGAGCAGAGATGTGCCGCGACTCTGTGGTTCGACCATCACACGATTGCTCCGGGGGGTCGCACCTGGATGCTCACCGCAACTTTGGAGTGCGCACCAAGATAGAGAGCGAATGAGAAAACGACGCGGCAGAGATAATACGAAGCCTGTGCTGCGTATATCAGGCAGACCCGGCGGGCGTTCCTCCAAAGTGCAGATGGGGGCAGCGCCTAGGGACCACAACAAATTGGAGGGCCGCGGCCCAGGAGGGCTGCATCTCTGATGCAATCACCTCTGATCATCGCGATCCACCCCAAAGTACCTCTCCAGGCTGATCCATCTAAGCACGACATGCTTGACGTGGGGTTGTCCCCGGTCCGGGGCGGGTTGCAAGCAAGCTGATTTGGCAGTGAAGAGGGCCTCTACCGAGAGGCCTTTCCCGCCCGCACATTCAGCTGGTGCACAACCAGCAGAGACATTGGCTTGTACTGTACCTACGCGTGATATGGGGTTGCCCCCAACTTTCCTGAGTACCATCAACCCCACAGGGGTACAAGGGGGTGTTTCCTTCTTTCTTATTATGACGCTATTCTTGTGACGCGTGCTCATCTGTGATCCGTCATGTCCCGGCGCTTGCCCGAGACCTGGTGGCTTTCTGGCCCTCTCCGGAGATGAAACAGGCCATCTGCGAAGGCGCGATCCAAACGTAGCGGGTTGGTCGCGGGATGCGCGAGTGGTGTCGTCGCCGTCGCGAAATGTGTAGCAGCTGGTTTAGCCCCCACGCCTGGGTGGCCAAAAGGCAGATGGGGATGGAAAAGAAACATGATAAACGCGGTTGACGGGACTGGATTAATGGCCCATCGAAAGGCTCCCCCCAGGTTTCCCCACGCTCGGGGGCATCCGCCACACCAACCCCGTGAGGGCTGGCCCGGCTGGACGCGGAACCGTGCTGGCAGCTATGCCACGAACGGATGCATCTTGGCTGGGCATGTCACCCAGGATACAACCAAAAGTGTCCCGTCTGAGGATGCAGCCTGCCTCCTGTTCGAGTTGGCAGCTTGCATGACAGATCCAATAGGATCATCCTCAGGAGCAGCCATTGCTGCTCGACTCTCGGTATAGTCCATGGTGTTATGTGGCGGTTATAGTTGGCCGCTATATCACAGCAAGGGGCGCCAATATTTGGGCGCCTCTTGGCGGCCACATATTGGCCCCATGATCGGGCGAGGCAGGGACTGGCTTTGAGCGCCAGGGCGAGATGCCCTCCGAAAGGGAGTCAACTGCCAAGGCAGCGATATCGACCTAGATGGCGACTCTACGGAAACAAGGCAAGCGAGGCCGAGCCAGGACAAATTTTCGGAAGATCTCGTTGTGCGGAGGCTTTCCCCGCGAGCGCTAGAATGCGCCGGATCACAATGTCGATTCCGGTCATGCTTTCACGTCGATCCGGCAACCGAGGGGGGTCTGTTGGCGGCGGCACCTGCCCGCTTCTGCCCAAGTTGGCTGAAAACCGGCCCCTGTTATTCCTCGCGACGGCGGCGACGGCGGCTCCCAGGTCTGGCGACAATGATGACTGGCCCCCACGGGCCTCTCTGAGCACATATCTGTACTGCCCAAAGTGGTGTCGTCATGGCCGGTCCGGCGACCTGAAACCACTGGTCCGGTTGGGAGAACTCAGACTCTGACTGCGTGTGGCCTTCCGGCTTCCGAGGGCATCCCGAGATGTGGAGGGCGACCCCCACGCCCCACGGGGTTCAACTGGGCGAGAGGACCCGACGGAGATAAGGACAAGGATAAGGTAAGGGCCAGGGTGTTTCCTGGGGGCCAGGGGGGAAGGAACCCCACACATACTACTATGGTAGGCGCTCCCCATGTTGGAGGACCCCGAGCGCCTGCGAGAGATAGGGGGAAGGAGTGATAGAAGATCACACCTGTCAGACACGAAAGAAGATTCAGGCCCAAATCCCAGTTTCCCAACCAAGCCAATCTCGTCAGGGCATGCCACACACAAATTTACGCCTCTGATCCGTGCCGCCGCCTCCCCGTTCCCGCAGCGCTCATTGGAGTCTGGCTCACCGGCCGAGATTGCGGCGCTGCCAGGAATGCCTACGAGGGGCAGCTGCCTTCGGAATCTCTGTAGGTATGTACGTGCACACGTAAGCCTCTCTCGTCACTCCACTGGCACTCCTCTCGTTCCGTGGATCCAACCAAGCCAACCTACCGAGAGCTAAAGCGCGGTCCCGTCGTTACATCGTACCTTTGGCGCTAGTCATCTCATCATCTGGCCATCACCTCGCGGGCAGGTCTTCGCAGCTCCGAGCGCCGTCGTTGCCGGAGGTCGTGGCCCATCCCCCTGATCCAGATGCAGCCTGTCCTCGGTTCACTCCCATGATCGGCCGCAGCTTCCCTCGAGTCGGCCGGAGTCGGCAACGGAGATGAATTGCGAGGGCCGAGGATCCGAGGAATGAGAGGGCAACACACAGACCCTCGTTCTTTTGGGTGGGGAGGGGGGCATGTTTGCTTCGATGCATGGGATCGTTCCATGGATTCTATGACATCGCTTAGAGGCGTCCCCGGCTCTCGACTCCGGATTGTGCAACGGGGTCCGGGAAAGCATGCGGCATGGTAGCCCCCCCTCCCGGCCGCCCCAGGGCCTTCGCGCGGCGCGCAGCTGCTGAAGCTGGGCCAATCTTCCCCATGCCTGGGCCGGCCTCCCCGCCTTGCTTCCCCGGAGCAGCGCTTGCAGGGCGCGCACCCAGACAGGACCAGCGCCACCCCCCAACCGAACCAGCTTTTGCCCTCGAGGGGTCAGCCTGTCTCGGCGTCCCGCTTACGGTTGATTGAAACAAGCCTAGACCGCATGTCCAGCCCGATCGAACGCGGGGAATCGGCACAGCGCTGTCATCTGAGGATCTGATGCCGCTGCACCTTCCAAACCCGCTCATATCCGCCCTTGGTTCGCCTGCCTTGCGCCTAACCCTTGCTTCGTGGAGAAGGCGCACGGTGAGGAGACTCACCTGCGGCGGCCTCACCTTGGTTCCTCAACCACAATATCGTCGGATCACCTCCCAAGCTCGCTACCTGCAGATGAGCCAAGCACGTAGGCACGGACCCCAAACAACGAGGGACGGGTCGGCTGCTCGCTCCCCGCCCCCCCCCCCCCCCTCCATCCAAATAGGAGAGGGATGGAGCATGAACTCGTGCAATCCGCTTCTTGTGCGTTTTGACTAGCTGGGTGGCTGCAAACTAGCTGCCGCATCCTTTCCAAACCATGGCGCGAGCCTGCTGCGGTACCTTGCTACTGGCCGTCGATGCCAGGTTCCACGGGCCTGCGAGGTCATGGAAACAGCTAGCATCCCTAACGACACGCTGGCTACTTTACTCGACTGGATAGCGCCATATCGCCAGAGTTGAAATGCCGCCTCGGAGCTCGCCAAGCGGAAGATGATGGTGTTCATCCTATCGGTCGCCGCGAAACTGGCGAATTGGATTCATAGCCTGCCTCCGGTACCAATGTGGGGGAACTGCCTTATCAGCACTGGTGAGAGTTTGATATTAATGAATTGATTGCTCTCGCACCGGGAACTCAGTCCTGAGCGAGACGATGCTGCACGAAATAGCCATGGAACCACCCCAGCAGCTGAGGCTCGGTACAGGCTATATTACCGCTGCACCTATAGCAGCGGTTTACGGTGTTTGACACACCAGGGTCTTAGCGAGAGCACAGTACGTACCGCAAGTGGCCAAGATCAACACCCAAGGGACAAAGGCTCTTCGTGAAAATCTTCCGACGACACGCAGCGGCTCAGGCTGGGAAGCTACTCTACTCGGGGCCGTCATTGCCAATAGATGGGTCTTTTCGGGGTCTACTTCCTGCAGCTTCGTTCGCTTGTTGGCGGGGAGAGCAGTTCTCAGCCGGGGCAGCGGTAGGTACGTGATCCCCTTCTATTTTCGGGGAACTAGCCTAACCCCTCCGCCCAAAGGCGAGCTTGGTTAGGTACGAAAATTGGAGAGGGTCTAGACAAGCAAGACGGCGAATCCCGCTGTGCTCCCACAGGTACCGGACGAAGCTGGTCTGCGGGAACGAGGCATTGTTATTCACCACGCCCCGTGGTGATCATTCATCTATCGTCGATAGTCGGGTCTCACACCGCCTTCTCCCGGCAGGGCATACGGATACCGGCAGGATCTAGCATCCAATTTGTAAACATGTCAGGAAGTCCGTAGCCACCCTTCAGCCCGGTGCCCCTGGAACCGACCCCCTTTTGCCCGACATTGCTGTCCAACGTTCAACCGTGGACCAGACTCGTTCTCGCCACCGTCTGCGAGCTTGACGCCAGGGCTCGGCCAAGATGGCCCAGACCAACCGCGATCAATGGCGTTTCTCGGCTCTCCTAATTGTTTCCGCGTAATCCGATGTGCACACTCGCGGGTAAATCCTACTTCCCGGAGAGCCGGGACGCAACGCGCTGCCCGATATATTGTTTCCCCAGAAAAGACCTTCTCGCAGAATTCCTTATCTTCTACCCCAATCCGGTATCTTTTCACATACGCTTGGATCCTCTCTTTCGTTATATCTGCGTGACGTCAGCTCGTCGTTCGCATGCGATAGCTATCCGCTTCCAGGTGTCCGTAGGTTCCCACCCTCTACGAAGCTCTCCGCTTTCCACGCGACGAAGATGTCCTAGCATGTGAACTACTGCTATCGATCCAAGTCGGGAACAAACTTGGTTCATGGAACGATTACGGTATCTGGTTGATGGGGAGCGTGCTTCCGTCTTCCACCTTGACCGATCGAGCTTGGGAGCGGTGGTGATTTTTGTACCAACGGATATGCCAAAGCCCCTATTTTTTTTTTGTTTTGAATTTCCGTTTTGGTACCGTCCCCTCATAGTAACCGCATCCTTGACCCGTCCTCCTCGCACTTTCTCGGCGCCCCAGGCCGAAGCAATCGCCCACCAACGGTCAAGATCCAGGCCTGTGAACAGCCACCTCAGAGCCCGCCCGCCGCCCACTTTGCCGTATCTGCATGTCGCAAGCCCGGCCACCAAGAAATTGACGTGCTTCGCATGCAGCTGGGGAGCTACCCCGCAGCCTAAATTATCTCGCTGCAGGTCTTTGATCCCCAGCTTCTCGCCTACGAGATCTGGGCCGTCCCCTGTACACACGCAGGGAATGTGAAGGAGGGATGGGTGGCTCCAGGAGAAAGAGCAATTCCATGTGGCCAAGACGCGCCCATTTGTTGGGCCTATGTGATCTAACTCTTAGCCTCCTATTATCCTGGCGGAATAATTTGGGGCTCAATCAAAAAAGCATGCCTCGTTATGAGGTCTGCTCATCTGCGTGCTGCCTTCCTGGAATTAGGTTATATTGGGTCGTCATAACGCAAGATACTATTCGATGCGCGGCCCGTTCTTCGTCATTCGATGGTTCTTCCATTCAAACGTTATCAACAGGAACCGCTGCCGGTGCTACACACCCCTTGTCGCCCGCCACACCTGTTCATGATGTTGTGCAGCCACAGCAACGGGCTCTCCAAGTAGGTTCTCCAATTTTGGACACATTCTTCTTTGAGGTACCCAGCCAGCCCTGCTGCTTGCCGACCGCGGTAGTGACCTCAAACGAAGGTTGGTTATTGCTCCATATGAAACCACCTCCTGCGCTCTGCATCTCGCCGACTGAACGGGGGAAAGCGAGGGGGGGCACACCGCTGGAGAAAGGATTCAGGCTTTCAGTCCGGCGTCCCACCGCCCGCCCCTGGTTATCCTTGCTCCTGGCGGCAGCGCAGCTTGGATGAATAGCTGCTGGCCGCGCGCATATAGGCGAGGAAGCGCAGAGTGTCCTCACCATTTTAGTCAACATGCATTCACCGACTCGACTCGGTGAGCAATTCCAGCGCCCCGGCCGCGACGTCAAACGGGCCATCCCGCCACCTCTTGTTAGCCTTCTGTCGCTCCCATGTCCTTGACCCCAGCATCTCTAGCCCGAGCCGCCTCGTATAAACTTAAAATTCCCAGTGCTCGCTGCCATGCGCATTGGGGCAGGCTGCTCCCCGGTTGGCTGGCAATTTCCGCTTGCCATAGGCAGAGACTGCAGAGACTGCAGAGACTGCATTCCTCCTTCTACCTGGACGCCTTCTGCTTGGTCAAATGTATGATCCTAGTGGTCTGCATGCCCTACGCAACAAACAGGCAGCTCGGCCCGAGCTGGATGGCTGCTGCTGGCGCAACTAGCAATGAGAAAAGGGGACAGATGGAGAGAGGGAGAAATGAACGGACCCGGCAGGCAGCGCAGATACCATCGAGTCCAATGGCCGGCAGGAGAAAGCCTCTTCCAAATGCCTGCTTACGGTGGCACACACCCGCCTCGGCCGAAATACATTCTTTCATGCCTTCTCTGCTGGCCGCCACGGCGGGCTTTGACGGCACGGCAGGACGGAGCGGCCTATCCTAGATCCTGGACGGGACGAGCATGCATGGCACACAGATGCACCCCCGTGTAGATCTTGATTCGGGCCCTATCAATAATCCTTCAACCTTACAGGGTCGTCTTTGGCTCCGCGGTGGCTACTGTCCCTCGTGGGCCTCTGCGCTGCCCTCCCTGCCCACATACCCAGCCGCCCCGAGCGGATGCACAGCTGTGCAGACGCGGCGTCCAAACATCACCGCGGTGCTTAGATGTGCGATAACATGCGGCGGTTCTACTGGGCCGGTACGCTCTGGCTTCTGCGCCTCCATAGCCTACCGCTCAACAAGACAAGCGGACGCGGGGAACGGGCTAGAGGGCGGTCTAAGACCCTACCCCCCTCATCCCGTTCCCTCCTCTTCCCGTTCCTTCCGTGACAGCTGGAATTAGATGCTCCCAAACTCGAGACAAGTTTGGTTCCAGCGTTGAACATGCTCTTGGCTGTTCGCACATGCTTTGGATCGGTTCTAGCCCTCAAAGCTCGTAACGTCCATAACCTCTCTGCTCCTCTCACCGATGAGGGGTGGTGCACTTTTGTCGTGGCAAAATCTTGGCTGTGACTCGCCTCGCGGAGAGCGGCGAGTGCTCCGGTGATTGTTTGCTCCTAAAGCCCTTTCGTGAGAGGATGGGCGTCTCTCTAGAGGGAAAGCACGACATGGAAGTAGAGCCGGTACTGGTACACTGATCGCAATTGTCGCTTCTGCGGCCGCAAACGACGCTATTCAGTCCTTAGCGAGATCCAGGACAGAGTTGGTAGCCACTCCGGCCACCAGTGCAGAAAGACTTCGCTAATCCCTCCCAACGGCAAAGTCATGACGCAGCCGGATGAGTCGTTGATCTTGCCAACCTCGCAACTCAGGAGGGGTATGGTAAACCGATAGTGTTGCTGCTCGATAGTAAATCGATAGGGAGACCTCAGTTTGTGCTGAAAGAGAGCCCCGTTCCATGGCTAGAGATGTAGACTGACTCCACCGTAGGCCACGAGTGTGCCCCATGGAGGTGTTTTGACGGCCTCGTCGTTTCCTTAGCCCCCCTGACGCATTGTCAGTACGCACAGGGCCTAGTCCGGCCATTCAAGCATGCCGTATGTCTGAGAGCATTCTGGTGCTTTCCCTTCCCATGTCCCTCGTGCCTGGATCCGACTGGAAGTCGAAAATGCGCGTGACCGCAATGATGCGTCGGATACCAGGGGTTCAAGGACACCACGGAGGAGTCGTTGGCACTGGAGGAGAGAGGGAGGCACAGTTGCCCAATATTAGAGCTCTCCTCCGTTCATTCAGGTATGTCCTTGGAGCCTCGACACGCTCCATCCTCTCGAATGCTGTGTTCCACATGGCAGGATATGGAACGCCGAACCAGGTTCATATTCACAATAACAAGTTCCAATGGAGGCGAGGTCATAGCACTGTCCGAGCCGGCACAAACGGCAGATGAACTCAGAACAAGAAGAACATGGATGACGGGATGAATGAATTAAAAGCTAAGGTATCATCTACGTAAACCCGGAGCGCTGATTATCATGACTAAGATCCCATGAGGAAGGACATCAGCGCCTTCTTTCAGCTTCTCAGGCTCATCCCCAACCTAGGGAACAGAGGCGCCACCGCTTGTGTTAGTCCTCGTAGCGAGGCGGGTTAAGGCTCTGCTGCTCCGCCCTCACCGCCGTGGCTCGGAGGTAGCTCAGCACCTCATAGACGGCCTTGGTGATGTCAATGCTCTTCTTCTTCCAGTCGTTGTCGCTCCACAAATTCTTGATCATGTTGTCCACGATCACCGTCGCAATGAAGCGTATAGTATGGTCCTCGGCGGTCCAGGCCTCCTTCTGCGGGTGGAAGACCATGTATTTGGCGTTTTTATTATTGATGGCATCTTTAGCGGCCTGGGCCACCTTTTGCTTGTCAGGCTCCGGGGCCGCGGGGCTCCGATTCAGGTAGTCACGGCAGAACTCGATCCAAGAGCCACGGACATAGGGGCCGGCGAGCCATTCGTGAAACTGGCGGGTGTCCTTGAGTGGGAGGAGCTCGAGGATGAGGCGTTCATGCTGGGTCGAGAGGCTCGATGTTGAGCCCATGGTGGAAGTGAAGGAGTTCTGCTGCGCGGGGTTGCCCATCGCCGTCATTGGAGTGGCCAGCTCGTCCCGGTATAGTGGGACAGCTTGGGGGAGTGGCTCGTAGGGTGCTTCGCGGGAGTTCTCACAGCCCATGGAGGATCAAGGAGCGCCGTCTCTCACCGACCGAGTGCGCCGGAGGTGTACAGCTTGAGTGGGTAGACTAATGCGGCGACGACCGACCGAGACGGAAATTCCGGGGGGCCATGTTAGACTCCTTTATACCCCGGTTGCCCGGTTCGCGCCGATTATCTACTGCACGCCTATCTACCTAGGATGCCTCGTCCAGTCTAGGGAGGAGGTGAGGCCTCTGCACCTGTGTAGGCGTCCAATACAAATGCGCATATTGAGGTGGATGGGCGTGGATTAGACCGGATCGGGTTTGCTGAGGCTGTGCCGCGCCGCCTGCTAAGTAGGCAGGATGTCGGGTGCCTCAGCCCAAGGATCGAACCGGCCAATGGCAGCGGTCTCGCTGAGCTGCTTGCGCGTCCTCGCAGCCGAATGCGATGATTGACGACGCAATACGGGCCTTAGACTAGGGATTTGCAGTGCTCAAGTGGCTACAGGAGGGAGTAATGACAAAAACGCCTTACAGGCCCCGACAAATGCATCAAATGTGCGGTATATGCATGGAACTGTGCTTTGCGAGCGCCTTCCCTCACTAGCTACCTTGTTGTTGGTTGTATCCGTAGCGCTGGTTCTCCAGTTCCACAACTGCACTTTTGCTGCTCCACAAGAACTTTTGTGCACGGACCACATAGAGACCCTCCCCACCATTGTGGGGACCTCGGGAAGCTTCCCAAGCAAACCCTGGTCCGGACTCAGACGCGCCAGAATTTCAACCTCATCCGAGCAGACTCACCTTTTGCCCGTGATTCATCGCCATTCATCGCCGCTCATCGAAGCAGCGGCAGTCTTCAATTCTGCGGTTTTCAGGTGCTTCTTCTTTTATATCCACGCCATCTTGTGCTCAGTTTACTGGCGGGTTTCCCGGCTCGGCTATGAACCCGGCCAGCACATACGAAGTCTTCATAGCATGCCCACCACTTCGCTCTAACGGTCTGCTATTGGTCGACCAGCTATCTCTACCGTGAGACCACCATCCAGGACCCAAGAGGTGGACAGAATGAGCACCGAAGCTCCCCCTGACACCGCGAAGACGCCGGTCAAGGACGATGATGGGACCGAGCCAAATAAGAGCTCGGCCACAGCGCCCCCGGCCACCACTGGAGAAGCTGTGAAAGAGGCTGCCGAGCCTCGAACAGAAAGACAGCCGACCCCCCCTCCTCGCCCCTTCACCTGGCTGTGAGTTTCTCCGATCCCCACTGCCATGAACAAGATGAGCTGACTTTGAGAAGTGGCCATCACCCCATCTTTGTCATCCTGCTCGTAGGCCCGGAAGAGCTGCCCTTCGCTATCCAGAAGAACTTCCTTTGCTTCAAGTCGCGCTTCTACCGTCGCTATTTTTCCGAGACAGACACCTCCCAGACCCTGGAGCATCTCGTGCGACTGCCTGAGACGCCTTCGGAAGTGTTTGCCTACGCCCAGAACTTCATGTACACAGGACGCGTCTTTCCGAGCGTCGAGACTATGCCGCATTATGACGTCCTCATCGGTGTGTGGAAATTGGGACAAGAGCTCGGGATCGATGACCTTTGTGATGCCACGTTGGATGCCATGACCGAGCGCCGCCAAGTGACGCAGGAGATCCCTGCCACACCCTTGCTCATCCTGGTGTGGCAGGATACACCCAAAGGATCCTCGATCCGGAAGCTGCTCCTCAGCTGGGCAGCTGAGTACGTCCGTACTTCGGACACCCCCAATGACTTTGTCGATACCCTCCCGAAGGAGATCCTGAGCGAGCTAGTTGTGGCCATCGCGGACGCCTCGCCGCCTGTACAAGCCGCGCCGGGAGCTGGCCCTTCCGGGCCGGCTGCGAGATCGGTGCATTACTTGGATGACGTCGATGACGGTGCGAGGAAGAGGCAGCGGCCCTCCGAGGTGGCCCCTAATGGGTCGGGAGCCATGTCCCCGAGGCTTAACGCGAATGGCCGCAAGCCGCTCCCTGCGAAGCCCGTCATCGTCCCGACGTCGAGTAGAGGTGGCGTCTCCAATGGCCGGCGCCGCTCGGGCGCATCGCTGGGCGATCAGAATTTTAATACGGCCCAAAAGATGGGCTTCTGCACCGACCTGCTCGCCCGGATGCTATCCGGTCCTGGTTCGTGGCAGCGCTTCCCTCTGCATTGTGTCTCTGCCGCTAACGATATCTTAGGTTTTTGGACCCGCCTCGTTGGCCCGTTCAAGGCGCCCGTGGACCCTGGGCGGGATGGCGTGCCCGATTACTTCGACAAGGTCACCAGACCCATGGACCTGGGCACGATGAAGGAGAAGATGGATCGAGGCGAGTACGCAGACGAGGAAGCTTTTCTAGCCGACATGAACCAGATTTTCGAGAACTGCTACACCTACTGGAAGAAGGGCGATCCCATGTGGGCTTCGTGCGAGAAGCTGCAGAAGACGTTCCAGGAAAAGTACAGCCAGATGCACAAATGGATCTCCAAGCTGGAAGGCGAGGAAGGCAACTGAGCGAAGGGGAAGCGCACCGAACGACTAGTCGCGGTTGGGGTGGAAACCAGGCGGTCCGAAGCTTGCGGGCCTTGGGGCCTTCGTTGCCCCATTCTATGGCTCTTTTTGCAAACAGAGTGTTAGGGAAGGGGGGCAGAACAAGGAGGGGAAAAGGTTGGCTTGGGTGCCACGGCGGATGGCTAGAGGAATACCAAAATGGCAAAGGCCACGCGCACTAACATGTACATTAATATACCCTTAATCGCGATACCCTACCGAGATGGTATACACAGACTCCTCCGAGAAGCCTCAGGAGTCGTCGAGCTTTTTTCGGTTGTCTAGTCGACGACAAACCGTCGAGCTAGTAAAAGCTGCTACGGATAGACGAAATGGTTGAGGCCCTGGTTGGTGACTGCGTCTCGGGCGCCCGTCGGTCCACCAGCGACAGCCACATCGGTTCAAGCTTCAAACGAGTCCAGGGTATCATCTACTTCGCGTGCAAAGCGCCACCCGGCCGAAATAAATGCTTTCTTAGCAAGAACCGCATGCCCAATACACGCCGTTCCACATTGTCGGTCCTACACGCAATGGTAGGGCCGAGAATCTCCCCCGCCTGGCCGGGCTGCTCCCTGGAAACTGCTACCGGATGCCAATGCACCGGCACTGGTGCGCCACAGTACCACGGCGCCTTTCAGGAGCTCAGCAGCTCTCGTGCAAGAAGCGCCACCAGAGCTGCGAGCTAGTAGTCTCGGCTTAGAACTGTCTTGTTCATCCCCGCTCAGGCACAAGACTTGTCTGGAGTAGCTAGCCCCTCCGCTGGGACAGCTACTACTTCGTGATGCTGATGCACGCCTCAAAGTCCTAGTGCATGCTCGAACCATGCCGGGCGGCCACACGTTGGCAGCCATTCTTTGTAATGGTATACCGCCTAGATTCTTCGAGCGCGATCTCCCTTTCCCAGGTGTGCACGCCGGATTCCCCATATCGGGGGCCGGGAGCCTGTCTTTGTTAGTGTGCTCGAAGCTGAGAGACAGTCGACGCGGCGTGGAGGAGGTTGGCAGCAAAGTCGCCAGCGCTTCAACCCCAATATTTAGAGTTCATGCCCATCTTTCTAGAAGCTTTTGAAGCCCCGCTCCTCCCCCCGCGAACTGACCACGGCTCGCGCCTAACCCGCGGCAGCATCGCGGAGCGTCATGCGTGGTCCGCGGCTCGGCGGCACTCCCTGACTCGGATTTGGCCGAGCTCAAGCAAGCACAAGAGGGGCCAGCATCGTCATTATTGTCGCTGAATTGGCCGGCCCTATGCCAGAGGGCAGGCACCACACGGTTTTGGCGACAATACTGCCGTGGTTAGAGGGGCGGTTTCTGTTTATCGGGTACCAGCGAGCAAAACGCCGTCCACCGGCTGCAGACCGAACCTGCAAGTGCCAGACCACGGCGCTCAGCTGAAGCCTACTCTCGTCAAAGCTAGATTGACTTTTCTCATTGGCTTGCTACGCACTCTCCCCAGGTGCGAAGGCATCGCCCCGCTCGAGCAGTCCCTTCCCCACTGGGGATGGCCAGCCTCCGCAACAGTACGACGTCCTGACTCTTGCACCACTCCTCCCTGCAGGCGGGGGAGAGGATGGGGGGAGGTCTCCATGGGGTCCCCAAGGAGAGGTATCCGCCCAGAGTCTAGACCTGTCCAAGCTTCCCAGCGAGCTTTTGGTGGCCGTTGTATTCTGTGCGATTTCCAGAGTGGAGAGCAAACATAATTCAATGCCCACATCCCGGTGGCTCTGGTGCGTACGGCATGGGACGCCTTCATCGCAAGCCGGATACTTAAATCCTGTTGTTGTCCCCCCTCAAGGGCCAGCACTCCAGGCACTTCGACCCTTCAAGTCTCTCTTCTCTCCTTCCATCCCTCGCAGAGGTCAAATCACCATCTTCCTGTGCCGTTTCGTCCACAACCAGATATACCTCGAGTCTTGCACGAATTTACTGTGCTCCGTTACAGGACTCAGTTATGCTAGGCAAGAACGAGGAGCCCACGGCGGCCGAGATCGCCCAGCAGCGGCGACCCTCCACCGCGGAGGCGGTCCAAAATTCTCACCGCAAATCCGTGTCGAACAAGGGCTTGACCGGTGCCTCTGCCCTCACCGTTAGACAGTCGCTTGCGCCGATCGCTCTCGTAACTCTGCTCTTTTTTCTATGGGGATTCGCTGTAAGTAAAAAGCGGTCGGCAAGATACCACAACGGTACGGTGACGGTCAACGGCGCGGTCTAATGTCGATCACAGTACGGTCTCCTCGACGTGCTCAATGCGAAGTTCCAGAGTGCCCTGAACATCACCGCTGCTGAGGCCGGGGGTCTTCAGGGTGCTTACTTTGGTGCCTGTACGTATACACCATGCCAATGGCGCAGTCGGGGTTGCGTCTAATTGTCCACCCTTAGATTTCATCGGGCCACTGACGTATTCCGGCTGGATCGTCCGCAAGTTTGGGTACCGGTGGACATTCATCACCGGTCTCTGCATCTATGGCGTCGGAGCCCTGATGTTTTGGCCCTCGGCCGTATATCGTTCGTTTGGCGGCTTCTGTGGCTCACTTTTGTACGTCCTTTGGAGTCAACCCTAGATGTCTTAATCCCGGCGCAAGGCAAATACTAACTACAGATGCGGGTAGTATTGTTGGATCAGGTCTCTCAACGCTTGAAACGAGCGCGAATCCATTCATCGCGACCTGCGGACCGCCTCGCCTGTCCGAGTTCCGCCTCGAGTTGTCCCAGTCGTTTCAAGCTATTGGCTCCGTCATGGCACCGCTGCTTGCAAGCCGCGTATTCTTCAGCAATACCACGCCCGAGGACCTGTCCAAGGTGCAGTGGACATACCTTGGCATCGCCGCCTTTGTCTTCCTGCTGGCAGTGGTGTTCTATTTTGCCCCCATCCCGGAGGTCACAGATGCCGATATGGAGCTCCAGGCCGAGGAATGCGCAGGGTTAACGGGCTACGAGGACCGCCCGCTGCACAAGCAGTACAAGCTGATCTTCGGAGTTATCGCGCAGTTTTGCTACGTTGGCGCTCAAGTGTAAGCCCCCCCCCCCCCCCCCCCCCCCCCCCCCCCCATTTGAGCTTTCGACCGCAAAAATCCTCCGGGACTTGGCCCGCGATCACAGACCATCGACAGCATGTAGCGCACGTCTCCCCCCCCCCCCCCCCCCCCCCCCCCCTCTCCAATGCCAGCTATGCTCCCTTCCTCTCCCATTGTCTCCGGTGCATTTAGCATCTCGGTCGCCGCTGGAGCAGCTCTCGAGACCGGCCAGAGGGCTGACTTGCGGAAACTACATAGGGGCGTCGCAGCAAACTTCATTCGATATGCAGTTGAGAGTGCGGGCATCACCGACGCCGAAGGCAGCGACAGATACGCTATTGGACAAGGCCTATTCGCTATCGGTCGATTTGTCGCCGCCGGTTGCATGCTCCGCATCAAGCCTCGGCTGATACTCATGGCCTTCATGACGGGGATCATACTGTTCACCGCGCTGGCCATGGGCGTCCGCGGCGAAGCAGGCGTAGCCATGCTCTCGCTAGTACTATTCTTCGAGAGCTGCATCTTCCCGACTATCTTTACCCTAGCCATCCGTGGCCTTGGGAGACATACGAAGAGGGGCAGCTCCTGGATTGTGGCGGCTGTGTCTGGCGGCGCCCTGTTCCCATCGCTGACAGGATTGCTGGCAGACCGTCATGGATATCACATTGCCATGGGTGTTCCCATGGTTGGCTTCTTTGTCGCATTTTCGTACCCCATCTACTTGAACCTGTTTTGCCGGCGGGAGCTGGATGGTTTCCGGGAGACGAGAATCGGATACGATGGTGACGCGAGCGGCAGGGCAGAGGGGGTGTCTGGGGAAAATATGAAGCTAGACCTGAGCCCAAGTCTGATGGAGGAGGGCAAGAGACACGCACAACACCAGGAATGAGGGCAAAGCTATTGAAGGGCCAGCCGAGACCGTAGTGTTCTTTTTATCATAACGTACAAATCGAGTGAGACCACGAGCCGAATTTATGGTTTAAACTGCACATTACTGCTAGCTTAGTGGAGCTACTCTCAGGACGGCTCCCGCAGAGGCTTTACAGCCCAAGATAGCCCCAGTCGCCCAGGGAACAGGCACTCGCCATCGGCCGGGACGCGGGCAGCCATTGCCGAGTTTGTCATGGTCCTCACTCACACACTGCTGATCCTGTTCCCGATCCTCGGAGTCTGATGCAGCACTGGGTCCCGGTTTCCACTAGGTTGAGGACCAGGACCGGAGTCTTCCCCAAGAACGATAAGTGAAAGGGTCGATGAGGGTGGAATGTCATTTCGCCGCTTTGGCGGTTCTCGAACATTGCTCCCGGGTAGACGCGTGTTTTAAAAGGGCCACGAAAACGCCCCAGCCCTGTGAAGACATGCCTAGATTGCCCGCCGGGTTTGTTGCACTGCACGGAGACTCGCTCGAGGAGGCGTTTCCGGTGTCCTTGCATCGCACCCTCTGCCTACTGCAGGGAGGAGATTCCAGCCACGATCCACCAGCACCAGCTACCTATCCGTACCTACGAAGTACGGAGTACAGAGCAGACATGGCGGCGAACAAAGGGGTGACGTCGTGGTAGATACCCACTCACAGGCACTGGAGTGGGCCTGCCGTTTCCTGGGTCCCCGCAATCCACCGGCCAAGGCCGCGACGCCATCGCTCGGAAAGTGCACAGTAGTGGGTGAAACGAAGCCAAGTGCCCAGCCAGTGAGAGTGCGGCGCTGGCGTCAAATATAGCATAGCGCCACCGGAGGGGGGGATGGGGGATGCAGGAACTGGGACGGGTGGCTGGCGCTGGTTGGCCACGGCATCCGCCAACGCAGTTGGCCATCCATCCTGGGTGCCGCGGCGGCGATGCGCTGGCATTGTGGTTGCTGGCATCTTGATTTGTTTCCCCAACGAGCCCTGCCGACCCGGTTCATTGGTCGTCAGCCCCAGATGACAAGTGGCGATTGCATCATGTCTACTGGGCTGCCGCTCAATCTAGCGATTCTTGTCTTGGAGCGCCTATGTTGTCGCGGCCTCACGCCAGGAAGCCGGGGGGCGGGGGGCCGCTGATTTGGCTCATTTCACCGGCTCATTAGCAATTCGCCCTCCCTTCCACCCATACAGTCCCGGGTCTCTTGGCCCCCCCCCCCCTTCATCCTGCGCCTCGCTGTTGGCCCTCTGGTGAGGCCTTGTGAGAGCGCCATTTTTGATCCATCGAGGGAATCAAGGTACCATCGGATGTGTCATAGCCGACCTGGCTCGCGGGCTGCCAAAAATGGAGGGGAACTGGGACAGAATCTGACAAGCCCGACCGCAGCAACATGCTTAGCGACTCAGGCCGTCCCCGGCGGCGGAGGCAACTTGATTCTTGCGGAGGTGCTGCTTTCGGCCGGGGTTGCTGAGTGTATGTATCTGCCGCAAAGACCCGCTTCAAGTGCTGCACAAAGGATCTAGACAAACAGGCCCTAGACGACGACCAACCCAAGAATCCTAAGAGAGAAAAAAAGGCGCTCAGCCGCGATGGTGGTCAGCCGATAGCGACGGAGAGTTCAGGCTAGCGGCCTCTCTTCTCACTTTTTTTTCTTCTCTCGCGTCGGCTCGATTGAAGACGGCGAGGGCGGGCGGCGGCCGGACAACAACAAGGGGAAGGGTGAACGAATACAAGAAAGCCCTAGAGAGATAAATGGAGGATGCGGAACCAATAGAGAGCCGGGAAAGGCGCCATTGTGTTGAAGATCAAATCGTCCAATTCATATAGCCCTGAGTGCTGTCGCTTCTGCGTTGGCCCAGACCAGGTGCGCGTGGCCAAGCCGCCCAGGCGCCGGTGGGCACTGCAGGAACAGGAATGCAGGTACCGCGTTAGATTCCTCACGGGCCCTCTTAAAATTAAGGAGATCGGCCTGTGTGGTCGACCGGGGAGGCGCCAGGTACCTTGGCAGCCAGTTTTGCTCGCAGCGGTACATTGAAGGTGGGTCCCATTTGTCTGTGCCCACTCAAGTGTGCGTGTGCACCCAGTTTCCTGTGCCTTCCCTCTCGCCCTTTTGTTCTCACCTCTTCTGCACCCCATCACCGAGTCCTTCTTTCACCTCTAGGACACACCGTCGCTCATTATCAGAGTTTTCCACTCTATCCATTCGTTTCTTCTGCCAATACCCCTTCTGCTTTCCGCCCTTTAACGCCGGCATCTTCGCCACCACGAGATTCCTCAAATCCACGTCCTCCAGAGATTTAAGCTATAGCAAGCTTCCGACCGTCGATCAAAGCCTTTTCGCAACCATGCTCGTCAAGTCGTTCTCCGCCCTGGCGGTGCTCGCTTTCGTGGCCCAGGCCTCTGCCTCGGAGCCCATGCCTTACAAGCCCCAGCCGAAGCTCATGAAGATGTCGATTCGCGACCTTTTCGGAGTTGAGCGCCGCCAGACCGGCGACGGCTACCAGCCCACCCAGAGTGAGTGCGGAGCTGGTGTGACCTGCGCCGACGCCTGCGGTGCTGGCTACCAGACCTGCACTTCCGGCGACAACGCCGTCCACTGCTTCAACCCCGCGGCCGCCGAGACCTGCTGCCCCGATGGAACCGGCAGTAAGTAACCCCCCTTCCCCTCTAGATCCTGCGCGCCTAGAGTTGAGTGGGGATATATGAGGAAGAGCCTTGGTTACTAACGTGATCCTGACAGACTCGTGCGAGGCTGGCTACTACTGCACTGGCGACAACAAGGGCGAGACCTGGTGCTGCCCCAACGGCATGGACCTGGTCGCCTGTGCCCAGGCCTATAGCGTGTCTGGCGCCCTGACTTCCGAGATCGCCAAGCCTACGTCGACGTCGACGTCTACTTCCTCCTCGACCTCGACCACTACTACCTCCACCTCCACCACCACCAAGAAGGCTGTCTCCAGCACCATTGGCTACAACACCACCACTTCGTGCACGAGCACCGTCTCGGGCTCCGCGACTTTCGCGGCCGCCAACACCACCGCCACTGTCCCCGTTGTCTCCTCGACGACCTCCCCGAGCCCTAGCAAGGTTTCGCAAAATGCCGGTAGCCTCATGGCTCCTGCCGGCGCCCTGGCCGTGTTCGTCGCCGCTGGTCTATCTGCTCTCCTCTAGGCTCCAACTAGCATCCGCGCTGTCCTCGATAGCCCGCTGAACATACGCGCTTTAATACCCCTTTGATCGATCGGCGCTGTTGTTGCCATGAACGAGACACGATATTACGACCAGGCGAACGCAGGGTTGGAAACCTTTTGACCATTTTTTTTTATTTTTCTGTGCAAAATTGGTGATGTTATGGTTGGCCTCTACTCTTCACCTTAAAACTTATTGCATTGCATGTCGCTTCGTCTGGCGCAGCTTTTCGGACGCTTGGATGGTCGACAATTTATATACCAAGGGGTGCAAGGAGGGAGAAAAAGCGGGCGAAGGAGGGTTCGGGGACGGTTTCATCGCACATCGCGTTGACCAGGAAGGGTTCTGTGATCTGGTTTGCACTTTCAATTCTTTTGACACGGGTTATACTTCGCCGAGTTGACTGCTCGGGCTTCTTGTGCGAAGGCACATTTGCATTCGCGCCTTTTTTTGCGCCTTTGGGGTTTCGGCTTCTTGTTTCTATACTTAATCGCCCTGGAAACAATAGCATCCCAGCTTTGCACACGTTCACTCGGGTCCCGGCCTGCTCCCGCTAACCATCGTGCCACGTCCACTTGTGAGATGCCCTCGTATAGTCACTGATGTTGCCTCTACTTCCCTGCGTTCGGGTAGGCATGCCCAGCCTCCTCTGCAAGCCACTTTGTCTCACCAACTGCGTTGCACCAGTCGGGGACGCGAACGGTTTGAGAAGGACAACCTCGGACCCTGAGCTATCGAGATGCGGCACTGTCGGACCGTGGATAATTACGAGCTCATCTCGTAATGGGTTCGGCCCCCGCATTCGAGTGTGTAGACCAACTGGAGCGGCATTGTGCCACGACAGTCCACCAGATCAGACAGGGGAGGAACTTGGGCTAGGGCTGCAAGATGCCTATCTCCCGCCCATATACGTGGGGTTTGAAGTAATGCCGATGACGGGCACGGCATATCAGTGAACCGGGGAGAAAAAGATGAAGGAAAGGATCGTCGTGGGGACTCGAGGATCTGCCCAAGGATCCATAGGAGCTGGAGCGGCGCCTGGCGATCCGCCGAAACGAGATGCGGGTGCCCGCAGTCAGTGGCAGCTCGTAGATCTTCTTGACACGGCGGATTGGCTGGCCTTCGAATGTTTAGAAAGACCCTCTCTACGCCGCAGGGGGGGGCAAAGGAAGCGTTTTCTCAAGATAGAGGTGGCTGTTAGACTGCTGTCCTGCTAGGGCTGCTTCCTCCTGGATACAAGAGTTCACGCTAGCTTGGCAGCGTTGGGGGCGGAGGACCGTGAACGAAGTAGGCCATTTCTTTATACATACCTTTTATTATACTAAGCACAGAGCAAGGGAGCTATTACTCGGCGGTCTAAGTCCACGTTTGCGCGAGAGGCAAACACATATGGGGTTCCTCATAACCTAATTATCAGCTACAGAAGAGAAGACGGCTCTGACTCGGAGAGGATGGCTTGCGAGACGGATGCGTGGAACATCAGAAATCTTGCCTTATACAGCAACCCCCATTCCCCGTTTTTGGCTCGATAATTAGCTCGTTACCTCAAGTAATCTAATTAGTAAATGCTTAGTATACTGAGAGAAATTAGGTTTGTATTGGGTTGACAATCTAAGTTGCAACGCTATAGCCTCACGTACCGTGCGAACAACTTCCCGGGGCTATTTTATCTTCCAAGCCCTAAGTATAGGAGAGCACTAAAGCTCTGTCAAGCTTTGAGGCATTGATTGTGTTGTCACCAGAACTATGGGCTTCCATCTAAAAACATGTCGCACCAAGGGCTACGTGACGCAACATGCCGCGTAGCTCAACTTCGCAGGCTTTGCTTCTACGTTTACATCCCGGCTGACCTAGTATGAGTGTATATCGGGAGGTTGACGATGTAGGTAATCACAAAAGCTTGTGCTATATCGGTATCGTGCAAATTACGTCCCGCCGTGGTCACTCACAGGTTCCTTACTCTGGACTGCCTCAGAGCGTATGGTGGACAACAACGAATGCCGAGATAAATAACCTCCAACTTCGGAATCTGAAGCTGATGCGCTCGGGGAACCATATGGCACTGTCAGTTACTCCTACAACCTCTCTACAGGGCCACGGCCTAAGGCTTACGAGTGTTTTCGTTCCCCAGCCTCCAGGTCTGCCAGTAGAAGTCTACATGCACCTGACCTGTTCAGCAGGTCCTTCTAGTTGATCCTGAGCGGCGTCGCCTGCGGATCGTTTTCCTCCATATTAGTATATTTGTATGCATATCACTTCTACTTGGCCTTGCGCCCGAGCTTGTCTCTTTACTCGAGGTTGGCGGTGGGTACGACCGCGACCCTGGCGCAACTCGGCCATCACTTGCCCTTGAAGAACGCTGCCGCTCACCCTAGCAACGATCGGTCTTCTTTGGGGGTGCAAGGCAACACTCTACAACTAAATATGGCCTGCCAGTGAAGGTGATAACACCTTTCCGGCAGAAAACTGGAGGAGATCGTCAGTGGACAGTGCAGCGTGATTAGGGGATGGGCTCACTGAAGAGAAGCTCCTGGGACCGACCTCACGACCCGTTTAGAGATATTTCAGAGAAGAACCAAAATATAGATAGTTTAAACCTGCGCAACCAGTCCGTTGCGAGACATGACGTTGGCCACTTGGAAGATGTGTTGGTCAACGAGCTCGAGCAAGCCTCAAGTACACGCGGCTATGTCGTTCAGGGAGATGACGGCCGCATTATACACGAGGTTGACAATGACAACCGTTTGTCCCGTGTTGAGGAACTTGACGCCGCCCTTGCCTATGCGTTCGGACAGTTATTCGGAGTTGGGGAACATGTTTCGGCCGACCAAGACAACGCCCGAAACCGGAGCAAGAGAATAATATGTCCTCAATGAGATTTCCTTTGCCTGGGTATAGTCGCTTGCCAAATGGAAAGTACTTGACGCCTAGAGCGTCTAAATTGCTCCTCGGCAGCTCCAAGACCCCAGTTGATCCGTCGTTTAAGTCGCGTTCACGACGCTGAGGGAGCGGTGTCTAGGGCAGATGAACCTGATCACCTCCGTCAATGAGCTCATTCGCCAGGTTATAAGACTCACACGCTGTGGCAGGTTGATGGTGAAGTCTTACCTTGTAATTCCCCGAAGAGCTGGCTTGGAGATGCACTTGTCACTTAGCGTTTACTCGTCTAGGACACTATATGCGGCCAATTAAGGTATTTCTCGGGTTCGTAATCGAGGCCATGAAGATCGCGTCCTGTTTAGGAGCTCCGACCTGCTCAATCTTGTGGGATCGGCCGCCACCAGGTTGTCGTAGTATAACTGCTACCTTTGCTATCTCCAGCCTTCGCATCTTGTGCTCTCTTGTCCTATGACTGTAGTCAACAGATATTCCCTTCGTAGCCCCGCCAACTGGGTAATTAATCTTCTTGGGCTTCCGCAGCTGCCGTCCTTTCTGGCTCGGCGGGCAGGCCGGCTCCTTTCAGGGTCAAGGGCTTTGCAGAGTTGTCCCAATCTAGTCGTTGCTCAAGATGGGTGGACTCCAGCCACGACAAGAACGTTGGTCTGGAACTGAGGGAAAACCCACCGCCTCACGATAAACGAATCCACGATGCCGCTCTTACAGCCAAATCGCGATGGGTTCCATTGAATGAGATACAGGAGAAAACAAAGTCCGCATAGGTATATTAATGCCACTGAGTGGGTTGGTCTTGAATGGGCATACAGAGGTGCCCATCTATCCAATACCTCTCTACCTATATACGATGAGTAGAGTTTTAAGGATATTGTGAGATTATGGCCTTTGGAGCGAATGAGACTACTAAGCTTATTTCCTGTATGCGCAGATACCTTTGTACCTGGAGGAATTTCGACCTGGACTCCTTGTTCCGCACGAGACGTGAGCATTTCATTTCCTTTCTATAGTTTCCCTGGTTACTCCAGGGGCCGAACCCCGATTGTACCATCCGTCCTGTTGTGACGACTATATATGGAGCGCTGTAGCATAGTGCTACGTACAAACACTACGTGACGGTCGAGTATTCTTAGACAGGGAGGGGTACGTGTACGCCGGCCTGAGACACTGTCTGGATAAGGAAGGGGGGCGCGAGGCTCTTGGCAAGGACCAGACTGAACAAGGCGAGGTGGAATTGCCGGCGACGTGGGATGGGAATGCGCCATCTCATTCTCGTCGCGGTGGGAACGGCGTACCGGCGCCTTGTCGGGCCATGGCCCGGGTTGGCTCGTATCGCAGGGCGCCTCGGAACCTACTTCGGAGCCTGCAGGAGGCCACCCCGGCCAAGACATATTTGATTGCTGGTCCAACTCGGCGACCTAGGCAACCCTGTCGGTACGGAAGGCCAAGGGCCATTCTCACCTCTGCCTCCTCTATCCCCATAAGCAAGGCCAAGAGGGCGGGAGACTTGTGCCGCATGTTTCGGGGATGTGGCTATAATATGGCGGCAGGGGCTGTATAGCGGAGGAGACTATTTTCCTGCTATCGTTGCTGGACCGGCTCCACAAGCGGCGACCTCTGGCACTGAATACATAGCCGGGGCGGGAACTATTGTTTTCCGGCATCTCGCCTTGGACCACGAAGCGATCGACCTGGCAGGGTGAAGGGGCTTCTCGAAAGTAAACAAGAGAGACAGTCTGGGCTGCCGTCCCAATAAAGAAGCTAAAACCAGGCTAGAAGCGTGCGCCGACGTAAGCGGCAAGTGAGCAGGGAGCTAGGCAGTGGACACGCTCAGCGCGGTGTGTAGATCTTAAAGTGGATGGCGCGCACTAGGCCGCGGATCATTCCGAGTCGGAGCCTCAGGCGGGCTCAGTGGAACTTGGTCCCCGGCCGTGTCTCTCGCTACCGCGATGCACAGGAAGATCGCGATTCACCTATGCTCTGCGACTCTCTGGGCCGACCTTGATGTGTGTCCTCTTCCGCCGGAAACCTACGGCTCAGCGAGTCGAGACTACACGAACCGAAGCGAATGCCCGTTGAACAAGAATCTCCCGTAGTCGAGGGAAAGACATCCCGCTTTCAGCAAATCGGTATGCCACGGGTGGAGGATCCGTGAATTCGAGCTTCTATTTTCTGGCCGGAGAGCCTGCCGATCGTGGAGTTGGTCTCGGTGATCGGCCTCTTGGATCTCTCGGTTTGCCCGACATATGTCGAGAATTGTCCCCGTCACGGGTTAGACCTGCACGCAGTCCTGCCGCCTCGCCTTTCTGGTTGCTCCCCAGGAGCGCCGGGTTAGGTCGGCGAGATGAGCCGAGCTTGCCGGGACGAAAAAGAAGCAAGGAAAATTGTAAACAATAAAGAAGATAGAAAGTGGAACAACAAAAGCGGCTGCCCAGGCGTCTAGAGTCAGTATCCAGCAGGCTGGATATAGCACTTACAAGCGAGTCGCTCCCGAGGTCTTGCACGTGAACGCGGCCAGAGACAATGAGGCGTAGCGCCTGATGCTTGTGCGTTTCCAGATGAGCCCCCAGGGAGGGCATCGCGGACTAGTTCACCCAGCTTGCTCAGGCATTAGGAATTTCTTCGTTTTGGTGGAAGCGCAGGAGAAGGAAGCAAAGCCTCCTTCGTCCAGTTGGCTCAACCTTTCCCTACACAACGGCTGCTACTTGGATGGCTCTCCAATGGGAGAGCGCCCGGCGAGCAAGGGTATTGCGCTAAGCCTTTGGGGGCCACCCACCAACTCTGGAGGCGAGCGAGCTTACTGCGTATGCGGGACTGGGACAGATGTACTTGTAGGTCGACGTACTTGGGCACTCTTTCGGGCAAGTTCAGCGGCAACTTGCAAGGGGGCTAGCAACACGGGTGCACTAGAGACCGGGGCTTCCTGCAGCTTGCGGAGTGTGGATGTGAGGATCTACGCTTGGCCATCCCGTTTCGCCTCGCACCTGCACGACACGCGCCCGAGCCCGTGATAGCCCTCAATACTCATTTTTCCCACTGCCAATCCGAATCAGCAGCACGGTTGCCGGCGCCTGTAAAGTGCCGACAGCCTGCGTAAGCGGCAAGTGCGACCGGTACCGCTCCGCTCGCCCCCTTTTGCGCCTTGGCGCACTCACTGCTGCTTCAGAGTGCGACTTCTCTCGCCTGCACCACAGCCTCCCCATCGGAGCTAGGCCGGCTGAGGGCAACGGCCATGGCCATGTCTTTTGTTGGCCAGCTGAAAGGATCGCAAACGCCTCACAGCCGATACGGCGAAGGCCAACGCTGAGAGAGAGGGTGGGGGGGGGGGGTGAGGTAGGCGGTCGTAAGCGGACGGCTCTGATTCGCAGTTCGACACGCCTCTGTGTCATCACCCTGCGCTGCCCGTTGGACCCAGCC
>MU270017.1:848204-879957 GCA_021432635.1 Thozetella sp. PMI_491
CCTCACAGCCGATACGGCGAAGGCCAACGCTGAGGGGGGGGGGGGGGGGGGGTGAGGTAGGCGGTCGTAAGCGGACGGCTCTGATTCGCAGTTCGACACGCCTCTCTGTCATCACCCTGCGCTGCCCGTTGGACCCAGCCCTCGCCGTAGGAGCGGCACGTTGGCGCAGCCCGCAGGTCGGCGAAGGGCTAAGGAGCCTTAAGGTCGGATTCGGCGAGCACTGTTGGGCTCTGGAACAGCCAACACGCAAGGGCTCTAATAATATGCCCCCGTCTTGCTCTCCCCTGACTCCAGCCCTAGCCCGCTCGCAAGGCCAGCTCTGTGCTCAGCCCGACGCCAACCTGAGAATGGCTGCGTCCCTGTGGCGAGGCTCGGGTCTAGGTCTAGGAATTGCTCGAGGGCACGGCCCGTCCACCTCGGTATGAATTTGGCGTTGCCCGCCGCCGTAGCAATTCCACCTGGGTCCGAGAATGATCGAGAGTGATATGAAAGATCTTCCACATTCCCGCCCACCCACACGCGCCCCTTCTCGCAACATCAGTCTCGCCTACTGCCACTACGGGTTTGTAAAGAACGCCTCCCCCAAGCCAACAGAGCAGATCCTGGAAGAGACAGGTGCGCCTAGGTAAGCACTACTACCACATCCCGTCCATCCTGGGCTGCAGCTGCAGCTAGGCAGGCAAATGCCGGCCCGGGCGCCAGACCGGGATCGTCCACGTCCTCCCCCACAGAAGGGACAGGGAAGCATACAGGGATGCCGAGAGCTCTCCTGCCACCCCCAAGCTATCCCACCCACCACCCCAAGAACCCCGCAAATGCTACCCTAGTATCCTCGTTCTGCCCTACGGGCGCGCGCGTGCCCCGAGAGAGAGAGAGAGAGAGAGAGGGAGAGAGATAGAGCAAGTTGAAAAAGAAAAAGCAAACAAACATTGGCAAATATCCAAACGGCCCTTTTCTCGCGTCGCTTTCCTTCGCGTCCGCATGCTCGCGGCCGTTCTTGGCCCCAAGACCTGCGAACCCCACCCCTTGCTTGTTGTTTCCTTGCCCTCTTCGGCCCAGCTTCATATCACGCGCAAGCCCGGATCTGATCGACCTCGTGGCCGTAGCATTCCCCCTGTGGCCTGCGAGCGCAGGTCCATAGCTCCGGAGGCATGCTATGCCATCCTCCCATCGCATCCCAGCAACTCACGGGTGCCCGCTCGGCTTTGTCTATGCCCTCGGGCTAATGGCGGGCTCTTGTGAGTCGAGGTAGGAGCGTGGGTGGCCTTTGGGGGCCGTAGTAGGTCTGGACTTCAAAGGCTGCCATCCCACGCCCCGAGTCTGGGGAGCTCGAGTTTCTTGCGTCTCCTGCACCTCTCAGCCTTTGGACTTCGGATGACTGTCACTGCTGCTTACTGCGTACACCCTCGAACCATACCTCTCTTTGATGTGGCGTCGTCATTGGCTGCTCTTGGACTTCAAGGTACCACACCACTGCGCGTCTCTTTTTTTTTTTTTGGTTGGGGAGCTAAGTACATACTCAAAGGCGCTGCTCTGCTTTCTTTTAATTTACCAACCCAGGGCCCCCTCCTCCCACACACATAATATCCTGGACCGACTCTCCGCCCCCCCCTGTCTCTCTCTCTTACCAACGCCTCGACATATAGACCCGCACGCCTCCCCCCCTTGACTCTTCGTGGGTTTCTTTTTGTTTGTTCTGGTCCGCTTGCCATCTTCTTCGCGGCCACGCTGCGTGCTCTCTGCTCCTTCGACCCAAAAGTCCCTAGCTCTCACTTACACGACAGAGGTACAAACCACGTCACCCCCAACGACACGATGCCCGGAGGCGGCGTGATGGCCATCGAGGGTACGGCGGACCTCACCAGAATCGAGGCTCCCGTCACCCTCAAGGCCTACCTCATATGCGCTTTCGCAGCGTTCGGAGGCATCTGTAGGCCTCCCCCTTGACCCCTCACGATCGCCGTCTGCCGTGGCCCTTTGGGTACCGCCACGCTGACTCAGATCTGCAGTCTTCGGCTACGACACTGGCTGGATGTCCGGTGTTCTAGCCACACCCTACTTCATCCAGCTATACACGCCGTTCAAGTATGACTTCGTCAATGGGGCCCCTATCAACATGGACCCGAAGGACTTTGGCCTTGCGTCGTCGGACAAGTCCCTAATGACATCGATCCTGTCATGCGGCACCTTCTTCGGAGCCTTGCTGTCCGGCGATGTCGCCGACTTTATCGGTCGCCGCCCAACCATCATCATGGGCTGTGCCATCTTCAGCGTGGGCTGCATCCTCGAGATCGCCAGCACGAACCAGGAAGCCCTCTTCGTCATTGGGCGCCTTGTTGCCGGCCTTGGTTAGTACCGCCGCACACCGGTGCTTGCCCCCCGCATTGGCAATAGACCAATATACAACTAACACTTTCTTCAGGCGTAGGATTCATCAGTGCCATAATTATCCTGTACATGTCTGAAATCAGCCCCCGAAAGGTCCGTGGCGCCTTGGTCTCCGGATACCAGTTCTGCATCACCATCGGGATCCTGCTCGCCAACTGTGTCGTTTACGCCAGCCAGGGTCGCAACGACACCGGCTCGTACCGGATCCCCATTGGAGTCCAGTTCGTATGGGCCATCATCCTCGCCGTTGGACTCTTTATTCTTCGTAAGCATTTCCTTGCGACCGGGCCGACGTACAGTGTCACGGCTTGTTAACTCGCCTCCTAGCCGAATCGCCTCGTTACCATGTCAAGAAGGGCGAGCTCGAACGGGCCGCCAGGGACCTTGCCTACGTCCGCGGCCAGCCGGTGGACTCGGATTACATCAGGGACGAGCTAGCGGAAATCGTGGCGAACCACGAATACGAGATGCAGATGATCCCCCAGACCAGCTACATCGGCTCATGGATGGCATGCTTCAAGGGTTCTATCACCAGGCCGAACAGCAACCTCCGCCGCACGCTGCTCGGCGCTGGCCTTCAGGCTATGCAGCAGCTGACGGGAATCAACTTCATCTTCTATTTTGGCACGACCTTTTTCCAGCAGTTGGGCACCATCAAGAATCCGTTCCTGATCTCGCTTGTCACCACTCTGGTCAATGTCCTGTCGACTCCGATCTCCTTCTGGACTGTGGAAAAGTATGGCCGACGGCTGATTCTCATCACGGGTGCCATCGGCATGATTGTCTGTCAGTTTATCACCGCTATCATCGGCGTCACGGCCGGCCGCGAGGACAACCCGAACAACGGACCCGCGACATCCGCCATGATTGCCATGATTTGCATCTACATCTTCTGGTTCGCCACCACCTGGGGGCCTGGTAAGTACATCTTCTTTGGGAGATGGTAGCAATGCAATGTTTCGCTGACTCTGCTCCTGCGTATAGCCGGCTGGGTGATTGTGGGCGAATGCTTCCCGCTCCCCATCCGCGCCCGTGGCGTCGCCATCTCGACTGCCTCGAACTGGTTTTGGAACTGCATCATTGCTGTGATCACGCCGTACATGGTGGGAAACTCGGCTGGGTCCGCCAACCTGGGCCCCAAGGTGTTCTTCATCTGGGGCTCGTGCTGCTGCCTGTCCCTCGCTTTCACCTACTTCCTGACGCCGGAGATGAAGGGCCTCACGCTCGAGCAGGTCGACAAGATGCTCGAGGAGGTCAGCCCGCGGAAGTCGGCAGGATGGGTGCCGACGACGACGTTTGCAGCCGAGATGGGCCGGACGCACGACGACAAAGCGCCGCTGACGGAGCATCCGGCCGGGGTCCCCGAGACATATCAGCCTCACTACCAGAGCGCGTGAGGGAGGCGGGAGCGAAGCGATGCCTTTATGCTACGACCGTCATGAACAACGGATATAGGCCTAGTGATATTTTGCGACATATGTAGAACAACTGAATTGGAACAATGAGCTGTGGAGGGGGACGTGTTTGAACGTTTCGGTTTGGATGAAAGGGGGCGGCCGCGTGTCACTCGCCAAGGGACTATTAGCTTCGGATGATACCACACTTTTGCTGCAGGCCAGGGAGGACGCTGCAGAGAGCATAGAGCACTCGGAGACGAGTCATAACTATGGATTGATTTTAATACAGGGGATTTGATGCCTACGACGGCCCAAGGCTCCGCCCTCCCAATCTACACGTGACGTTGAAAAAGACGAGGCATCCACACCGGCGGGGTGGAACCCCTGGCCCGGTCGGCTGCCGGCGCCGTCTGTGGATCTACCCGTGCAAGCGGGGAGGGACTAAGTAGGTAGCGTACAAAGTAAGACGGAGTATCCGCTGCCCCTTCACCCTCCCTTCTCCAAATGACCAACAATGTATGTACTGTAGTTACACTATATAGTATGGACACTAGAGCCCATCTCAAAGCATTGGGCGTCTTTCATATACACTGGCGCAAGGTAATTGTTACGCTCAATCACAATCGAACATCTAGAGACGGAACTAGGCCGGGACAGCCGTTATCCGCACCCACAGTAAATATTTGACCTCAAGGCCTGAGCCTCGGGACATCGCGAATCGGCCAGAGAGTGGCGTTGGGGGCTGGCGCATCGGATGAATCGTGACGAAAATGCCACTATCCTACTGGAGCTTCGAAGCAATCTCGCATCGTGGGGAAGGGGGGAGGGGGTATAGGAATTCTCGGCGCTTTTCGATGTATGCAATCCCAAAATGGCGGGCCAAAGACTCAGATAGTGCGGCATGACTCAACTACCAGTCACTGATCAACGGTTTGCAGGTGTAGCTGCATTGCACTGCCCGCCGTTTGCCATTGTTTCGGGGTCGCGCTAATAGCTCTGGGGGGGCGGCGTGACTCACGCAGCAGTTTTTACCAAGTCCAGCAACAGCTTAGATCGAATGGCGTTATCTGCGTGGCAGCACGACCGATCATTGGACATCCGCATCTCGGTTCAAGGTTTGCCGAACGTCGGCTGGCGTCACGGCACGTCGCGGCATCCCATCAAGCCAATGCGAATTTAAATATTCGGCGATGCCTCATCCCACCCCGCAAGCCTGAGAACTCAGGAGACAATCTGCACTCGGGCAAGCAACGCAGATTCGGCGGCGAGACCAACATCATTTTTGGGGCCTCTCGGGCGAAGCATTTGAAGAGTTCATCGACAACGACCCAGCATTTTGCTCTCTCTAGCTGCCAAGATGACGTCAATGGCAGCTGAATCGGTCTCGACGATACTCGTATCGTGCAAGCAGACCCGGTTCCACATCGCCAACCCTGACTATCGTGAGGCACGTTGCTCGGTCTTCTGAGGCCACTTTGCCTTGTTCTCTTGCTTGGGCTCTAACATGGTACCTGCTACATAGCTGGACATTGAAGGCCTGACCATCACGGTCACGTCCAGCGCCGGCGAGAAAGCCGGCCTGAAAGGCAAGGCGAAGGCCAGGGCCGAGGGAACTGAGGTCCTCAATAACGCCAAGCTTCGCCTCAAACCTGGCACAAAATATGCCCTGGTTGGCCGTAATGGCTCTGGGAAGTCAAGTGAGGATGGCCCCCGTCATGGCCCAGATGGTTGCTCCCTCGTCTTGCTGACCCCGAGCGCCAAGCCTTGTTGAAAGCTATCGCCGAGAAGCTCATCCCCGGCATTCCAGAGCAGACGCGCGTCTCTATCCTCCAGCAAACCGATGTCACTGATACCAACACGGACGACTTTGGCCCTCGCGGCAGCGCAGATGGCACAGGAGGCAGCGCCTCTGATGGCCCCACCGTTCTCGAGGAGGTGATTGATAAGGCCACGGCCAAGAGCGAGCTGGAGCGAGAGATCAGCGGCAAGCGATCCCGATCGTAGAGAGAGAGAAAGATTGGTACCGCTCTAGCCAGATGCTAATGCAACGTAGTGCTCTCTGCCGGCGTAAGCAGCACCGAACCGCATGGCGCCTCGCGAGCCTTAAGGCATATCCGGCACGAGCGCATGCAGAAGCGTCTCTTCGTGCTAGATAAGGATGCTCGGCTCCGCAGTGGTGCAAGGGGGAGTGCCGCCCGCAAGGCATTGGTCGAGTACGAAAAGGAGGTGGCCGAGTATGCGGTAATGTGAGGCGTCTCTGCATTCAGATCTCTGGCTGTATGCCCGGGTCAGAAGTCGCTAACAAGTGGCAGAAAGGAGCAGAATACCGAAGACATCTCGGCGGAGACCTTGCAGGCCGAGGCCCAAGAGGCTGCTGACATGCTGGCCGAGCTCCAGATCCAAGTCGAGCCATCACGCTTGGCGGATTTCGAGTCAAAGGCCAAGAAAATACTCACAGGTCTCGGCTTCACAGATGCGTACATGAGCAGAGCTGTTTCGAGCCTTTCCGGTGGATGGAAGATGCGGACAGCACTGGCGACTGTGCTGCTCACCGAGACGGATATCCTGATCCTCGACGAGCCCACCAACTTTCTAGATCTCCTAGGCATCATTTGGCTCCAAAAGTACCTCCAATCCCTGGATGACACTCCGGACCCGCCAACACTCATCATGGTATCGCACGATCGTGACTTCATCACCATATGTAGCGATCTTCTCATGATCAAGGACAAGGGACTCACGTACTTCCACGGGGACCTCCCGACGTACGAAGAGTCCCAGGCGGAGCGGAAGCTCTGGCTCCGCAAGATGAAGGACGCGGCCGACAAGCAAAAAGCACACATACAGGAAACGATCCATAAGAACATGGTGGCAGGCAAAAAGAACGACGACACTAATAAGATAAGGCAGGCCAAGTCTCGCCAGAAGAAACTCGATGACCGCTGGGGCATGCAAGTCAATGCCAAGGGCCACAGGCTCAAGCTCAACCGCGACATGGAAGGTTACCATTTCACGGCCCGGGAGGCCATCGACATTCCCCCAGACGAACGCCCGGTGACATTAGTGCTGCCTGAGCCGCCTGACCTACGCTTCCCTGGGGCGTTGATTACCCTCGAGGGGGCCGATTTCCGATATGGGTCGAAAGGCAAAAGCAAGCTGAAGTCGCAGGCCGACACGCCTGCTACATTACAGGATGTCAGCCTATCAATACACATGGGCGATCGCATCGGAATACTGGGCCTCAACGGCGCCGGCAAGTCGACGCTCATCAAGCTGCTCGTAGAGTCGGAGAAGCCTACCAAGGGAACTGTGACCACGCATCCGCGTCTAAAGCTAGGATACTACTCACAGCATGCCGTAGAGGAGCTGCAAGCTTTGGCGAACGACGAGCCGGAGCTCACCGCCCTCTCACTCCTCATCCGGGAAGTTGCTGGAGAGCTAGACGAGGGCGAGGTGCGCGGCATGCTCGGCTCGCTCGGCCTGCCAGGGCGCATCGCCTCCGACATACCGATCCGCAAGCTCTCGGGCGGGCAGCTAGTGCGCTGCGAACTAGCGCGGCTGCTGTGGAAGCGGCCGCACTGCCTGATTCTTGACGAAGTCACCACACATCTGGACTACGAGACGGTCACGGCGCTGCGGGAGGTGCTGCGGGACTGGGAAGGGGCGGCTGTGGTGGTGAGCCATGACCGGTGGTTCATCCGCGGCGCCATCGAGGGGATGACGGACGAGGAGGGGAGCGAGGGAGAAGACGACGTCGGAGAAGAGGAGAGCCCGAGGCGGCGGGCGGTATTCCGGCTCAAGGCCGGCAAGCTGGTGGCGCTGCCCGGCGGCGTGCAGGACTTTGAGGACGTGATGGAGAAGCGGGTCAAGAAGCTCTTGAGTGCCTGATTCAACAGCGAGCGAGCTAGTTTAGTACCTTAGGGAATTGATCAACTCGATTGGCCCCAATCATAATGACGCCGCAATGGGATCCTCGAAGAGAACAGTATAATAATCCATGCTGGTCTCGGCTAAGAGCCTTGTAAGAGAGCCACCTGCAGCATCGTAAAATCCACCTAGGGCCGCTTTGCGCGAGCGAAATTAGACATCATGTCTATCAGCCAGGACCTTGAGCCGCGAGTCTTCAGTCTTTGTGACCTCCATCCACCCGCCCTTGGGAATCTCCACAATCGTGCCATCGATGCACACCTTGCGCCACCGCGGATCCTCCTCGAGAATGCTCACCCGCAGAGCCTCGATGGCCTCATAGCCGACCTTCCCCTCAGGCTCGCCATCCTTGCCATCCCACGTGAGACCGAGGTGCGCTCCCTCCTGGTAGGCCGCCATCATGATCTGCATGGAACGGTCGCCGCCGACGTCGCCCCAGTGCACGAGCCGCAGCTGACCGTCGAGCGGCTTGCTGGCGGGCGAGATGGTGAACGTCTTTTCGAGGTTGGAGAGCGGCGTGGCCAGGACGTAGTCGAAGCGCTCGCCCGGCGTGAGCTCTGTCCACTCGGCGGCGTCGCCGCCGCCCCGGCGCACGTCTACACGGACGGTGTACGAGTGACCCAGCTTGAGCAGCTCCTGCGCGGCCATGCCGAACCGCTTGGCGCCGTGCTTGCGGTACTCGGGCGTGTCGCTCTCCCACACGAGGTTGGCGTGGAAGCCGTAGCTGGCGACAACGGCGCTGATCAGATGCGAGACGGCACTGGTCCGTTCCTGGAGGTCCTCCGGATTGGTGTCGTCCGCAGCGGCCTCGCCGTCCGGGCCGGCGTAGACGACGAGATGCGACCCCGGGGAGAAGGCGGCCTTGAACGTCGGGAGCGGAGCTGGGGTTCCCCGGAAAAGAGTCCGGAGGCCGAGGACGAAAGAGGAGGGCACGGGCTTGTCCTTGGCAAGGTAATGAGGCTTATTGAGCGAGTGGAACAGAGCATTTCCCGTGCCTAGAGGGAGAAGGGCAACCGTGTTGTCGAGGCTCTTGCCTTGCGTCTCATCGGCACCATTGAGAAGGTCAACCGTGCCGCCATCGCCGCTCAGTAAGACGATGGTGTTCGCGGTTGCGCGGCCGGCGCTCAGGCCGTAGGCAAAGTCCCGGACGCTATGCTGGTTTCTTGTGGAGACGACCTGGTAGCCATGGCCCTCAGGAGAGCTCCATTCTTGGAGCCCGAGGGCGGTCAGCAGGGGCCGGAGGACCTCGCTCCAAAAGCCTTCGGCCTTGCGCAGGCCGGACCGGGTGGAGACGATGATGTGCAGCTGGCGATGCGGGTCGGAGACTAAGTGGCCGGGTGCTGCGGAGACAGAGAATTGCTCGAGCTCCTGGGGAAGAGATGGGATGGAGAGCGACGACAGCTTGGGCGGCGCGTTGGGGTCATCGCCGCCGGACAAGCTGTATACCAAGTGACGACCATCCTCGGCAGGAGATGTCACGACCAGGACGATTTCCTCTTCTTTCAATCGGCCGGATGGCTCTGAGAGACTGCCTCCCTCGACGGCCCATATCAATTCTCCATTTGCGTAGTCGGTGAAATGAGCTTCGCCTAGAGACGAGACTCCCTCCCCGGGTTGTGGCGTAATGTCGGCGGACATCTCGGCGATCCGGAGCGACGCTCTAGAGTATTTGTGCACGTAGGCTTCAGCCAAAGGAGAGCTTACCAAAGAGTTACTCGAGGAGTGGTAGTCACGGAAGTTAATTTAGGCTTGATCAAGGTACGGAGAGGTACGGTGAGTTACGAATAGCTGATAGGTATCTAAGGTATGGCGTTATGGTATTACCGCCTGCCTGATTAAAGGCCGAGGCGGGACCGGAACTAAGCGGTGGACCCGCCTACCCGACCGCATTATCAATCCGGCGCTCCTCTGGTTGCCGCTTGCTCACAAAACACCACCTCCGTCCCGGCAGGCCCGGTGGAGGAAGGGGAGCAGCCCACCGTCCTTCTTCTCCTCGCACTAAAAGCGGGAGGCGTGGCCTCTGTTTTTTTTATTGATTGCAGCTGCATCATTTGCCCTTGGCCCTGCTCATTGGACCCCAGAACTCCCTAGGGTTGACCTGATAACGGACGAGCTTCTCGCGATTGGTTTGCTGACGGCCGAGAGCCTCGTCAAATACCACTTCGGGTTTCTTCTCGACATCTCCTTCAGGCCGCTCTCCGGCTCCCTCCCCATTCTCCTCCTCGATCTGTTTGTTCAGACCCAACAGCCTGTACCCTGCGGATCCAGGTTTAATGTTTTGTTCTTTCACCGGCGCCTTTTGGCGGACCCATTCCCTCATGATTTGCCAGACGGCAGACCAGGGGGCATCGGTCTTGATGCTTCCTGGCTTGCAGTGGCTTCGAGTAGACCGGTAGCCCATGCCGATTAATGCGCCGCGGAAGGCAGCTTCCGAGGGCGTGGCACAGTGCACAGTTTTTGCCAAAAGACTGGGATGGAAGAAGAAGGGATAGGGGTCCGTGGCGGCCAGATCGGTCTGCCTCGAGCTGTTCCCTTTTTCCAGACTCTGATGACCCTTCTCGCCTTCAACGACCGACCCGACCCGGTCCTCGTCGTTTTGTTGCGCCGCTTCTAGATCTTCACGGGGGGTGAGAATCTCTTCAAGGGCTGTCGTGAGCATCCCCCGTATCCTGGCTGTCGTGCCATACACCTCTGTTGAGACGCCGGAGAGCTCAGCGAGAATGCTCTCGACAAAGGTAGGGGAATGTATCCGGCCGGCATACATCGGTCCCGCCAAGTGCATCGTCGAGCCGCAATGCGCACAGACTGAGTCGGTCGTAGGAGCGGCCGCCATCCCATGCTTGTAGAAGAACCCCGTCCCCTTCTTGTTCGGCGCAGCCTTGTTCTTCATCAAGAGCTGGGTCTCCCACGCGCCGCAGCCAGAGTCGCAATTGAAGACAACCATGTTCTTACCGCCCTGGAACTTAACATCAGCTGCCGATTTCTTAACTTTGACGAAGACCCGGATGTAGAAGTCGATCGACAAGGACAGGAGGGGTTCGATGGCAAGACCGTACCGGGCGGCCGCCGTTTCGATGCCGTGGAGAATGATGCGGATGCCGGCTTCGTGACTGAAGTAACCTTTTACAGGGACTCCTCCATAGAGAGAGTAGCACTTCTCCGGGTACCCGTTGGACGCCCACACGCCCGAATCAGTGCAGGTAACACAGAGGAGGCCACCATCGTCCCGCACTGACTGCACTGCAGCGTCAAAAAAGGGAGCGGCAGTCCCGTAGGGATCAAGGTCGACCACGTCGTATTTTTTACTGCTGGAAGATCCCTTGGCTTCCTTCCCGTGCACGTTCGCCCGGCGCAGCTCCTCGATGATGAGCTCATACATGTGCGCTAGAGCATCATCGTGGGTGACCTTGATTTTAGACTGTAGCCCGTTGTGTTCCACATTCAGCTTAATGGCATCGGCTGCTAACTTTCCGATGTCGTTAGCGGTCACTGAAGTGACAAAGGGTATCTCATGCGCGTAGCGGAGCGCTCGGAGACCGCTTGCCGAAAGCGCATCCAGAATGGTGAAGCTAGGGCCTGCGGGCTGCTGTCTCGATTCCGTACCAGCAGATACGTTCTTTATGTCGCTCTGGTTATCCACCGGCGCCGCAGCAGGAGCCGGATCCGCGCCCTCAGCTGTCTCGGTGTCTGCTGTTGTTGGCGCGGAGTCGGCCTTGGCTGGATGTTTCGCTCCCTCATCGGATACCTTTTGTGCTTTGGTGGGTGGGTCGCCCTCCTGTTGCCCCTGCCTCTCTCTCTTTCTCTTCTTCTTCTCCGCAAGCTTCTCTCTCCAACTCTGGCTGGCTGCCTCCTTTCGTTCCACCCTCGTCTTCCCATATGCCTTAATCGCCAACACCGTCAGGTCGCGGTTGAACTGCTGAATCGGATTGTAAAAAACTTGCTGCACTTGGTCCCCCGCCTCCGTTGCCTTCGAGTCTTGGCTGGCCACGGGAACGAGAATGTGCGCCAGGCCCTCCTTGACAGTCGTGTATCGCTTCCCTTCGTGGTCGATAATCTGCTTGTCGGCAGGCGGGGCCGAGATGGGCTTCGCGTCCGACGTCATTGTGCGACCGTACCAGAGAAAGAACCGTTTGCTAGGCAGGGAGTCGCTTGCATTTCGAAGCAAGATGCTCCGGGAAGTTTTGAGGAAGCTTCTCTTCATCCGCGAAGCGGCAGTGCCGGACTGGACGCTAATTGGTGACCAAAGCCCGCGTGGAAAAGAGCTTCTGCTTGACCCAAATTTTTTGGCATTTCTGCCAGGCGGTCAAGACAAGCTCATCTCCATTTTGGGTGCTGCGGCACCCCTCGGTGAGAACAACCCCCACTTTTGTTCCCCGGCATTGCGTTGTACCTGCTGCACTTGGCGAAGTCAGTGGGCTAGGTGGCTTAGTTATACCTATGGTCATTGGGTCATGGGACTACTTGAGTAGATTGCCTTTTGCGGTGTTTTGAACCTTGTCCTACGCAATATTCCTTCTGCCAACAGACACAGTGTAGCAAGTCCAGGAGCTACCTACGTAATCGGCCCAAGTTGTACTTGCTTGGCTGCTCCCCTTTTTGTCCGACGTTCACAAATCTCCATGGTTCCTTCTGTAAACAATGTCTTTCCCGGACGAGGGAATCGAGCTCGCCTCTTTCTGGGTTCTTTTCCAAGTCCCTCCTTTGGAAACGCACCCTCTCTGATGCCACGGCTCTCGTTTCTTGCTGTGCTTTGGCCGTTTTGGGGAAATTTTGGCGCCTTAGGGATTGTACACCATCTCGAGAGGTTGTTCTTGAATCTACACATGACCAACTTCTCATAGCATATTCTCCATAACCTCACATCTGCCAATTGTGGAAGATGATGGCGACCTCCCGCAACGGAACTCCAACAATTCCCCCCAACGCTAGCCAGTCGGAGAGAGCCGAGAGCATCCGATCTGAGAAGCCTTCTAGCATCCCGGTGGCGACTCGGGCGGCCAATGTGACAGCCAACAGTCCCCGATCTGGGCCTCCCCCGGCTAATAGACCCAAGTCGACCTTGTACCGGTTCCTGACTCCGACGGAATGGGCCAGAATCGCTCACGGCGTCGGTGCCATCAGGGAGGGCGAAACACACAGCGTCGTACATCCCACCTGCTGGTACTGGCCCCCGAGCGGCATCCCTGACGGTCTCTATCGCGATGTAGTTCTCGAGAGAACCAAGAACCTCTATTGGTACCACGTCCTCAGCACCATCCGCTGGTTCCTGATGATTGTTCAGATCGTCATCGGTGCCGTCCTGACTGCGCTGGGATCGCTACACAGCAACGACAGCATACCCATCATGATACTTGCCGCAATTAATACGATTGACGCAGGGCTCTTGGCGCTGATGCACAACAGCGGCCTGCCTGACCGTTATCGCATGAACAAGGTAGAGTTCAGCAGGGTACAGGACTTCCTCAAGGTGCGTTCTTTTCTTCTTTCCCAGCGGGCTCCGCCTCTAACTAGAGAGAAGGAAATCCTCGACACCGGCATCGTCGAGAGCGGGCAGACAGTTGATCAGGTGCTCGCCGAGTGCTTCGAAAGATTCCAGGAAGCCAAGACGACGGTTCTCCACAATATGCCGGACTACTATGCCGCCACGCCCGCGAGGGTGAAGGTGACAAAGCCCGCGCTCTCGGCGCCGGATACCGACACTCGCGGGCATCCGCTACAGCTTCCGCTCTGAATCAGGTCTTGGAGTAGGAACGATAGTTCTTTGTCTGGTACGCGCACAGCGAGACAACAAGGGCTCGGGCGGGTCGAGACCGGCGTTCCGCGTCGGCGGCGAGCCTCGACGAGGACACTGTCTCTTGACCAATAGCTACTTGAGCGACCGTTGAGACATGTTCTATCTTTGGGTTTCGATAACTTTTGCAGATGCGAGGGGAAGCCTCCCCGCGCGGCTGTTGCGACTTCGACGCCGATATTTCGAACCTCGGCGCCACTTCATTTCCGCCGAGCATGAATATTGTATCTGTTGTCGATGGTATTAAGTTCACCAGTTGGCAATATTTGATCGTTTCTTGGCGACCGTGGAGGCCGGCCGTGGTTGAAAATGATATCCCAATTTCGCGAGGTTGGCGGAGCAAACGGCAAGATAGTTATCCGCGTTGGTATGTAAAGAGCTTTGACCGATCCCACTAGGCATACAGGGCGAATTGTGCATACCGTACGGAGGTAGCGTGGGCGACTAGCATGTGGCCCCTGTCTCCCCGCACATGTGTGGTGCCAGTGGCGCTCTTGGGACGAACCGGCGGAAGCCAAAAAGTCAGGGACCATCGGAGGCACGCGGGCACGTCGCCTCGCTCCCTTAGACCCTATCTAGCTGCTGACGTCTGTACCTTTCGGGCCTAATGCTAGTCTAGCTAGCTTCGTTAATTAACTTGGGGCTGGATCTGCGCCGCACCTGATGTCAACACTAAAGCCGGATCCTTTGCTGAAGAAGGCCTCTGTTTTGGTAAAAGAAATCCTCCCACCCCCCAGCTCTTCAGCCTGAATGTTCTTTCTACGGGGATTATGTCGCCCGCGTTGGAAGAGCGGGGGAGCTAACGGCCAGCCACTGTCTCACCTGGTCGGGAATGCTGCAGCTCACTAGCATTTGGTCTTTGGTAGCATAACGCCAACCTTCGATGCCAAGATCGGACTTGCCAACGTTGCTAACGACACGGGAGGCGCCATTCCCCTTCCGCTAGTCGTCCTGATGGAGCAAGGCGTGGCGGGCAGCGTCGACCCCCAATTCCCAGATAACCAGCCGAATTGAGGAGCTCGCTGGCTTACACCCCCTCCCCCTTTTCCCCCAACATCGCTTCTGCCCTTTGCGACCAGTCATTCATTGCGTCTTGTCATTACCGAGTCCTAGATCACGACCAGTCGCGTGGAATTCGAGCTACCTAGCTCGCGTCCCGCCGTGTCTGTCGTTCTCCCCGCGCGTGCTCCTCTTCTGGCCCGTACCTTCCTTTATCTTCCGGCCCGTCATTCTCTCCAAAATGCGACCTGCTGCCGAGCGAGCATGAAACATCGCGTCCCGCACAGCATTCTAGCCTGTTCATGCTTTCTGGTCACCTTCCCTGCCCCATTGGCCTTTCCCGGGTAAGAGTGCCCGCGAGGTGTCATCACTCCCTCTCAGGACTCACTTTCTCGGACCCTCCTAGCTACGCCGAGTAGCTCGCCACCCCTCGAGCTACACTAACATTCCTGTTCCCCTCCGCACAGTCGAAAGCAAGCCGCGATGTTTCTTCCACGAATATCATACGGCCAGGTCAAGGCCGCCCGCCTCGCTGCCATGTGCCTCGTCGTGCTCATATTCGTGCTCATGGTCCGGCTCCGCTCCCCCCGAACCCCCTCCAAGCCCAATATATACGAGGACACCGAAGGACGAACATCCCCTTGGCGCGATTGGCGCAATAAGACGCCAGTGACCCGCCCAGACGAAGTCCTCTACCTCGCGTATCTCGCTCAGAAACACTCCCTAACCAACAATGTACCGTGGTTCGCGCGGCGCATCCAAGCCGACTTCGGGAAACGAGCGAACAGGCCCAGCATGACAAATGTCGGGAAGAATTTCATGGGCCGCTCCGACTTCACCAGGGCCCGGGTAGACGACGAGGGCTTACGGCTCCGCGTAGAAAGCGCGATAACGGTCCCTGTGGGGAGGAGCCCGAAGGTGAACCAAGTCGATGGGTCCGATTTGCTGTTTGGAGTGTCAACAACATACTCACGACTGGTTTACGCGGACAACTCGCTTGTTAAAGACTGGGCGCGGTGGCTGACGGACGGGAGCCAGAGATCGAATGGCGCAGGCTTGGTATTGACTCTCAACCGGGGGAGCCCAATCGAGGTCACCTCTGCAAAGGAGATATTGCAGAAGCACGGGATCGATGCCGTCGTATCCACGGCCGAGGGCGATGTGGCTGTGCGCTATGCAGACATGGTTAAGCTCCTCAAGAAGCAAAATGATGAGAGCAAGACACAGGGTCGCGCAAGGAAATACCTAGCGCTATTGGACGACGACATTTTCTTTCCCAGCGTGGGAAAGCTCCTCCAGAAGCTGTCAAAGTTCAACAGTGAAAAGGAGTACTATATCGGTGCGCCTAGCGAGCGCACCGATTGGGTGTTTGATGACTACGAGGCCTTTACGTATGGCGGCGGCGCTGTGTTTCTCACGGTACCGCTAGTCGACAGGCTTGCGCAGTCTACCTGTCTCAAGGACATCATCCGAGACGACGAGGTCGGCGACCAGTGGGACATGATGCTGTACAACTGCGTGTCGCAAACCGGCGATATGGAGCTTCAGGTGCTTCCAAGCTTCTATAACCCGGAAGAGGAGTATCTCTTTGGCGAGAGAGGGGTCATTGAGAACGAGGGTTATGGCGGCGGCCTGCAGGCTCTGACGCTGCATCACTACAAGAACACGCACCGATTCGAGGCCGGCCAAGGCCATCTCGTGACCGACATCTGCGGGGAGGACTGCTTCCTGCAGCGCTTCCTCTTCAAGGACGACTGGGTCCTGGTGAACGGCTACTCGATGACGCACTACCCCGAAGGCGTCGAGGCCATGTCGCTCAAGGAGCGGCTGCGGACACAGCAACCGCGCGAGGATCACAGGACCGAGGTCAGCAACAAGGTGATTATTGATGCGCCGGATCGACCGAGCGATCTCAGCGTCGTTGGGTGGCGTGGGCGCAGGAAGACGTGGAGGCTGTTGGACTCGACCGTTCGCGAAAATGGCGAGGTGTGGCAGGCCTACGTCAATCGGCGCGGGGCGGGCGGTCCGGAGTTTGACGACCGAAAAAAGGAGGACATCCTCCATGAGGAGGAGGAGAAGTCCGATCTCGACTCGTTGGTTGTGTTGATCTGGGAGCCGTGACAGCCTGGCGTGGCAGCAATGCGATATATGTATACATGGACGGGGCCGGCGCTGAGGAATATATGGGTAACTACTTGTATGTATTTTGGCGTTCATATTCTTGTCCCAAGGTAGTTTGTAATACCCCCTTGTGAGCTTCTAGAGGAAAGACCTCAGCCATGTAGTTGGTCGTAGCTGGATACAAGAGACAACCAACCCAGTTGCTCTAGGTTACGCCTCGATGCTATGCCAAGAGACCTGCTTCTCGCTAGCGACCCTGATGCCGCTTCTTGCTTATACGGAGACTGAAGCCAAAATGGCAACCGGCACTCTAAGCTAACTGTCTATGGCAATAACAAGACTCTGCAGTTGCATGTTGGTCGCTTGCCTTCTCCGCAACTTTGTACGGATTGATGAGGAGTAGTTGACTATTGCAAGGGCAACTATAGTCTACCTCAAGCAGGGTCTAGGTTGGACGTAGTACACTGTACCCACCCGATGAGCATGGTCCAAGCTGGTTCAACAGTTTGAGTAAGAGAAACACGCGAGGGTTTCCGATCGATACTGAAACTCTTTGCACTCCTTATCAAGGTCGATAGCATAGCACAGCCAGGCTATGCAAGAGACGCCTGTAGCCACGGTAATGCATGTGCATTTACGTGCGAGATGACCTGATATCTCTTTCCCCTGACATCATCCGGTCTTGATGGCTTGAGCTCGGGTGACAGCCGTGATTGGGTACTGTACTAGCAATAACTTGAAGCTCTCATTATCTTTTGGAGTAATGTCTTGCTGGGTGCGGCAGTTTTGACTACTTATTAGCCAAGCTTGATGAGCATATGGCTCATGTTTCGCTACTGAACCACCTGCTCTTCCACTTCAACCATTTTCTCCACCTCTCGGCCCAAAGCGTTTTCTTTACTTCCTGCTCATGGTCCCCGAAGCGAAGGAATGGAGTTATTCAAGCTTGTCCTTTGTCCCACAACCTTAACACAGGACCTCCGTGATACTACGCCCCCCTGGCCAACACAACCTCAGCTTGTCGTGCCGGGTAGCCTCGTATCTGTCTCTTTAACCGGGACACAGCGTTCCCGGATCGGCCTGACGAGCGCAGGGTGGCTGCAGGTTACACTAAATCGTTTTCGTTGTGGTTACAACCCTAGCCTTGCTGTGTCTCATTCGTCGCCTGCAAACACCAGAGAGCTAAGACTAGGGCCAGGGACGAAGAGTTGGAGATACACTAGCCGAGGGGAGGGGGGAGCTGACAAGCTTTGTTTGATGAGATGAACGTGGTTCAGCCACTCAACGGGCTAGACCAGATAGTCAAGCTATCCCGGCCACTCGCCGGTTCATGCGCACTATTTTTGGGGGATACGATCCTGGGACCGGTGGACAAAGAGATTTGGACAAGTCCAAGCCGCCAGTCAATCTGAAAAATTCTGATTTCAGCAGTCTTTGAGAAGTTTGCTACGTATTTTGTCCTCTTCGGACTCTGCAACGCATTGCTGGTGGTCTGGTGCCACTAAGGCTGTATCGGATCGGGACGGACATGTTATCGGGTGTTAAGGGGGGCGAAAAGCGGTTGTGGCTTGCCTTGGCGCGCAAGATCTCGGGGCATGCCCGAGTCTTGGCACGGTTTCGCGACGATCGGCACCGCCGGCACCGGCTCAACCCGGCCCCGGGTCATGTAAGTCGGCTAAATCGGCGGCGCCCCTTAGCTCTAAACATTGGGCGGTTTTGCATCTCAGCACCCTACCGCCCTTGATTGCGAAAGCGTAGAATATGGAGCGTCATCAAGTAAGGTGCGACATGGGGAGGAGGTTTGGGTGGCTGATCCGAGAAAAGGACGGCAGCATCCACTCACAAAAAGAAGGGCTGAAGCAGTCCTCGTATGAAGGAGTTGCATAACCTCTCAACCTGCCCGCATATCTTGCTACATCCTTCATCGCCTCGTATCAACAAGTCTGCTCTAGCATGGCCCAAGCAGTCTTTGGAGTAATAATGATGAGGCGATGCAAACGCCGCTCTTCAAACATGGGTTGCTTTCGCGAGAGGGGTAACCTGTCCCCAGGCAACACCATCTCTCTCATCTGATTACGCTCATTCATCGCATCTCCGAGCCTGAACGCGGTAGACCTCAGGAGCCAGTAGAGGTGGTAGAACGCTCGGCGTGGCTGCTACACTCCGCCTCGTATGAGGGAGGAGATGACCTACGGAATGTAACCTCCTACGTAGTGCAGAAAAAGTACGAAGGATTCAACCCCGGGCATCGCTATGCTGTGAAATGTGGGCGGAGGAACCCTTGGCACCAAGCGTAGCCTAACGAGTATACTCCAATTACCTTGTTGGACTCCATGATAAGCTGGTATATCCTAGTATCAGGGAATCACGGAGTAGAGGCAACAGAGAAACGCCTGCTGACTCGGTGAGCGGGTGAGGTACTTTTGGCATACCGGTGGTCGTCAGTACAGTAGCCACGACGCCCCCTCATACTGGAAATTTCAGGGGGATGCCAGACTCATGTCACGGTTGTATTATTGACAATAGTCAAACTACATCCTTTTAGGACTGCATACCACCTTCGAGTTTGGGGCTGCACTCGGCGGGAGTGAGGTGAAATCGACAGCAAGAACCGAAGGGATGATCGTCGCCCTTCAGATGATGCCTTACGGATGAACTGGAGCCCATCTAGTCAGGCCAAATACCGGAAATATCCTCCTTAGGGGTGAGGGTTCTATACTTAGAAGAACAGACAGGGAAGTCACACCGGGCGAGGCGGGTGCTCACCTGGGTGCTGTAGTAGGTCGAATAGGATAATTTGTTCAGTTAAGCCACAGCGCGTTGCCTGCAGATTTGGGTCAGCCACCAGAGGCGGTAATCTTTTACGGTCTGCATTGCCCAGTCTCTCGTCTCTGGTGGCAAAAGTCCCTTGGGACATGGTCGGGTCAAACCCGAGCCCGTCAACTCTAGCGGAGGCTAAAGGATGCTTCTGCCTTCAAGAGGGGCGCATCTGCTGAGAGATGCTCCATAATACATGCAGACTAAAAAAAAAACCAACCGCGCGAGGACACAGCCCAGGGCTCGTCGCGACGAGCAGCCGTTCCGAAAGCCGTGTCGGCGTTATAGACGGGCGGAATAGACTAGCCAGGTTGCTAGGCATACTTAGACTGCACTCCCGATGCAACGCCACTGGGGGGCTATACAGTAGCGAGAATCCCCTGCCGCCTGCGACGGCGGTACTTGAGCATGGTAATCTGGGGAAGGGGTTACTAGATGCATGCGAGCGTGACGTGTTGATGGTAGGTGTGCTGATGCCAGGAGAGCTTGCGTCGACGAACCAGGAAAGGGATTATGAATCCCCCCCTGCACGGGCCGGTCGATCGGCGGGGTGCAGCAACTAAGGAAACAATGAATACTACTATGTACGCGCGGGAGCACACAAAGGGAAGCTCGGACATTGTCTCGACAAAAGGCGGCTACATAGAAGCCGACGAGAAAGAAAAAAAAAGGGGGGGTGAACTAGAGGAACCTCCGACGAAACGGTGGAGTAGAGAGGCTCTAGGCCCGAGAAGTCTGTGGCCCGAAGCGTCGCAATCGCCACACGGTTGCTGCTAGATCGGGTCGAGATACTCTGGGTCCTCCACCCCTCTTGATACGCCCAACATGAACACAGTGGAGGCCCGAGCAGAGCTCACGGAGCAAATAGAGCTTCCAAGGCGGCCTGTGGCTCCTCACGTGGCGGGGTAGCACTGCGACCTGGCACAACCAGACGCTTTGTCTCGTCCACCCGAGAGTCATCCTTCCGCTTCCGCTCGCCTATACGACTCGCACCCGCGACACCGCCTGTCGCATAAAAGACGGCGCTCCAGTGTAGTCGTCATTCGCCGGGGACAGCCGAGGCGCCGTCGCACACTAGAGGGCTGCTGGGAGGACCAGTCGCTCTCATTCGAAAGGCCAATATCCGCCATTTGGGTAGCTTTATGCTCGTAGATTGAGGTCGCGGGTGTCATTTGGCCGCATTGCTACTGCAGTCAGTGTCCTTTCTTCCTCAGACGACGACAACCAGACCGTGCTGGAACAAGGCCTTTCTTTTGCTTTATCCTTTTCCCTTCCAGCATGCTCATCCTCGGGGACAAGAAAAGAGCTTGACGATCTTGCTGAGCCCGTGCCGCTACTGCGCAGACTCCGTGTTTGTCATCTGTATCTTGTTTTTTTGGTCTTTCTATTTTTTTTTATTCTACTCAACCACCCGTCAGCGGCGCATGATACCTCATATCCCGTCGGTCCCGCTGAAACACCCTAGACCTTGCGAATCAGATCGATTCTGGCCGCGACGACCCCGGCCAGGCCTGGAAACGCACTTGTTGATTCGTGCTGACCTGCATTGCGGTCGTGGAATTGCGCTGGCCTGCCGCCTTGTTTCCCCCCCTTCTCTCATAGCTTCGATCTCCCAAGACAAGTGTCTAAGCCACCTACCAACACGGGGGCTCCACACAGGCCGGGTTCTGGTGCGGCACAAGTTACATCGACGACAGCACACACTACCGCTGTCTCCCGTCCGCCCAGAGATGTAGCGCACTCGCAAGCGCAGACCCGGTCCCTGGCTAACCATACTGCCAGGATGTTCTGCTTCTTGCTTCCCCCCTAGCTAGGCGCCCACGTTGCTCCGCCAAGCTGATGCGTTGGCACTAGCAATCCTGGGTCGACTTCAGACGATCCTGACCCGGGCCTTTGACCCTGACAACGAAATCTGTTTTGGGCTACGTAGCCCCGTTTCCATTGCGCAGCCGCAACACTCGATGGGCCGGCCTAGGGCGCCGCCCGTGGGAGCGGGCCCGAACCGACTCCGGGCGTCACCCTCCCGCACAAAGCCAATAAACATGCCTGCCATGTTACCGTACCCTCAAGCTCCGAGTCGAGGCACCCTGTTCGTCCTTGCCCTGGTCCTCCTCCCCGCCGTTATATATACCTATGCCCTCTGCTGCCTCCCGGTCCACACCGATGAGAGTGAAGCACGCTCCAGCGAGAACTACCTACCGTTGCTCAAGACTTCTCCCCGGCTCGGCGAGGTCCTCGACTTGATTCTCCAAAGCGTAATCCGTCTGCTAGACTCACACACCACCACCATGGTTGGCCTCACTTGGGGCGGCTTTGCTGCCCGAGCAACCCAGTTAATGTCGGCCGCCTCGCAGCTGGGCCCGAGAGCAGTGAACCAGACCTACGCTGCCGAGGGCTCCGCTGGCATAAAAGCGCTCCAGGGCTGGTATGACTCCTCCACCGGCCTCTGGACGACTACGGGATGGTGGAACAGCGCCAACTGCCTCACCGCGTTGGCCGACTATGCTATTGCTGATCCGACGGACGCCAACACGCTCGGCATTGCCAGCATCATGAGCACCACCTTCCGCCAGGCCCAGCTGAACGCGGTCTCGGTGGTCAAGACGATATCGTCCACCGGCATGGTTCATTCCTCTTTCACTCTCGAGGCATCGGTTGAGAAGCGGGCCGAGCTGATGGCCCGCGGCTTCAAGAACTTTCTCAACGACTATTACGACGACGAGGGCTGGTGGGCGCTTGCGCTCATTCACTCGTGGGACGTCACCAAGAACAATGACTACCTGAACATGGCCAAGAGCATATTCGCTGACATGCAGAATGGCACTGACACCACGTGCGGTGGCGGCATCTGGTGGAGCAAGGACCGCGGCTACAAAAACGCCATCGCCAACGAGCTGTACCTGAGCGTCGCTGCCGCGCTTGCCAACCGCGACTCGGCCAACAAGGCCAAGTACCAGCAGATCGCTGTGAACCAGTGGAGCTGGTTCAAGGCCAGCGGCATGATTAACAGCAACAACCTAATCAACGACGGCCTGAACATCAACAGCGACGGCACCTGCACCAACAACGGTCAGAACACATGGTCTTACAACCAGGGCGTGGTGCTCGGCGGCCTCGTCGAGCTCGCCAAGGCCACCGGTAACAGCAGCTACCTGATCCAGGCCGTCACCATCGCCAACGCCGCCCTCACAAAGCTCTCGGACAGCAACGGCATCATACACGAGAGCGGCAGCTGCGAGCCCAACTGTGGTGGCGACGGCAGCCAGTTCAAGGGCATCTTCATGCGTAACCTGCACTATCTGCAGGTCGCCTCGCCCCACGACAACTTCAAGAACGCCATCATCAAGAACGCCGATTCCATCTGGAGCACGGACCGCAACGGCAGCAACCAGCTCGGCATCCAGTGGAACGGTCCCGTGACCGCCGGTGGCGGCCCCAACGCATCGACGCACAGCTCGGCGTTGGATGTCATCGTCGGTGCTGTCGCGGTCGCTTAGGCGCTCGCCACACATGGCTTCAAATACGGATTTGGACAGCAGCATTGGGAGAAAGTAGGCGCATACGGTTGATTTTTTGCATACGAAACACGAAATGACGGAATACCATCGCTTTGAGGAGGCGGGACTTTCTGGGCCAGGGCCACGAGCCTTGGCTTTTGCATGCACTCTATGACGATACAACACCCGCCAACGCAAGAGACGCCCGGCACAGCATATTGCCTGCCTTAACCAAGGCAGTGTTGGAATGAGAATTAACCAACCCCGACCCTAGCATGAGGACTGGGTCGTGGGCAGAGTCATGAATTGTAATGATTAGTGGTGGGCTAGGATTCGGCCCAGATATATAGATATACCTTAGTTGTTTAGCCGTCCCGAGGAAGGGGTTTAAAACATTTGAGCAAAGCGCTCTCACTATCATTTTTCTTCTTTTGCTTTCGATCCATCACGCTGTGCCTGTCGGTCGCTTAGGTGACGAACTGAACAAGGGGGAAAGCAGGAGAGCGGATAGGCGATGGTGAACAGAAACCCTAACCCTTCCTATGTATACGCCGTTGCCTTCAGGCACCAACAATTTTGGATTGTGTTTAGCATTCGTTTGCTACTGTTGACTTCATCGATTGGCCGGGAAATGGGGAAATACGGATGCCTAATCGAGAATCAAGTTCCAGGCATCTCTAGAAATTGTTCAAAAAGGCCAGCACTGGAGAGTCGTCGAGAGTTTGAACCAACTCTGGCGGCCTTGTAGCCCGAATTTCCATGTGCATCGGACTTCGGTATCGCAACGTCCACTCACCGGCCTCCCCGTCCCTCACTCGTTGAATCCCCCACCTACCGCTTGCTTCCGGGCCAAACATCGGCACCATGGACGCCCCTGAAGATGATTTGGATATTAAGCTGCAGAAGATCTCGGGCGACCTCACTGGGGACTTTTACCGGTCCCTTCCGGTCCTCCTAAGAAAACGAGACGGCACGTTACGCTCGCGTGTGCGTTCTCGGGAAGTCTACCGCCTCGCATCTCTGGTAAAGATATCCGGCACTCGTACCATGCTCTCAGAAGTAATCTGACGCGCAGATCCAAGATCCTAGATCCTTTTCAAGAGCTTCCCCAGCTGCTCGACCCTCACCTGCCGAAATGGCTGCCTACGCTAGCCGAGGCCTATCTGGAGCACCTTCAGACCCGGCGGCACCATGTGAAGCCACTCTCTCTACGCAGTAATCTGCTGATGCCGCTCTCCACGGCGATTTGCTTGCTTCTATACACGCTGTGCAAGATCCGCGGCGAAAAAGTGGTCGTGCGCTTTCTTAATGTGGAAGCCAAGTACCTCGAGCTGCTGCTTGCCGCCCTCGAGGATGCCGAACGGGCTCACTTGACTGAATCGGTGACGTTCGTCGCGTGGACCTGGCAGGAGAGATACATGGTGCTTCTGTGGCTGTCCCACTTGATGCTTGCGCCGTTTGACCTGGCGACCATCTCGTCAGCGGGAGTGGAAGAGGACGATATTCCGATGTTCCCCGGGTTCCGCTGGCCGAAAGGCCTGCCTGGAATTACGATACGGATCATGCCCATCGCGCTCAAGTACCTCGCTTCACCGGGGAAGGAGAGAGATGCCGCGAAGGCCCTGCTGGTCCGGATCTCGATGCGCAAGGATATGCAGCAGCTCGGCGTCCTCGATGCCTTGGTCCGCTGGGCCTTGTTCACCCTGCGCCCCAACAAAGATGACGCCGACCAGACACAATATCGATCGATCGGTGTATTATCCTACCTCGCCGGGGTCCTGCGGTCGTCGCTAGACACTTCGGACATGGACAAGTACATCGTGACCATCTTCCAGGCCGTGCACGGCATTGCATCCGACGAGGACTCTGAGTCTAACATGATTTTATCCTCGGCACTTGCAAGGAAGATGACCATCAAACTCCTGAGGTCAATTGCGGTCCTTATCCTTCGCGATCCGGTCCAGGATATGACTACCACTGAGCTGGTGGAGACGACGATCGGCTATCTCCTAGAGAGGCTTGCCGACAACGACACCCCGGTCCGGCTTGCGGCCAGCAAAGCACTGAGCATCATCACGCTCAAATTGGATACAGATATGGCTGCACAAGTCGTAGAGGCAGTCCTCGAGGCCTTGAACCGGAATGTTCTCTGGGTCAAGAACCCACACGACCCAGACGCCGCTCGCTCTCGGGACCTGACCACCGTTGATGCTCTCGAGTGGCACGGATTGATGCTGACCCTGTCACATCTGCTCTACCGTCGCTCACCTCCACCGGAGAACCTATCAGACATCATTCTTGCTCTGATCATGGGCCTATCGTTCGAGCAGAGGAGTGCATCAGGCATCTCCGTTGGCACGAATGTCAGGGACGCTGCTTGCTTCGGTATATGGTCGCTGGGCCGGCGGTATACGACCTCTGAGCTCCTTGATGTCCCCACGTCTCGGTTTTCAGTTTCCAAGTCAGCCGGAACCAAGGTTTCTGTGCTCCAGATCTTGGCGACCGAGCTCGTCGTTTCGGCATGCCTAGATCCTGCTGGCAATATCAGGCGGGGTTCGTCCGCCGCGCTACAGGAGCTCATCGGTCGGCACCCAGATACTGTCGAGCAGGGCATCTGGGTAGTGCAGACGGTAGATTACCACGCAGTTGCTCGGCGATCTAGGGCAATTCAAGATGTGGCAATGGCAGCGACCAAGCTCTCTGCTCAATATGGAGAGGCAATCCTAGAGGCTCTCCTCGGTTGGAGAGGTACTGGAAACTCTGACGCTGCGGCTAGACGGCCGGCGGGCGCCTCATACGGCGCCATCACTGCAGAGCTCGCAGCCACTGCAGAGAACTCGCTCCAGAGACTAGTCGACTCGATCGCTCTAATCTTGTACCGTGTCAAGTCTCTGCAGCAGCGGGAAGTTGAGGAGCTCCACGGGCTGCTTCTGAGCTTCTCCGCCGTCCTGGATTCGCTCCCAGCTATTGCTGAACGTGGGAAGAACGAGGCAAATGGGTCGCAAATGGCAGATTTGGTTTTACAGGTCACTTCGGGCTTGTCAATGATTCTCACGAACTGCAAGACAAAGACATATCGACGGCCGGAGTTGGTTGCAGAAGCAGCATGCCGGCTTATCATCTCGTCCTTTCCGGTACTCCAGACACTTGTGCTAGCGGAAGGCGCCGGGATTAAAGCAGCTGGGCCTGGAGTTTCTCTTGTGTCTGGTCCATCCCTTGTTTCTAAAACTCGCGGGGCCCAGTTCTCCGAAATCCTTTCTGCCTTGGACAAAGCTATCGCTGCCGGTCACCAACCTGAGGTAAACCTTGTGGGTCTGATTAAATCGGTTGTAAACGAGTGGCTGAATCGACAAGAACCCGAAGTTGTTACCACGGCATCTGAGGCCGGCCTCATCATGCTCATGCTTTGTGGTAAGGCGGAGCGCGAGGAAGTCATCCGAAGATGGGCTGACAACGTCCGCCACCGTTCATCGGCCCGCGTGGGGACCGTGGGTGGCTATTTTGCCGCACTGGCCATGTCTTTCCCCATACTCTCTATTTCGGAGGACGATGCGGAGACCGGAGCTTCGCTCGTGATCGACACCATCCAGACCCGATGGGTTGGGGACAAGGACATCGAGACTAGAGTGGCAATTCTGCAGAGCCTGACGGCAAGCGAGTTGCTCAGGCAGAACGCCCCCCTCTTCCTAGACCTCATTGCCGAAGGGTTGGATGACTACTCAACCAGCGCACGCGGAGATGTCGGCTCTCATGTTCGACTGGAAGCTATCCGGGCCACCAAGTCTCTGTGGGAAGACCTCAGCTCTGCGTCCCCACAAGGTGCCGTCCTACAAGCCTCGGTGTCCAAGCTGTTTCTGCGGATCCTGCGCTTGGCCGCTGAAAAACTCGACCGAGTAAGAGTCGAAGCCCAGTCCGCTGTGCAGATTACCTTAGGTACAAGGTGAGTTCTACTACCCAATGCGCACTTCGGTCGAGTTACTAATCGCCCACTCATATGTAGCCACTCCAGCCGACTGGGCACGACTACTTTCTCCTCCCAGCCCTACTTTGCCTTCCTGCTCAACCTGCTATCCCAGGACTGGTTGGACCCGGCTATCTCTGACACCGCGAAGGTCTCACCCGAGGCCTGGATGGATGAGCTCCTGGCCGGCCTGGTTGTCTCGGCCGATACGGGCAACGAGGAGCTCATAATAGCAAGCCGCGGGGCGCTCTGCGACTTCTGCGAAGCATCGCCCGCAAACCTGAACACAGTGTGCACAGCTATGGCTCGTAACTTAAAGGCTCGCCAGGGGAACGACCGCATTCTAGTGCCTACCCTCGAAGTCATCGCTTTCTTATTCCGCGCGGGCCTGTTTAGGCGGTGCGTGGACCCAGCACTGGACTATCGTGGGCTCTGTCTACAGGTGCAGAAGGCGGGCTACAAGACAGGAAACGTCCGCAAGATCGAGGCGTGCATCAGGGTCTACGGTGCCATTGCGGCCGGAGGCGCAGACGACGGGAAGACAGAGGAGAGCCAGGGAGGACAACGGCGACGCGAGGGACAGCTAGAAGCGCGCAAGAGACTCGGGGCGCTCATGTTCCACCCTTGGCCCCGTATACGGACCTCCGTCGTCGACGAGCTGTGGGGCCTCACAGCCGGTCCCGGTGGAGACGGGGACGGGGACGGGATAGGGGCTGCGTCTAGGGGCTCGGCTGCTGCCGACAGCCTGAAGGGTGTGGACTGGGGGAAGGCTGAAAAGGGGGCCCTCCGATCGCTGGTTGAGGCGCTGGATCTCTGCTGACGGTGCATGCTGGGAGTTACATCAACCGCAGCACTGAGCAATGCACAGCTCTGTTGGAAGACAATGCATGAAGATGCGGTGGACGGGGCTGGGGAGAAGCTAGGAGGAGCACTGCGCAGACCGCCTTTTCGCACCGCGCGTGGATCTCGGCTTGTGTTTGCATCCACAGCATTATCTGGTCGTTTTGTGTCATAAGCATCCGAGTTGATCATAAAAGCGTATCCGCAGATCCTGAGGCACACCATGCCATGTGACCACCAGGCCAAGTGCCGGGGCCAATGGGCTCTACTGGGCGGTGGCCCGTTCTCCATTCGTCATCCCTTGAGGCTTTTGAACGGCCAGCCGCGGCTTGGCGGTGCGCCTCTCTTTGTCGCCCCGATCTGGCACGAAAACGGCCGAGCTGAATGGCCATGTTGCTTCCCTGCACCCCCCTAACTTGCCTGTCTTGGCGTGTCTATCTGCCCCCAGCAAGCCCCGTCCACGTCTACGGCGGAGTTGCGCAACATCCGCGGACTATGACTCTCCCCAACGAGCAAGAGGGCCGACCCGATCCTGTTCAGGGACTCGTATTTCACATGGCGCCCATGTCCCTCCCTTAGGGGACAAGCGCGCTGATGCGTCCTGTGGTAACGCCCAGCCTTCAGCCCCACCCGGATCTGAACGAGTCTTGCCGCGGAGAGGCTATCGTCTGTTTGTCAGATTTGGGGGGAGGGGTCTTGCCACTTAACCATGAACATCGGAAATGGGCTCGCGGCGCATGATGTGCAGGGCGAGGGGGTCCCCTTGCCTTGTCTAAACGAGCCTCTCCCCCCACGAGAGGCTGCCACAATATTCCACTACAGGGGCGGGCGTGACCACCAGCCGAGCGAGCCAATGTACTCCGTAATTTCCATGCGTTGGACTTTTGATAATTAGCTGAGCAGAGCCCCCTCCTCCCCCCTCTCTCTCTTCCCTCTAGCGGGCCAAAAAGCAAACCAGTTATCCGCTTGAATCACCCCAGAGGGAGCGGGACTCCGCGAGTCGAGGGCCAGCACCCCAGCCGTGCTTCTCCCATGCAAAACATTGGTCTTGTTTGGAGGAGGGCCATGCAAGTCCATTCCCACCATACAGAAGGTGAGTTGCGGCCAACCCACCAGGCGAGCTGTCGATGCTTGGACTGGCCAGCCGCCCGCCCCCAAATCCAGGACCCTTTTCGGTGCATGGTGCGATTGCACAACATCTCGGCGCCCCCGGGGCGGCTTTGCCCCTCGAATGGGATTTCTTTTGCGATCTTGCACGCCTCGTGGCTACTGCAGCATGTACACTCCGGGCAAAGACTCCTGTGGAGGAGGATTTTAGCCCGCTCGATCCGATTTCTAGAAACATTCCTGTCTCGCTTGGTGGTCTCATAGTCCAGCCCTCCCCCACCTCCCCCTGGCACACCAGCCGCCTACACCCGTGCAGTTTCCACGTGTGAAGCTGGTCGTCATCCAAGGGTCTAAGTGTGGAATCTGGACGGCTAGGTTAGATTGCCATGTTTTACCCTAGCGAACCCCTCCCGTCAACCCGGCAGCGGCCACTGGACCAGGGAAGACCCGTCGTTTTGCTCTGAAGGCAGAGAGCCAACGCCCAGGCGCCCTTGGGTTCTCATTCCCCGACCTGGACCAAGTCGCCGAAGTGACGCGCCACATGGGTCCATTGAATTTCTTTGTCCGAGGTTGAGATGCTGCACGCCTCACAAGAGAACATGGTAGCACCGAGACAGGGCCTCAAACTCTGGGCCAGCGCCCATTAATACTATGTACATATTGTACCTTGGAGGGGGGGGGGGGTTTCATGCTTGCTTGCCTCCAACGGAGGGCCAAGGCTTGGGCCGTCTGACGACGACGCACAAGATCCAATATCGGTAAGTCGGGGGGATGGGCGGGAAGCTAATATCTGGGGTTGTAATCCGACGGCGCGACTGCAATTCGAGACAAGCACTGCAAACCTCCCTCCCCAGCTGGCTGACGCCTCATGGATATTAACTCTCCCACTCGGGGGGCGATCGAGAGACGCGCATTCAGACGCTTATCAAGGCGGGAGGGGAGGTGCACGAGCAGACATGCCTGCCCTTTTCCCCCTCCGCATTTGTGCTAGAGGCTACGGCTAGATCCCGTGCCTGTTCCCCGAATTGGAACTTGGAGACTGGTAGGATAATCCTCCGCCCGTCGCTGGCGTTGCACTGGCGAACGGGCCGGAACCGCAGCGGACCTTGCCTAGAGCAGGAGCCTAGTGTCACGATCGTGGGAAGAGATAAAGCTCCGTGGCGCGCGCCCCGGATCGTACTATGTAGGCCGCGTTCCGCACCGTTGTGCATTGTTCGGGCATGTGAGTTTGCTTGGAGGGCCTCGTGTGCGACTCCGCAAGCGTTTCCGGATGGGAGAACGGGTATTGGCGAGAGCTGTTGTTTCCCCTGAGCGTCCGTTCAAACGGCGTACCCGCCCATGTCGTCAGCTCGCAAGTAATCCCCGTCTAGAGGTGGTCTCGAGCCGTGCCGTGACAGGTCGGCCGAGGTTAGCGGCCGAGGCACAGCGATCGAGGCGGTGTGGCCCACACTTACATGCACACAAGTTCTACATTAGGTGGTCTGGCAATGCGTTGGTGGGTGGCAGGATGAACGGCAACGGCTTCGGACGATGCAAGTCAGACGGAAGGAGGGGGGGAGAAAAGGGGGGTGGGGGAGAGGGGATGGGGGGAAGCAGGGCAGGGGTGCGTGTGGGAGAACAGAGAGAAGGAAGCAACAGGGGAGGAGAAGGTGCTTTTCGGCAGTGAATGCAGATGTGGTCGAATCGAAGTCGAAGGGTTGCCGCAGTGTTGTTTCCACGTTCTCTGCATTCTGCATGGTCCTTCGCTACTGCATTTCCGACTGGATGTGACAGGACAAGCCGAAAGGCCCGCGCCGGCTGCTTGTCCATTCGTGAGGGACTCCGTGTTGGCACAATACAATGCAACAACCACGCTCAGTGCGGAAGGCAGCCAATGGCTGTAGGACCTATCACTTTTTCTTTTCTTTTCTTTGCCCTCTCCTCTTCCAGGTACCTCCATCCTGTGGGCAGGACGATTTCGAATCGGTCCATTGAGTCAGGGGGTTCATTCCCTGGCAAGTCAAGGCGCATCCTATTGAAGGGCTAATTAACAGCGCCATTATAGGCACTTGGGCATATCTCTCCGTTGTTTTTTTAGCTTGTACTTTATGGGCGTCGCGTTTCGTTTGCTCGACGGAGGCCAATATGCACCTATCCCGCTGGCCGACCAGATGGTACTAATTCCTGCCTCTTATTATTACATAGCAGCCACAGCATTTCTCTTCCAGGCTCCCCCAGGCTCGCCAGCCCGTGGATATCCCGATGCCACGCAGGCGCTGTTGGTTGGCCCTGCCGGCGCCCACGAGACCAGTTTTGCTCCAGATGGCTGCCACCCGACCCCGGTGCAGACGGCCATGCCCCCTTCGCCCCCGTGTCCGTCCCGCGATGAGCTAAGCGCTGATTGGGGCTGCCCTCCCAGGGCCTCAAATCACAACACCCCTTTGGCGCCGGGATCTCGGAGTGTCACAAAAAACAAGAGACGTCGCCCAAATAATGCAGGCACTTGAGGCCCGCGCACCGGTCGCCAAATCCGTACATCTGCTCCGTGCCTCAGCGAAGCGACGTGGCAGAGGGAGACCATGGTATGGTATGATAGTAGGGTGACGAAACCTGCAAAACATCGCAAGTTGCAGCGGCGCCGAGCAATGGCCCCTCGGTCGCGGGCTTCTCACAGGTCCTCGCAGGTCCTCGCAGGTCCTTGGGCCTTCCTTCGTCAGCAGCCCGGCGGTTGGGCGAATGCCCTGCCATCAATGGCACCCTCGCCGCCGTCGTGCCCTCGGTCTAGATGCAGCAGGGCCGAATGGTGGCTCTTGCGCACCCTACATACATGGCCAGAGCCGCACATGTTTGTCTTTACTGGCCCCTCTTCTCACGCTTAGGGGGGGGGGGGGGGGAGAAGGCAGCAGGCGAAGCGTTGCCGCCTTTTTAT
>MU270017.1:880087-1198785 GCA_021432635.1 Thozetella sp. PMI_491
GGGGGGCGGGTGGTAGAAGGCAGCAGGCGAAGCGTTGCCGCCTTTTTATAGAGCGACTAAGAGAGGTCGATATCTGAGGGCAAAGTACAGTACAGTGGGCTACAGGCTGTCCTGCTGCCCTCCCACACACAGCCAGGTCGACGGTTAGGAACCCTCGTAATTAGTTTCCGGCCCCTCGCTCGGTGGCTCAGTGACGCTGTGGCTCTGTGGGGGGACGAACAAGTAGCCTAGAGAAGACTGACACGGAAAAGTGGGGTTTAACTCGCAAAGTCGCGAATTCCGTACGGTGACGTGACCCCGATACAGGCATTGAAACACCCCGCATTTACTTAAGAGCCACTGACCAGAGAACCAACGTCGATCATGAACGTGGGGGGGCTTTGGCTAGCGCCTCGTCACCCGTCTCGCTAACTGCTTGTACCGTTTCGTGCCGACTTGTTGTCCAACCGAATTTCTTGTTTCTCGCCCTGTCTCGACGCATCCCAATGTCTCTCTCGGGCGAGACGGCCGAGCTTCGCGGCAAGTTGGCTTTTTTTTTCTTTTCTTTCTTGCTCCTTTCAAACCGGCTACCTACATGAGGAGGTATCAGGTACGGTTGGGAAGGGCTCAAGCACACGGACGGTCTGTCGGTTGAATGTGGTTCCTCAGTTCCTGGACGGAGGAGCGATGCGACCTCTCGCGGAACATCTGCCACACAAGCACACAAGGTGGGTGGGAGCGAGGGCTTGGACGATCTCGCCGGCCGCGGCTGCATCCGCCGGGACGTGCCTATTGATTCCGCATTTTCACCGTCAGCGCCCAGATCCGTGTGCCCCATGTCATGTGTGCCGCGCTGTCGTGCGCAAAACAAAAATAAAAGAAATACGAAGCGGCCAAGTAGCTTGCTCTGCTGCTCCCAATCTCTGGCCCTCTGCCCAAGGGCATTTTGGCAGCCAGCTCGAGACCCTGTCCTGTCGGGGCTATAGCAGAGCATTGCATGTCATAACTTCTTCGGGGCTTCCAATGGCTTCCACAGCAGCAGCAATCTCGCTTTTTGGGGGGTGACCGGGGGGAGGAAAGGGCGGCCTAGGGGCCTAATGTGCGGAGATTTTGCCCTTCTATTTCCTGCTCATGGCCCTGGCTTGCCTGGCTACCCACGCATGGCAAGCATGGTGTAGGAGTGTAGGAATGGCAACGCATAGCGTCAGCTCTCTAACCTGATGCTCGTTCTCGCTTTGCTCGCATTGTCGTTTACTGCTTGCGCCACCCCTTACGATCTGCCTGCCCACAAACGCTTCAGGGCTGGGTGTGTTTTGTGCCATGGTGAACCGGGCGCCACTCGGTTCTGAAAAGATGTTGCAGGGGGCACGGATCATGGTCTGTGATCCCCGCAGTGCTGCGTGCCAACCCCCTTGTCGCTCCCCCACCCGCCTCTGGCCTGGGCGGCAACTAGCCATTTTTTCGAGTGTCGGAATGCAGTATTCGAGGCGGCAATCCGGTCGAGGGGCATGAGCAGCCCATTAAACGCTGCGTTTGTCCATTTCGCGCGATGCTCATGGAATTGACGCAGCGCAGCCGAGAACCTCGTCGACCTGGCCCCTGAGGCAGCGAGGCGCCGGTCTAGTCGGTGAGCGGACGCGCGCGAGCCTCGTTGCTCTGGAATGATGCACCGCTATCAAACCGGACCTCGGGGAGATCTCCCGGCAGACATCAAGACGATGAGGTGGCAAGCATGAAGCTAAGGCGCATCAGCAGGCATGGAGCCCTTGGAGGATGACCCAGCTGTGGGCCGCCATGCTACTATGCCCTTCCCCGAGCGGACACGGCGGGCAAGTACCGCACGTATTGACCAAGGGCGATTGCAAAAGGACGCACCAACACGCAGCAGCGTCGGGCGATGCGCGCACGAGGACTCTCCGGCTGGCAAGAACTTGTGCGTATTTGTAGCGCTCTCGCTCTGTATGGAGGGAGGCAGTGTCCGGCACATCTGCATGTGGGGTACTGCAAGCTGCCGTGTAGCGCCGGTCGGTTCTGATCGACATGCATCTAGCGGCCATATGCACAAAGTCGCTCCTCTCTGTACTGCGATAGCCGGTCGGAACGCGGAACCAGGCGAGTTGTAGGTACTTTGGGTACGGTTATTTAGGTACCACCTCACGTCGAGGCCCCCCCTGGGTACCCAAGGTACCGTACCTTCGCCCCGCGAGCCTCCTTCCCTTTTCATACTCCGGAGTATCTCCTCGTGGTCGCTTCTCCTCCTCCCCGCCTACTACTCTCTTCCTTCTCTCCCAAATAAAAAAAAAGATCCCCTCTCAATTGAGACCCTCGCCCTCGAGTTATCGAAAGGACGCAAGGATCTGGCCTGTTTGCTGGCCTCTCCACGTGTTTCTCGTCTTCCTTACCGCTCTCATATCCTCCGCTTGCCTCCCCGGCCCCTCCGAGACCTGTCACGGAGCCAAAGAGTGGGCGACGGCGGACGGGAGCTTGTCCGTTAGCCGCAGATCAAACCCACCGCATTTTCCTTGGCCTAAGCCTACGTAGCGCACAGCAAGAAATCCCACGCCCGCCAGAGCGCCACAGCCCGCCGCTTCAGCAAGGGAGGTCTACTGGAGGTCGACTAAAAAAGGTCCCCTGTCCTCGCACTGCATTTGTTTTGCTCCCCCCCGTTCATCCCAAGCACCGACGCACCACCACAGCGTCGACACCACAAGGACACCGCAAGAGAGCCATCCGGTACATGTCTGCAACCCCGATCGCACTGGCTGAAGCCCTTTTACTGTCGGCTTCTTGCTCTTGCGAGACCTCTCTCCACCGCGCCCGCCATTCCCTCCTTTGACGTGTTAGTTGGGTTTGAGTCGGGTGGTTTCCGCCTCATCCGCAAACTCCCCTCACCGCAAACGCATATTTCTACCGACTTGGTGTTGGTGCATTCGCCTCGATCGATTTACCTCTTCCGCATAACCCCTTCCCCCTTCCCTCTGCTCTCCCCCCCTCCGGACTCGAAGCCGTCGCGTTAGGTCAATTGCTACCTAGCGGCCGACGCAGACGCTGGACAACACGGCCTCAAAACAGAAAGCCTGGCGCCCAGACGGGGAAGAGGATTTAACGATGGACGCTTTGAAGAACCTGGTTACCAACGTTCCCGACTGGCTGAGACGCCTGGACGACTTGAATGGGCAGATAGAACAGCGTCAGGTCGAACTTGCGCAGCTCACCGAGTCTCAATCACCTGGCAGCGGCGGCAGCGGCGGTAGCATCAGATCGGTCAAGAACAAAGGTTCGACCGAATCGCTCAAGCCGCGAGACGAGCCAGCCGCGCACCCGATCGATCCCCTCCCGTCGCCAGTGCCACAACTATTCGACGGCCCGACCTCCGCTCCCCAGCTCCAGACAGACCTCGACGGCCCCCAAGCCAGCACGCCGAAGCCCTCGGGCCCTGACGCCGCCGATCCATCGAGCCCCGCGGGCTCCGAGACGCCATCGGCGCACCAAAGACTGTTGACGAACCAAATGAAGGCTGCGGGACAGGCGCGGGCGAGGGCAACCTTGCGAAAGAGGCAACGGACAGATTCGGTCATAAGCGCAGAGGGCGCCGCTCCAAAGTACCGCACCCGCAGCATGATCATAGTCTACTATGACAGCTACGTTCAGAGCTTCTTTGAGGAGTTGGTCAAATTTGTAAGTGCGAGCCGCAACATGATGCGCAAAGCAAAGATGGCCGCCCGAGTCGCCCAAATCAAGCGCATGGCCGAGCTTGACATGCCGGAATCGGACGAAGAAGACGGCGTCGAGCAAGGTGGTCCCATTGCCGCGGATACGACCATTGCGCCTGAAACGATCGCCCTGCCGGCCCTTTCGCCTGCGTTGAAGCCAGACACGCCGCTTCAAGCAGCCACCTCCAACCAGAAAGAGGACGAAGAAGAGCTCCCCCCTCTTCGCTACGTGAGCACCCGAAGGATGGCCCCCATGACCAGGATGGCGAACATGGTCTTGGCCACTGGACGGCCTGGGCTTCCCCGGGGGGGGCAGAGCTCCTCTCGCAGCCTCTTGGGCATGGCTGATTCGCAGCCCGACGTCTATGACGAGCTGGACAAGGCCCTTGAATATGTGCAAAGCATGTGCGAGTATGCGGCTCACCAGTTTCTCCGCGACGGCGACTGCGGCGAAGAGGTCGCGAACATCAAGCGCCGACTTCAGGACACCAAGGACCTTTCAGACAAGGAGATGGAGAGGATCAAGAAGGAGGATCCGGCGGCGCTTGATGCCCCTCCAGAAGGCGCAGCGAAAGGACGGAGCTACCGGCCTCAAAGCATGCGGCGAGACATGGGCGCCTCAAAAGCGAGCGCCCAGGTGGGAAATCCCAGCCCACAGGACGAAATAGAAGTTGACGAGGGCATCGACGACATGGACCGGGACGATATGCCATTGCCGAGGCTTTTGTACAAAAGCACTCGGGCCATGAGGTGAGCCGCCCACGCGGGAGGATGCTTACATACAGCATCCAACTCTCCCCAAGCGGCCTGCCTTCACATCCACCCCACGATCTGCGTCACGGCTGGACCCCAAAATATTTAAACAACCATTGCATTTAAGTGGTCAGCAAATCACTAGTCTCCCGACTCCCTTCAAGTTTTTAGTTTCCAGGTTGGCAACAAGAGACACCTAACGAGGTGAGCTGGTCATGTTGGTATAAGACGAGCGATGCCACGGATATCCACCCGCACATCAACCATTTACTACCTGGATTTATCGTCCGCGTCACGGAGTCTTGGTTTTAGCGCCCATCTTATTAGGGCATGGCATTTTGATTTCCATGGTGCATGGAATGATGGGACGAGAGCCAAACAGTCGAACAAAAAAAATATTACTGCCTCAGTGGGCATGCGATGGGGCAGGCATAGCAACGGAGTTTATTCTCTCTTGTAACCATTTTCGTTATTTCTTTCTGGGATCTTGGGCCTCTAGCGTGTCTTTTTTGGTTGCCTGCATACCAATGCGGTGAAACGATCATGGCGAGGGGGGGCCAGGGGCGGCGAGGTAGCAGGATGCTGTCTCCGTTGGGAAGGGAACTGGGGAGCAAACTCAAAAGCGACACTTTCCATCGTTAATGCAAAGCGTCTTAGACGATGATCGGGAATGGCTGACGATCTGGCGCATCTCACCTATAGGCGAACATAATGATACACACCTTGAACAGTACTGGGCAGCTACAATCTCGAATCGCCGTAGACTAGAGCTGGTTCCCCTGGTTGGATGGTGGCAGGACTAACCTGCAGCCACTAGTCCAAACCTTGATCGGCATCGACTCCTCACATGTTCGGCGGTTGAGCTAGTGGCAGTGGTAAGACATTTTCCCCCAATCGCCGTTTTCTGCCGTTACCCGGCTTCCTCTCGGCCTGCCGCCCTTAGAGGCGGCTTCTCTGACTACTAGCATTGCTAGCATCGGAATGTGTGGTTGCTTTATGTGAGAGCGTCACGATCGAAATCCTATCCCCTGACCACCTCCCGGTTCCTCCTGGTGTATGTATTTCATTCATGACCTTGCGTCTCCAGGGCTGCTTATAACCTCCTGTCGAGCAACTATTGATAGTATATTTGGATACTACTGTGTTGTCTTGGCGAAGTAAACATACGCCCCTGAAACTGCCCCACAGATGACGCCTAGGGAATAATGGTATTGTGTCTAGTACAAGATACGTAGTGCATCAGAGCAAGCCCCCTTACAGTCTTAACATCGAGACATATGACAGGCGCGAGCTCTTAAACAGTGATTCGGTGTGCCTCGCTTCTGCCCGTGAGGCGTAACACTACTGTCGACTGCATTTCCAAATGCCTCGACGTGGCATCCTCTTGCGCTTAGCCTACCCCTGCTTTACTTCAGCATCCTCAGGCTTGGGTTCTTGTAGAAGCGCCCTACGTCCTCTAGGCCATTTTTATGCACACAGTATCGAATCCCTCCCTGGGACTATAGAAAGGTCTTTGTCGTCTTTGATGTGGCTCTTGCGCCTTGTTTGTCTAGATGGCCGCGGTGGTTCATCTTGCCGACCTCCGGGCCTCAGTGCTCAGCCAGGTGCGCCTTGCCCGGGCTTTCAATAGCTATAACGGTCATAATGTACCAGAAAGATGACTTCTAGGCAATGTAGGCCAGCATCTACTTGCGCGGTCTGCTGGAGGAGCGTGCCAAGTCGTATTCCCGAAAACTATCGGGAGCCAGATGTGCCCCTAGCCGCTCCCGCGCCTTAATTGTTTCGCCTTAGACAGGGCATACCACCGGCTTGCTTTGGAACCTTCTTGTCTTGTCTATTCTTGGCCTCTTGACACTGTCTCGCAGATCCACCGACTACTGACATGGGCAAAGCTGGCATTTGTCTCGCTTCCCTGCAGGGAGTTAGGCCGTGTACGAACGGGCTGAACATCGAGAGCTGGCACTTTTGCGGGTTAACGGGAAAATGTGACACATTCTGCTGTCCTAACAGAAGCGGCCGTCCCAGCTATCGCTCGCTGTGAGAGATATCCTCCATCCCACATAGGAGAGATGTGTCGAAGCAGTGCAGGAGCAACTGAGGAGGGATGTATACCCTAACCCTTGCCAGACCTTTGCCAAGCTGTCGTCATGCGGGGCAAGCCGCAGAGTATGGAGGGGTACACAATGCAGAGAGTTGAGGTAGTACAAACACATCTCAGTAAGTGCACTAGAGGTGAGGCTTGCACACCGGCGTTGGTCGTGAACAACTCTGCCGCAAGCTATCCCACCTCCCGCCTCGCCAATCCCTGGTCAGATGGCTGCCGCTAAGGAAGCGGCCGAGGCGCTCGTGCCCAAGTTCAAGTTTGAGCGTTTGCTCAACCAAGGTAAGGACCGCGACCGAGCCTCCACACGACGGTGCCGTAGTCGCAGTTCTTGACACACCGCCCCTCGGCAGACCAGGCCGGCCGGCGAAGCTCCCTTTACGGGACTATTGACTCGCAGCCGGCTCTCCTGATCCTAGAGCGCGCCCCTTTTCCTACCTCGGTCGACTACTTCGCAGCAGCTCCCCTGAACCTCCGCACGCTCAAGAATCTTGGCGCCAATGACATCTATGCTTGGTACATGGCCAACAGCGGGCAGATCGACCACCCGGACAGCGACGACTTTGCCGACCTCAAGATCAATCTGATCTACCCGTGCACAGAGAAGCACGTTAAGAAGTACAGCAAGCAGGGCGTGCGCTTCGTGACCGAGACGCCTGCCATCTACAGGGATCACATCCGTCCCTATATGCAGGTGCAGCGCGACGCCGGCAGGCTCAACTGGGTCTACAACATCATTGAGGGCAAGAAGGAGGTCGAGGATGTGATCGTCCGGACGCCGTACCAGGAGGACCCGGAGGAGGGATACTTGCTTCTGCCAGACCTGAACTGGGACCGGAAGACGCTCGAGGCCCTGCACCTGCTCGCCGTGGTCGAGCGCCGCGACATCTGGAGCTTGCGCGACCTGCGCAAGAAGCACATCCCCTGGCTGCGGCATATGAGGGCCAAGGTCCTCGAGGCCACCATCGGGGCATACCCCAGTATCGAGACGGACCAGCTCAAGCTGTACGTGCACTACCAGCCGACCTATTACCACTTTCACATCCACGTCGTGCACGTCCAGCTGGAGGCCGGGGCCACCCAGGCTACCGGAAAGGCCGTCAGCCTAGAGAGCATCATCGAGACGCTCGAGGTCATGGGCGGGGACGACGAGGCAGGCATGGAAATGGTATCATTGAGTTACACACTAGGCGAGGCTAGCGACCTATGGGTTGGCATCTTCGAGCCCCTCAAGCGGACTGGGTATACAGTTTCTCAACCGCAGTGACGAGCGCATCCACTCCTGGGCCGTTAGGGCAGTCCTTCCACTCCTTGTCGTCTCGGATGCAGTAGAACTCGTCGTTTAGCCGGACGGTGCAGCTCTTGATCACACCAGCCTACGACAGTTGGCGTTAGTTGGGGGTTTGTGTAAGTGTTGATAAAACTAGACGAGCAGGAGAGAGAGATATGAGAGATAGTAGAGTCTCACCTCGGAGCTCCGCTTCACGCTGTCCCTGAGCAGCCCAATTCCGAATGCACCGTCGTCCCGCGTCGCACATTCGTTCAGCTTGTCGAAGTTGATGGCGTGTTCCAGCGCACAATCCTCGATCAGGCTTCGCTGAGGAATGTCGTGGTAGTTTCTCATGAGGCACATGGTGAAGCCGAGATATATCTTCGGGTCGGGGTAGAGCGTCAGGGCACAGAGCTGGATGATGTTTCCGAGGCCTAGCAAGAGTATGCTGGTTAGGAAGCCGTACACATCACGCGGTATGCGATAGAAGGGGTGGAGGGCACTCTACATTCGGCCGGGCCGTGCTTGCAATCGACGCCATCGTTTTCGGTAGGACTGCCCCCAGGTTAGCGTCAGGGTCTGGGAGATAGAGCGCGGTACGGAGGGCGCGTGGGGGACCCGGGGGGGCAGAAGAGGGGGGCAGACTCACGTGCCAATATAGGACAGAGTGAAGTCGACTTTGTCGTGCACTTGCTGCATCGCCGGAAGCACGAGGTCCCGAAGACAGTCCTGCGGCGGGGTGTTAGCGGTTCGCCCATATACCCCTTCGAGCACTCCAGCTTGGTTCCGAGGGGTCTGGATGCTGCGCTCACCCTCGCATCTGGGCACTTGGACATGATATGGGCCTCGAGAGGCACCAGGCCGGCACCCTTGCCCACAGGCTTCTGGCCTGGGCCCGAGGCCGGCCGGCTCTGAAGCATCGCTCGGTCCACGGCAGCCGGGAGCAGCGTTCGGATGTCGAAGAGGTAGGCATAAGCTCCTAGAGCGGCGAGAGCGAGGAATACATAGATGCTGCGGCGGGTGCTGCGGCCACGGATGGGCGACATGGCGGGCCTCCTGGGTCTCTTGTCATCCATCTCGCTACTTCGGTGTCCGTGTTCGTGTCTGGCTACCCGTTCCAGCTCGGGACAGCTCGGGCTTGCTCGGGACGGAGCTCTCGTGGGAGGTTTATTTTTTTTTTTTTTTTTTATTTCGTTTAGTTTGGCTCGGGGCTAGCGACGCGAGGGTCGCCGTTGTTTCTGGGATCGCCCAAAAAAAGTATATTTGGGCAATATAGGGATGGCGTAACCGCTTCGCTAGGGAGGGAAGGACTAGAGTCGGGAAATAGAGAGCGGGTTTAGGAGAATTGCAGACACGGGAAAAGAGCCTCCCGAAGAACAAATCAAGATGCAAAATGTCGCGATGGAACGCCAGATGGCGCACTTTGCGGGGCAGCGGTCGCGCACGCGGACGGGCGGGCAGCTCCTAGCGACATTGTCGTCAATTGGGGGCCCACGCACTGACGCACCACTGCAATTGGCATGTACTCTGTATTCGCGCGGTGCCCCGCAACACCATCCCGATCGGTTGCTGGCTGCTGGCTGCTGGTTGCGGGCCCCCTCCACGGGACCTCCAGGAAAGCGGGCTGCTGCATTCCGCATTCCGTCACTGACACACCCTTTTCTTCTTTGTGGCTGAAGGCCGGGACGTGCCTGAATGGCGGGCCAAAAAATGATACGTGACATCGACTAACACGACGTTTGAAAAAAGAACATCTATCTCGCCCGCTGTCTCCTGTCGATCTCGACTGACTCCGCCCTCTTTGACTCGGTGACTGAGTCGCTACCTACCAGGCCGGCAGCCCACCCTTAGATGCCGGGGAAGATGCTACCTTAGGCGCCCGAAGCTCTTTTGGCCCTGCATCTCGCCCTCTCGTCCCCGTCGTCCCCCCGATCCATCTCTTTCCTTCCGAAGACCAAGCCCGCCCCGGTCCTCGGTCTTTGCAAGCCATGAGAAGGTAGGCCAAAAGGGAGAGACAGCCAGCACCACCAGCACCACCACCACTAGCAGCACCACACGCCACCAGCTCCACGGCAGAAGAAAGCAGCACTTTCTTTCCCGCCCGACAACCGTTCGTGCGACCCGACCGACAAGCTTTTGCGCCCCGAGCCCGCAGTTGCCGGCGGTCGCGCCAGGGGAACCGAACCATGGCGAACCCGGATCTGAACCGCTTCTTGACGCCGTTGCATATCGACACCCAAGGCGCCCGCGACCTCGCGCGAGATCTCGCCGCCAATTTCAAGCAGCTCTCAGCCGAATCCCTGGACCAGTTCCTGCCCACGCCCATCTCGGAATCCATGCTCAGGCCGTCCGACGACTTGGATCGCGGAAGGTACCTCCCCCTTCCTGTAACCCCTCCTTGACCTCCTCCCTGTCCTCCTCCCCGCCCATTCCCGCCCTAGTCCTTAGTCCGGAGCCTGGCGGGTAGTCGAGGCAAGACCCGGCCGCTTAGAGGGCACTCCAAGCAAACCATGCACTTCTCTCGCCCTGCCCGGCTGATCGCTCGAGCAGCCCTACGAAGTACGGCATGCAGGGCTGAAGCGGGGAGGGAGCAGGGGGGGGAAGGGGTCTTGTCACTGGCCCGGCGAATAAGAAGCACCATCTTTTTCATTGTTGGGACGAATTGCTGACCAGTCGCTGCGCTACCCCTCTAGGTTTCTTGCGATTGACATGTGAGTTTTTCTCGAGCAGCTTGGCGACCGAGAGCACGCTTTACTTTTTTGTCCCTCGTTTCTAACTCTCACTGCCCGGCAGCGGCGGCACTAATCTTCGCGTCGCTTTCGTTGACTTATCAGGCGGTGTGGAAGGTGAGGGTGAGGGGGTGGACAGCGACAGCCTTGCAGCCGCGCCGCCTACCAATGGGGAAGCAGCAGGACCATCCTCAAACGGGGTCCATGCGAATGGCCAGGAGAGGGCCGGAGCGCGCCGCTTGCTCGAGCAGAAATGGCCGATCCAGGAGCACCTCAAGCATGAGAACTCGGTGAAGCTCTTCGACTGGATCGGCGAGCGGGTGGCGCGCGTCGTGCGCGCGGGCCTCGAGGCCTTTGTCCTCCCGCGGGATGTGGCTCTCCCCATGGGGATCACATTCAGCTTTCCGATGTCACAGCGGTCTCTCTCGGAAGCCAATCTCATGGCCATGGGCAAGGGCTTTGCCATCACCTCGAACCTGGACTTGGGTGGCCATCTTCTCCAGGGGTATGAGCAGCACAGGGCACCCGACATGCCGCCGATCCGCATCGCCGCCATATCCAACGACGCCGTGTCGACGCTCGTCTCCTTCATCTACCAGTTCCCGGAGCGGCCGCACCGAAAGGCCGCCATGGGACTCATCGTCGGCACCGGAAGCAACGCGACCATCCCGCTCCGGCTCCGCAGCTTGCACCCGAGCAAGCGGCCGCACGCCATCAGCGTAATTGAGGGCCAGGACGACGAGGACGATATTAAGATCGCGGTCAACACCGAGTGGAGCATCAAGGGTTCAATGCCGCCGCTCAAGAAGGCCGGCCTCATCAGCCGGTGGGATGAGGAACTATCCGCTGCGACCGAGCTGCCCGGCTTCCAGCCACTCGAATACATGACGGCTGGCCGGTACCTGGGCGAGCTGGCAAGGCTAGTGTTTGTGGATTACATTACGAATGAACGGGGGGTACAGCTCGAGAAGGTGCCTGAGGGCTTACGACAAAAGTTCAAGCTATCGACTACATTCATCAGTTTCTTCTACCCGGGAAGTGCGAAAGGCCCACCTCTGGCCCAGCTCAACGAGGAGTTCCCAACATCGGGTGACTTTGTGTGGGCCGAAGAACATGCAGACGCCTTGTACCACATCGCACATGCCATAGAGGTGCGTGCTGCTGGGATTGTAGCCGCGGCGGTCGTCGGACTGCTTGTGTGCGCCGAAGAGCTTAGCTTGCCAGAGGCGGCCGGTAGCGCAAACGGCGTGGGGAAGCGCGAGCTAGCTGTGGGTTACACCGGGGGGTGCATCCAGTTCTTTCAAAACTATCTAGAGGATTGCCAGGGCTTCCTCGACGGGATTCTCAGCCTCGAGTTTGACGGCCACGCACCAGTGCGGGTCGTGCTCAGCCCGTGCCATGACGGCGGCATCATGGGCGCGGGAATACTGGTACCAGCTGCCCTGGCGAGCCACAAGGCATGATCATGATCATAGGCAGGAGAAGACGGATAGACAGATCTCGGCCATTCTAGCTTCGCTGAGAACGGGTTGACCCTAATAACACAACAGGGCCAGGTCGGCATACAAGGCTGGTGAGGAAAGCCATCCGGCTTCGGGGATGTTGTGGTGGCTGCTCGGGATGGTACAGGACGTGCCCCCCGGGTGTATGGGTATCTATCTACCCCGTAGACGAGACGAAGAAGGCGGAAGAGAGGCGTCGGGCCGCATCTTGTTGGCTGCAAACCGGTCACGGTCCACGGCAGGCGGGGGAGAGAAGTACAGGACAGCTTGGTATAGCTAGGTACAGTCAGGCGCCCGCGGCCATGTGCCACTGAAACAGAAGGAGGCCAGGGCCGTCCGGTCTCGGCGCAACACACGAGATCGTAGCGAGCGAACTATACACTGAGAGGACGCTGTATCTAGGCTTTGATTCCACGTTCCGAGAGCTTAAATTGGGCCTGTCATATTGGAAACTGGACGACTTCGTCGGTGGACCTGTAGGCTTTCTTTTCGGAGGACAAGCGGACCCCCACCATGAAGTACTGTAGGTTCCATTTTAGCTCAGTTAGAGAGAGACCCTTTGCAGTCACTGTCTCAGACACGCGGGTGTCGGGTAAGGAGGGACCTCCCAATAGCGGTTTTTAGCCCGGGCTAGTGCTGTCCACTCCAATACGGCCCGCCGCCGAATTACATACATACATGCAGGAAGCAGGTCGCGAGAGCCGGTCCCATGTCTGGCTTTGGCGGCGCTTGAGGCCGGAGGAGCTAAGCTGCGAGCGCCAAGACGGCCAGGATCGCGTCACCGTCTAGTCCGCTGCATTGGGCATGGAGCGGGGGCGGCCTGTTGTGGTTGTGGGCTACCTGGCTGCAAGGCTCTTTTCGACATGCCGAGCAGCTGCAAACCCGATGCCCTGTGACCCGGCTAGTTCGAGTCGCCTCCCTCAGATTGCGCCGTGGATCGGGACATCTGCCCGTCGCCACAGGCGAAATCAGTGACTGCCGGCATACGGGAGTGACGTGATGCCGGATATAGCGGGGGGGAAGAAACGTATTTGATGGGCCGTCGGTGAGATGAAGAAAGGGGCAGGGGGCCACGAGAATCAAGGAAGGAATTAAAAGAAAAATGAAAGAATGACAGCGTCCAGGGCCTCTCCCCGAGCGCTAGCCTTCCTTGCCTTTGGGGGAGCGACATATTAAGCGCCTGCAGTGCGCCACGCCGAACAGTTGCTGTTGAGTGAATCGAGTTTAGGTCCCGTCCGAGTCCCTGTCACTTCAGCCTCCCCTAGGAAGTAGGCTGTAAATCCGGTGGGGGAGCGCTGCGGTTTGGGGGGGAATTGGCAACCAAGCTCTCCGCCCATGTCCCCACGCTGTTTAAGTGATAGGCAAAAGTTAGCTTGTGAAGAAAGAGAGAGAGAGAGAGAAGGGCGCACAAAGAACAAGCAGAGGAGCCCAACGAAGGCCACCAGACCCTCCTCCATCAGGCTCGCATTGCAGAAATTCTGAGAAGTGACGGTAGCAGAACGGGTGGCACCGGCTTACCTAGTGGGAGACAGCCTCCATCCTCCATGGCCGCCTCGCAGGAAGCCTTTGGCGAAGCGCAGTACGAGGTGTAAGTCCACCACCGCCCACCATTAAAAATGGAGAGGGCTGCATCTCCAAAGTCCGCCCCTCCACACCCCCCTCCCCCGCCCTCTACTCCCTAGGCCCCCCCCCCCCCCCCATCACGGTCCGGGTCCGGCGGTTGCGGTTTGCTGTAGAGTAGGTCTCAATGTGCACCCTGTGACCACACATGCCCACCAGGAGAACCAGGAGGGGGGTGTGCAAGAAGGCACAGGAAAGACGAGGACACTCCCTCCCCTGCTCTAGCTGCCCGTCGGGCCCATTATTAAACCAGGCTCTCCTCCCCGCCGAACTCTCGAGCCCGTTTCCTCTTTTCTTTCCTTTACTTTAGAACTAGAGTTACCTTAGGTCAGGTAGACTAAAGCAATGAGCTCCCCAGGGGTCATGGTTCTGGCCGGCCGTGGGCCCGGCAGCCCACCGCCGATGCCGGGCGGCACCGTAGCAGAAGAGCAGCCGCGGCAAGCGCACGAGATCGAGGAGGCCATCGTCGACGAGGACGGTGGCGAGGGCGACTCGGAGACGCCTAGCACTGAGGCCGACGACATTGACCCCAGTGAGTTCGACTTGATGCTTTCCCGCTCCGTCCAGAGCGGTGGCATGGCCCTCGAGGCCGAGTCGGTCGAGCACAGCATGCTTCGCGGGCCCCGGCGCTACAGCATCAGCAGCCACGCCCGGAGCCGGTCCCGCAGCCGAGCGTCGACCGTCATGAGCCGTGGGGGGCGGGGCCTGTCGGCTGTGGCTCACGAACGCACGCCCCTGCTGGCGGGCTTTAGTGGTACCGGCAGCGGGAACGCGGGCGCGGGGCCGTCCAATGGAAAGGCCGTCCCGCCGGAACTCGCGGAAGGGCCGGAGGCCGATGGCGGCGCCGGCGTCGGCAAGAAGAGCCCCTTTCTCGGCGGTGTGAGCACCGGGAGGTTCTGGGTCATATTCGGCACCACGCTGGTTACGCAGTTTATTGCCAACTTTGACGGCACCATCATGGCCTCGTCGCACCCGGCCATCACGTCCTACTTTAACAGCAGCAACTCGGCCTCGTGGCTGTCAACTGCCTTCTTGCTCACCTCAAGCGCCTTCCAGCCGCTTGTCGGTCGCCTGAGCGACACGGTGGGGCGCAAGCCGCCCTATGTCATTACCATCACCATCTTCATGCTCGCGACCGTCTGGTGCGCCCTCGCTGACAGCATGACAAGCCTCATCCTGGCCCGGGCTCTCTGCGGCCTGGGTGCCGGAGGCATGATGACCATGGGCAGTATTATTGTGAGCGACTTGGTGCCGATCGAGTAAGCCGTTCCCATCCTCCAGTCTATAAAGTAGATGGTGGGGAGCCTTGCCGCTGACCAAAGCATCCGCGCATGGTAGGATTCGCGGGACATACCAATCTTACATCAATATCACCTACGGTGTTGGCGCTATGCTCGGCGCCGCCACCGGCGGAGCCATGGTCGACACACTCGGCTGGCGGTGGGAGTTTGGCATCCAGGTCCCCGCGCTGGTCTTGGGCATCTTCGTCGCCATGGTCGCCCTTCCCGACGACATTGGCCTATATGGGAAGAAGAAGGAAGGCTTCTGGGAAGCCATGAGGGCCTTCGACTTCAAGGGCTCCATATTGCTATCTTCATCCATCACGTTCCTCATCCTTGGGCTGGTAAGTGACCATGGCCGTCCCGCCTCATGTTCCGGCCGCTCCCTTTGTTAACACGAACGAATGCGATAGAGTCTGGGAGGAAACGTCTTTCCATGTGAGTAGCCGTGACGCAGCCTAGCCTACCATTTCCTCCTCTCTCCGCTCGGTGCGTGCTGACCACTGCCAGGGTCTCACCCACTCGTGATTGCCTCGCTGGTAGCCTTTGCCACCTGCTTCCCTGTGTTTCTCTACTTGGAAACTACTGCCGTCCGACCGGTCATGCCCCTGCGCTTCGTGCGCCAGTCACCCCACATGAACATCATCTTTTCGAACTTCATTAGCTGTATCATCCTCAATGCCATCTTCTTCAACATGTAAGCATCCCTGCTCCTTGCAGCCTCAGACAAGGGAGTTGCTAAAACGCTCCAAGACCCCTTTACTTTCAGGCCGTGCTCCTCACCTCCGCCACTACGTCCGGCCTTCGCCTCATGGTCCCAACGCTCGTCGCCTCCCTGTGCGGCACTGCCACCGGCTTCCTCATCACCTGGACGCGTCGGCTCAAGTGGCCGGTCCTTGGCGGCACCATCGGCTACGTGCTTGGTACAATCTGCCTGGCTGTGATGCAACGGGGCTGGCCCTCTTTCGCCTACCTGCTCTGTCTTGTGCCGTCGGCGGTATCGCAGGGGTTCATGTTTCCAGGTAGCTTCATGGCTATCCTGGCGGCAACGGCGCAGGCCGACATGGCCGTCGTCACAAGTACCCTGATCCTCTGGCGCAGCATGGGAATGGTTCTTGGTGTGGCATCATCGAGCCTGGTTGTGCAGAATGCCCTCTTCTACTACTTGGAGGTCTTCGTGACGGGCCCCGAGAAGGAGCGGGTGATCGAGACGGTGCGAGAGTCCGTCGAGAGCATCCAAAAGCTTCCCCATGCGTACCAAGAACAAGTTGTCATGAGCTACGAGGCCGCACTGCGACTAACTTTCATCTGCTGTGTTTTGCTGGCCGTCCTGAACTTGCTGCTGGTGGTACCCATGAGACTGCCGAGGCTTGGGGACAGGAAATAAAGAAGATTTAGGGGAAAGCTAGGCCCGAGGCATTTCAAGGCGTTGAGGAAAGGACTGGGCATCTGGGTACGCGTTCTGGTTACTTGGGCACAAATGGGAATATAACGACAAAGGGACATTCATCTAACTTAATCAGAACTTTCATATACCGAGGGGTTTTGGGACGACAGGCACACGTATTTTTGATTACCTTTTCGAACAGGATGGGATTCATGCCACACTCACGCGGGTTTTAACCGAGATGACGTGAGCGAGAGCAGCTATATACACGTCTGCTCCAACCTATGATTCAAGTAGTGACACAGATGGCCGTTCTACAGAGCTACGCGTTTGCCGCTACATGTTGGCATTCTGTGTCCCAGAGTTTATAGGCTAATTCCACTTAAGAGAACACAGCAAGCAGGGACCTGCTGGGTGGGAGGTGTGTGTAATGGTGTACGTATACTTGACGTCCGGTAGCTTTCCCCTGGCTTTTGCTTGTCTAACCTGGTTCTTGGCCTATTCAATAACCTGCCCAGGAGAAGAGCCGCGACCATGCGAGTTATGAACTGTGTCGCCTGTATCAAGGCCGGGGCGCGAAAACGGCAGCGATGTCGAAAAAGACATCAGCCAGTCCGAATCTCGCCTCCTGTGGCGAGGAGCCGAGAGCCGAGCCCGGCATTCAGTTTAGCCCGAGTTTTCGCGCCTTTGCGTATATTGATAGCAGACCTTCACAGCCGGCAGCTTAGCTTTCATAGATTCAGCAGCCTTCTGCGTCTACTTCTCTGCTACTTTGCCCCTTCCACTAGCGGTAGAAGACAGAACTCACGTTGCCACTTTTGTTGCTATAGCGGGGGAAACTATTCTACAGCGTTGGCATCTGACAGGGACACATCTGCGCGCCGGAGGCACGGCGGCTGCGAAAAGACTAGGAATGGTTTGCACATGTAATGATATTGCACATGTCTAGCCCACGGAGCTGTTAATGTTACATTGTCCAATCTATTCCCAGTGCTCCTTCAATGATATCCATTAGTCCCGTTCAAAGTCAGCTCGTCAAGCTCAGCTTTTGTCTTTCTGTACAGCTCTTGTGCTTCACGCTCCCGCGTGCTCACAAAGCCCACCTCGTCACGCAGAGCTGCCAGGCGCCGCTGGATGGTGGCCTCTTCCGAGATGCGCAGCTGCTTGAAGCCGACCAGGGCGTTCTTAGCCTGCTCAAGGGCTTCGTGCGCATCACCTAGTTTCTTGCGCAGCATGTTGGCGCGATTCTTGTATCCACCAAGATGTAGCTCCAGCTTCTTCTCTAACTTGTTCCCCTTCTCTGCCGACGCGATCACCGAGTCTTGGACTTCTTCAATGGTCGCCTTCAAGGTCAGAACCTCTTCGTCCTCATCGTCATCGTAGCATCCTAGACCTAGGAGGAGAGCGTTGGGGTTCTCCTTCTCCCAGGCAGTCCGCGTGTTTTTGGGAATGTCTCCGGCCTCCATCACAACCTGGAGACGAGCCTCCGCCAACGCGTCGTCGTCAAAATGGTCCAGCTGCACGGGCTTGGCCCCCGACTTCGCTCCTGGCAGCGGAAACTTGATAGAATCACTAGCGATGAGCAGGGCGGCTTCGTGGGCAATGAGAGCCTCGGCTGGGTCTGCTGCTTGCGCCGAGGCCTTAACCAAGGAGCTGAGATCGACTGTAACAGGCCGGGGAAGACCGCGCTGCATGACTTGGGTCCGTCTCCTGCGCTCTAGAAGCTCCTGTGCTTCACGCAGCTCACGCTCACGACGGTCACGGTCAGCGGCATCCTCCTCCATCTCCTCGGCTGTCTGGGGCTCGGGCTGCTCTTCTGGCAACTCGAGGTCCCATTCCGTATCCTTGGGCTTCGGCAAGGAGGATAGGCCTTGCTTCAGCTGGTGTCGCAGGGCCATGTTTCGCGTTTTCGGGTCGCCGGGGGTGTCTACGGCGTTCAGCGCAAAGCTATCCCTTGGTGTTCGCATAGGCGTCTGGCCAGGCCGGAGAGGCGTCGCCCCCCCGTTAGGACCTGCATGAAGAGGCGTGGCCAGTGGGTTTGGCGTTGCCATAACCTGCTTGCGCGGCGCGGCTGATTCGAACCCAGTCGACCCCGAGCCTTCACGCAGTGGGGTGTTCTCCTCGCCGAGGAGAGATGATTGGGTATTAGTTAGCGCCCGGATGTTGCGGATTTCGTTGGCAATGCGGTCTTCCTGGGCGGGTGCCATCGGGGTGCGGATCGGCGCATTGGAGTTGAGAGCGGCATAGTCGCTGACCAGACCGCGTGTAGCTTCGTTTTCGCTTTCTCTGGCTAGCACATTGGCGCGCTCGCCAACCATGCCCATCTTCACGATGTCCTCAAGCTCGCCCTCTGAGACCTGAGGAGCTGGCAGGACCAACGCCCGTCGCTTGCTGCTCTGCTCCGCCTCGCGCACCTTCTGCATCTGCGCTGCCTTCTTGGCGGCCTCCGAGAGACCCTCCTTGTTCTCGTTCTTCCTCCGCTTGCGGTCACCATCCTCGTCTTGGTCCCCTTTCCGCTTGTTCCCGGTCTGGAGCTTCTTGGGGTCGAAGTTGGCTCGCTGATATTCATTGCGCTGCATCTCCTCGCTCGTATCGTAGAACCCAGTGGCCGGCTTGTGTTCAAACGGGATGTCGGCATTGTAGTCCATCTGCCCCTTCTTCCGAGTGACGACTTTGATGTTGATGCCGGCGGTCTTCAGCTCGCGACGCTTCTGGAGCGCCGCGAGACGCTTCGCTTCCTCCTGTTGCCTCTCTCGCGCCTTTCGTTTCGCCTTCTTTCCTTGCGTGTTCGCGAGACGCGCACGAGCCTCGCTCAGCATCTCCTTCTCATCCTCGTCGAGATCGATCGTGTCGGGACGGGCGGGCTTTGTTTCGGGATCTGGGTCAACCTCTCCGGGACGCAAGCGGCGGAGGTCATCAGCCGACGGCGCCTGGGTCTCGTCTCCGGCGCCAGTGAGGCCCAGGGCAGACTCTCGCTGATCGGCCTCGTCCAGAAGCTTCTGGTAGCGCTCGAGACACTGATTCGCGGTGCGGCCGACCATGGGGGCGATGGTGCGCCATTGCGAGGGCATCAACTTGGCGAGATGCAAAAGCTTCTCATCTTCCTCCTTGCTCCACTCGATCTTTTTGATGCTCGGGTCGAGCCACTCGTTCCATCGCGCCTTGCACTGCTTGGCCGTCTTGCGCGCGAGGAGCGACGACACGCGAGCCCACTGGTTCAGCCCATACTTGCTGACGGCGGCCTTGAGGATCTCGTCCTCGAGGTTCTGCCAAACGCCTCCCTTGACCACCGGCATCTTGTCGATTGCGCTGTGCTGCTGGCGGGGCGGTTTGTCGCGCTGAGTGGCCCGGCTGAGATGGATGTAGAGTGCGACGATTGCGAAGCGAAGGGTTTGGTTGGGTTTGGCACGTCTTGTCAAGATGTCGAAATTTAGGTGGGGCTTTCTTAGTGGATCCTGGCAAGGCTGCGGATGGCAACGAGTTCTGATTGGATACACTTGCCACCACCAGCCACTTTTCACGCAGGTCGCGTCGGCGCGGCTGCGATTGGGTTGGAGCTTCATCATTGGCCCGGCCCAGCTCAAGCACCTCACTTTGCGATTGTGCTTGCACGTCGACCTCGACTACCCGTCTGCCCCACCATGAACTTCTACAACTAGCATTCCCCGTCGTATCTGAAGCGTCACCTTCTTCTTTGCGATCTTTGCCAACCTCCACCCTCTTGCTCCCTCGTCCTAGTCCCAGCGATTGAGCTCGCGAAAGATGGCGTCGGAAGCTCGAACCCCCCAGAGAGAGGTGACGCCTACCACGAGCGCGCTCCCTTCTTCTATCCCCCAGAAGCGTGCGATTGATGAAGAGTACACCCCGGCCGTGTCGTCACCCCTCAACCTAGAGAGCAAACCTCCCTCAAAGGCGCAGGTCCAGGCCCCAGAAGACAACCAAGGCTCGGGCCGCGAGAAGAGAACGAAGAAGGACTCGCTGAAGAAGCGGGAGTCTAAGGGCATCACCAGCGGACAAGAAAGTTCAAGGGCAACACCCGATCCCAAAGGCAAAGATCCGATCCCAGGGGAGCTTGCCCCTGCCAGATACAAGATCGCGCATCCCAAGCCGACTGATTTTGAGCCCGCGCGCGGCCCGGTCTTCATCAGCCATCATGAAGTGCGCGATCGCGACGGCCGAACCATTGAGTTCGTTGAAACCTCTGAGCAGTACGTGCTGGCGGCATACCCCTATTCCCTTAGTTATTACTCATCTAACTCGTTGTAGTGTTCATAACAAGAAGAACTTCCAATACATCCACTGCATAGCAGATCCGGCCTTCCCCTCCTCCATATACTACCGCCAGACCGAACCCGAGCCGCATGGCCCGCACATGAGTTTCGAGGATGCAGCGTCGCACATGTTCTTTGACAAGGGGGGGAAGCATGTCACTTCGAATAAGGGATTCCGGACCTCGAGGGCGAACGTGGCCGTGCGAGAAGGCCGCTGGTACTGGGAGTGCAAGATCACCCAGGGCACGTTGAAAACCCGAGGCGAAGGTGACCCTGAGTCACATGGCCACGTGCGCGTTGGTTTCGCACGGAGAGAGGCGTCGCTAGACGCGCCAGTCGGTTTTGATGCTTACAGCTATGGCATCCGAGATGTCGCAGGCCAGAAGGTACACATGTCGCGTCCGAAGGACTTCTTTCCACCTGGAGATGACTTAAGGGAAGGGGACGTCATAGGCCTTGAGATTCAACTGCCATCGGAACACCTCCACCGAAAAGTTGTTCTTGGCCAGTACAACCCAGCAGTCGACCTGGTCGATGACGAGGCGGATCCCGGAGACGAAGCTCCAAACATCGTCCGGGACCGCATACCCATTCGGTTCAAGGCACACATCTATTTCGAGAAGATTGATTACCACACCACCAAAGAGCTGGATGACCTCATGAACCCCTCTCCCATGAGCAGCTCAGGCTCCCATGGCTCTTCAGAGTCCCCTAACCCGCATCACCGAACTCCAGCCCTCCGAACCCTACCAAACTCGTTCATCAAGATCTACAAGAATGGTGTGCTTATGGGCACGCCTTTCAGTAACCTCCTCGCCTTCCTACCCCCGGCATCGAAGCCCCTGCAACAGCCAGGTGCTCGAGAGGGCCTAGACGATGGGATGCTTGGGTACTACCCGGCTGTGAGTGTGTTCCGCGGAGGAGCGGCCGAGGTGAATTTCGGCCCCAAGTTCTGGTTCCCTCCCCCTGGGTTCGAGAAGCTCTCTTCGGCGGGGGAAGACGTAGAGATGGGAGATGCCACGGCCACAGAGCCTCCGCCGCAACCTCAGCAGCTAGTGCTGAACCAGATCACGCTTGGTAACGACAAGATCCGTGCCGTGAGCGAGCGGTACGATGAGCAGATTGTGGAGGATATCGTCTACGACTTGATTGACGAGGTCGGCTTCTGGGTGCTCGATGGCGGGAAAGCGCCTGGTGGTACCGGCAAGGACGGTAAGGTTGGCGAGACAGGGCGTGTCGGTCTGGCAGCGACCGGACAGGAGGAGATTAAAGAAATTATTCAGGACGACTAAACACTCAGGGATGAATCTAAGGTGCCAGACTGGGCTAGTGGTCGCCCATGTGCTCAGGTTTGTGGGCTTTTACGAACATTGATACCCAAGGCGCAGGTCTGTGTGTACATGGACAAGGGGGCGGGGCAAAAACGGTTGTCAAAAGCAATACCAGCTAGCTGCTTGAGCCCTGCATATCCCATTTAAAAAACAAGGCTGCCATCTAGCCTTGTTTATAAAGCAGCCCATCCGTGCGTCAAATATCAGGCCATTCTCAGAAGCCGTCGTTGTTGAGTAGCGCCAGTCTCTCTAGTGGCACATTATTCTCAGCCATAACCACTGCTAACTGATCTGGACCACTAACTGTGCTAATTTCATTAATCATTCAGAAGCACTGGAAGTGCGGGTATCGAAATCATCGTCTCTCAAGGCAGCGTAGATCCCCACTGCTCATCGACTGCTTTGCCGATCCGGTCCAATGGGCGGCCGGGGCAGACTAGGGCCAGAACTGGTTTCCTCCGTCGGGGTCTCGATTATGATCGGCGTCTGGCGTTCCAGGCGATCGCTGCCAGCCGCGGGTGGCTCTGGCAGAGTTGGATCGTCTGGAAGCTCTTCAATCCGGGAGCTACCGTCAATCGGTTTGTCTTGGCCCTCGCGCTCCAAGCGGACCTCGCGGCCCCGTTTGTGGCAGTACCAGAGGACAAATAGAAGCACTGCGTCATTGCAGTTAGTGAATTGCATGCAGTAGATGTGGAAGGGATAAGCTTACGGAATAACGCCACGCTCCAGATAACGTTTGTACCAATGAAGGCTGGCCATCGCAACTTGAGGGCGTTCATAATGGCCTTGAGCATACCCACGACGGCACCAGGCTTCGTAACCAGGTCAGACAGGCTTTTTGGCAGCAGCATGCGCTTGGCGGCCCCCTTGAGACCACCACTGGCGGCAGCTTCGGCCGCGGTCAGGCCCTGGGCCTCGGCCGCGACGGCTAGGATCTCGGGGGCAAGGGTCGTGCTCAGCTTGTCTGGTAGCTGGGTCACCAACTTCTTCATCGACTTTGGAAGTTTCTCGTAGTTGCCGGCGAGCTTGCCGTCTTTGTCGTCTAGCAGTGATGTGAGGTCGTTCACCGCAGTCGGGACGCCGTTCACTAGATCCTTGAGGACGACGGTGAACTTTTGTACGAGCTCAGTGGATTCTGCCGAGAGGGAGAAGGCTTTGTTGTTGCGTGCCGACAAGTTCAGGTCGTCGAGGACTCGGGTGAGGTCGTCTTTCTCGCGGTCGACCTCGGGCTCCGCGACAGCCAGGTGGTCGGCGTGGGGCTTCAGGCCTTCCTTCGTCTCCTTCTTCTTCTCTTTGTCCTTGTCGCGACGTAGGTAGATCGACAGGCGATTTGCCTGCTTCGCGAATAGGCCTTTCCCATCCTTCTCTTTGAACTTCTCAACCTCCTTGCCCTTCCCCTTGTCGTTCGTCCCCTTCAGAGCAATGAAGGACTCAGAATCGCTGTCCCAGGTCAAGTCCGGCGTTTTAACGCGCGGAGGAAGCGGTGGTTTAACGCCATCATCTTCGTCGTTTCCGTTGTGGCTTGGAGCGCTGGCGGTCAGCTGCTCGAGGAAGCGCTCATCATCGTCGTCCAATACCGGCGTTTCGTCGTCCTCTGGGAAGTTGACTGGAGGTGGTTTGGGCGTCGAAATGACGCGGCTAGGCTCGTGCGGGCTGAAAGCGGCAACTTCAGCCTTCGCGCTCTCCTCGGCCTTGTCTACCTTCGCAGCCTTGTTCTTCTTGAACTTCTTGTAAGCGAAGTACTCGAGCATGGTCGCGGCTCAGGAGTGTCCCCGCGTAGTGGCCGAGCTTTCAGTGAGTGGCAGAGTTGGTATGTATGGTCTTGGGTTTCTCAAGAGGAGGAGGAGTAGTAGCAGGTCAGAAAAAACTAGCGGCCTTGTTTTACTTGCGCGGCAAAATTCCACATGACATGCTACGCTTTTGACCTCCTGGGTCTGGATTGCGTCGACGACTTGGAGGGGAGCTTGAGCTTTCAGCCACAGCTGCACTGCCACAATGATGTCACTAGACCACGGTCGAGACCCCCACAGCCAAGGAGGCCTCTACCCCTAAGGTCGTGGGGAACGAGCCGCATATGCAAGCAAACATTGGTGTGGCGACTACGAGGCGTGGACTGGCACGGACAGCGCATGGCGCCAAATAGACTTTGGCCGAGGTCGACGGGACAGGACAGGATGTTAGGGTCAAATAATCAAGTCTCATACTGGAGTCTCTCGCGGTTTCTTTCCAGGTAGGCATGCTTGGTGGGGTATCTCGTATTGTACAAGCGTTGTTCGGGTTTCTCACTCGTCGTCCTCCGCCTCATCTTCGTCTTCGTCCTCCCTATTCTGTTGCCCCATTTCCACATCTCCTTCCTCATCCAGCCCATTCGCACGACTTGATTCCCCGTTCGTCGGGTCCTCATCCTGCTGCGTACCATTCGCGGCACTGCCCCGCCCCCGACGCTTCTTCCCAGGGCCCCGCTGGTATGCCTCTGTTGAGGTCACGGCACGCTCCCCTACGAAGTGTCTCCCGTCCCACTCAGTTTGGCACTTTTGGCATTTCTTGTCTTTGCGCGAATGCCAGTATGGCCTCGAGCAGATGTCGTGTATACGGGCGGTACAGTCTCTTTCCGCACATCGCTGGCCGACGGTGATGATCTCCTTGCATGCCATGCAGAACTTGATGCGCTGCCAGCCCTCTCCGTCTTCGTCGTTGAACGTCGTCACTAGCCACGACCGCAGCTCCATTAGCGCCCTTGGGCTCAGGCTATAGAAGCCCGCCTCGCTGTCTTCCAGCCAACCCTCCTCCACCAGGCTGCGGAGGAGTGTGATGACCTCGGAGTGTTTCAGGCCCCTATCTGTCGGTGCAGCCTGGGTGTTCGCTTCGTCGTCGGGCCCGCCTGCCTGGCTCTCACGCGGAGGCGGACGTGCCACCTTGATAGCCTGCTTCTCATCCACGGCCATGACTTCCATGCGTGGTGTGTTGTACTTGTCGAACATGGCGTTCAGGAGGCGGTTAATGTAAGCGATCTCATCGGCTGAGTGGGTCGTCGCCATTTGCGTCGAGGAATCGCTCTGGGTGTTGATCAGGGCCCATATCCGCTCTTTCGTGACCTGGTGCTGGGAGCTCCGGATTTCAAGATCCAGCTGGGATACAGCCTCACGGGCCTTGTCAATGTACTCGGAGAACTCGTCCATCGTCACCGACGCCGGGTCGACGGCCTCTTCTTCGGCGGCTCGAAGAATCCCAGCTATCGTTTGCTGGCCCTGCCCGAAAGTCATCGTGCCGTGGGCCAAGAGGGCTTGCAGGAACGCCCGGTTCTTGTCATCGTAATTGTCGGGGACTGAGGGCTGCCAGTCGTCCATCTCGGCCTCCCTAAGTAACAATTGAATAGATACGGTCCGTGACGGTGACTTTGGCGTCTGTGCGCTATACCAGGTCGCGCTGGTCGCTTCGTCGTCGCCGGATTATTTTTTTCTTTCCTCCACAAGCCGGGGTGCGGGGGTGCAAAGTTCGTAGGGCAGGGAGGCGCGTTTGGAGAAGACGCGTTTGGTGTTGCGGGGCCATCCCGCCCCGAAACTCAGGCATGGGCGGGCAGGAGCCGGGGAGCACTGGCCATCAGCTGGAAGATGCAACACAACCTCGCGGGGTTCGGAGGGGCTACTAGGCCGTACTTCGTCCCCCAGTCTCTGGGATCAGGTAAGTTAGCGTCGTCATGCGCCGATGAGACTCGTCTACTTGGTACAATTACGAAAGATACTGCTCTACACAGAATAATCCTTGGCCTGTCTCCGCACACTCACCTCACTACCTCCCCTGCGGAAGGAAGAACCCCCCCCCCCCAAAAAAGGCGAAGGGAGAATCGTTCGGTTTTCATATCTATTGCTCTGATCTGCATCCCTCGTTGGACTGCTCCAACGCCGGCTGAACTATGCCACTCTCGTCTGATATGCCCAGAAGGCGTGAACAACGTCGAGGTCCCGGTCCGAGGTGTACGGGCAAACCCAGCGTCGCGTGCCTGGCTCCCTCCTGCCGCCCACAAGAGCAGATCAGCATGCTAAACAAAGCTGGGTGGGTGGAGACCCAGTGCCGTTCTTGTTCCCAAGGGTTTGGGACAAGACCAGGCCCTCTGGCCAAAGTGCTACGTAGGACACAGGGGGGAAGCAAGATGTTGTCATCCTTGCCCGCCGCCACCTTCACTTCGCACTGCACAATAGCCACACGGTATAGGCAATCGGTGGAATAATTGGGCACCCAAATATAGGGAGGGAGACAGAGCTCCTGTGCGACAAGAGGCCCCCACAGCATCAACCATGGTGATTCCTCTCGGCCTAACCCACCCACACCTCTTCCAAGCAAACTTTGCAGCACCTCTCGCAACAATACGTCTTGGCAGCGGAGTCGCTCCGACATGCACGCCGGGGGCTATTCTGGAGTCGGCTTGGATGGCCGGATTGAGATCATATGTAATACGCCTCGGTGCTCCGGCACTAGAGTGATGGTGGCGAAGGGGCTTCAGCCAGAAGTCTCGGCAGTCCGGCCTTCATCGAGCGAATTATTCCGCCTCCGTGCAGCTTCCAGCATATCAAGACACCTTCTAGATCCTCCTGGTCTCAACGCATCGAATCTCCTCCAAACCTTCTTGCTCTCTCGAAACGTTAAGCTCTTGCCCAAGGCCGTGCGTCAAACGCATTGTGTCAAACGCCTTGTGTCAAGCCGACGTTGGGTCTTGAGAGAGGACGCGAGTCAATGGCGGCGCTAACCCGCCACTGCGCATTGCCCGCTGCTAGGTTCGCGACTAGCGACAGGAAACGTCGCCGGTCGCGCGCTCACTCGCTGGGAAGCGCCGTTAGGGGCATGTGTGGCGCTCGCCAGGACTTCCTGCTTCATCTCTGCTAGGCGAGACAGCGCCAGTCGGCCTCCCTAGCCAGTGCCTCGGCCGCGCCAATCGAGCGGCTTCTTCTGCGCTGGGCAGGGTGGCAAGCTCGGTCTCCACCCGCGTCGTACGTTAATCCCGTCATTCTCTTCATCTGGCACCGGGGGTCACTCGACGGATCAGGAGCTGGGGCGTCTAGCTGGCTAGCCATGTATCACGGCTGGCAAGCTAGTCCCTGCCGGGGAGATGCGACCACGCTGCGCCAGTTGTATGCACAACGACGATCCCTCCAGGGATATGCCGCCGAAGTTTAAACTCGCTCGCACACAGGCCACACACATCCGTGTGGGCTGCCCTGCCGCTCCCCCGTCCACTCTCAGATCTTGTGGAGGCGATCTCGCAGGTGCCGCCTGATAAACATGGCTCGTTGCGCTTCCCGGGCACCAAGCTACTTCGTACCTTAATTTCTTCCCACCTTCTGCATTCCTCACCCATGCATGCTTGCCTATCCTCCCTCAACGCCCCTCCTTCCTCAACGCCCCTCCTTCCTCCTCGATCTCATGTGGTCCGCGTCACGATAATGCCGTGAAGACGCCTGGGCCCAGGTGGTGTTCCGCACGAAATGGGTTCAAGTCTACCCACCGAGGCCCACGCTACTTGCGCCGGCATCCTTGTGTATAGCTTTGCGTGCTTGTTCGCCAGTTTGATTGTTCTCTGGCTTGTCTGGGTACACAACGAAAGGAAGAGCTGTGAGTCCCCTCGGGGTCCTGGTATCGACAGGATGCTGCCTGGGTTCCAGCCAGAACCTCGCTGACACGAGATTCAGATGTAGCGCTTCTGGCCTTTTTCACGTCGTTGAGCACACTGGCCTCGATTATCCAACAGATCCACACTATCATTGACTGGGAAGGCATCAAGACCGAGCAGCATCGTTATCTGAGTAATAACATTGGCAATCCGGAGATTGCCATTGCCGGGAGTTCATACGGTCTTGACCTCGTGCTCTTCTACATCCGTACGGCTAGCTCCAGCCCTCTTTTTATCCTCATGCTCGCTAACATCGGTTAGAATTCTATTCCTACAATGTCGAGTCCATGCTCACTATGTTCTGGTACTTCCCGCTCAACACCGAAGGTGCATTGGAAGAAACCCGACTGACGGCAAGTACAGGGCCGCCGAGCTTGCGTATTCTGTTTTTCGAGTCGAGGCGAACACACCTACATTCATGGGCGTACGAATAAAACCAGGCCTAGTCGCCAAAGGAGCGGCGATACTTCTTCCGATCATTCAGGTATCTCTGCTCCGGTCAAGGGCGGTTCAGAGGAACACACCCGCCTTTCTAGTCCTCGCGAACATGATCAGTATGTCTCGTCCATATTGCTCGACTTTCCCATCCCCAATATAGAGCCGCCGATCTAACAGCATCCCACTCAGTGATTTTCAGCCTGGCGTCTGGCAGCCTCCTCCTTCTCGTAATTCTCGTCAAGTACATTTACTCAAGGAGGGCCCTCATTTCTTGGAATGTTCGATACGGGCGAGAATCACGGCGCACTGGTGCTAGCCAGCTTAGGAGCCAGGATAGTAGTTTGGCACAGGTCCCTCACCGAAGCATCTACGATCGGTGGCTCGTGGTCCGCTTCACGATTGCATTCGCTTCCCTAGGGTATTAATCACACAGAAGCCCTTGAGTGATTCTGAACTGACTTGCTCGCTAGGGCCTTTCAACTAGTAACCATCCTTTTCGAAATGGGTTCCATGGCATCCAATGACCCTGGCCACATTTCGCCCCAGCCCGACCTTAGCGCTGCAAGGGCAACGCTCGACTTTGTACTATTTATGCCTGGAGTAACGGCCAGTCTCTTGGTTTTTGTTGTCTTCGGGACGACCCGCACTTTCCGCGACTACGCTTGGAGGAGGCATGTACCCGGGCTGGTACGACGAAAGGTCGAGGCACGGAACATGAAGAAAAGAATGCCGTCAATGGTGATTCGAGCGAGCCAGGTTGCAATGCCGGCGACCAATACCGAAAACTGGCCACCGCAATCATCTCCCACGGTTTCTAGGCATGCTTATACGATTGGGCATGCGGGACCAGGGAACATAACGCCGACATCAGATGGGTTCTCGGATATCGGATTGCAAGACATGGGGAAAGCAGGAAAGCCTCGGCAAGAGGAAGACGAGCGCCCCATTCTGACGAGACAAAAGATTATGCCAAGATAACAGGGTGTGAATATATGGCTACTGGGTTAGGTTGGATGAAGACACCGGGGTTTGTCGGAAGGATATATGGCTTGGATCTGGGACACGAGGACAAGGAGATTTCGGCCGGGTCTCCAAATGACTTGCTTATTGGCTAATGATTATGTTTTGTACAATAGCCTTGATACCACGATCATCACGAACTACTACGAAGAGATGAGCCAACCTAGCTGGGCTGGCTTCGATCCGCCACGAGTCGGTTCGTATCTTAGCTCCGCCCCTCCCGCCCACTCCGTCCAGATAGTGGCGCGCGCACGGGTGCCTGAAGAAAAAATTGCAACAGCAAGGTGAGCGTTGTGACGCCTCACCAACCTTCGAACAAGGATGTCCCTTCACCGTAAGTACCCGCACACGTAAGGAGAATGGCCTAGCGCCGCCGCTCCTCCTTTGTCCAGCTGCTCGCGGCGAACCCACACCGTAGCCCCTCCCGGTAAGAGAAAAATTGGCCCTCCACGCCCTAGACCTTCCCGGAAGGAACAAAGGCGCTGAAACGGCGCGGGGAAGGGACCAAAGGTCTCCCGCCATTTCCTTGCGGATAGAAGTGGACGTTGCTGCTCTGTTGCGGCTCGCTGGCTCCGAGACAAGAGGCCTTGTGCCACATTCCGATCGACACATAAAACGTAAAACCAATGGCGAAATGTTCCTAAGCTTTTGAACTCCGCAGCGAGCCTATAGCGAGTGAGATTTAATGAGAGCCGAGCTCCCTCTTTTTTTCTCTTGTCTCTTTCTTTTCCTTCCAGAGCGGCGGGTGATTGAGCAGGCGTGGCTTCATGCCACCTAGAAAGCGGCTGCGCTAACAGCAAACCGCCGAAACCAAGAGCATCTCGACCGCCGATACAAGCAGAATGTGTGAAGGACGGACCGTCAGGCTTGCATGTGGTCACAGCCTGATACACTACCGCCGGCGATGCCCAAATATGTGCGCCGTCCCCATCGGCGAGCAGGAGTTCATCCAGGACTCGTGTAGCGAGTGCCATATTCTGCCAGACCTCATTCGGAAGCATTATGACCAATTGCTCGAAGACGCGCAGAAGGAGTACCGCATAGCTTACCGCGAAGGCAGGCTCGATGATTTACGCGAGCTCGAGCGCCGCATGAAGGCCCGCCAAGTGGAGGAGTTTGAGGAGCTCAGCGAGGCGAGGAGGAGAGCGCGGTTCTGCCCTCACGTCATCTGGCCTGGGTGTCGCGAAGAAGATCAGTACGTCCCCTCAGATTCGTGCGCGGTCTAAAGTCTTCTTCCTTCCCAATTTTAAAGGCGCATGTTGGTGGCTTTTCCTTTCTACTGCCCTTAAATACTGTTTCTGTTGACTATCTGGGTCACAGACTGGTGCTATGAAGAGCTGTTTCGTCTTCTCTTCTGCCCTACCACTTCCCAAGTGGCACTATCCTTCACTCCGCACACTATTACCCCTTATTTGTTATGCTACTGGCTCCTTAACACCAAACCCCATTCACAAGCGTAGTCCCTAACTGGAGGCACAGGATGGCCATGATCAGCTTCCCGGTTGTTGAATATCCGGAAACACCCAAAGCTTTTCAAAAGCCAGCTCAGTCGTCGCCGTCACTGTCCTGGAATGGATCGCCTATGTCTAGGGGAGGCAAAAAGCGAGCTAACTCAAAAGCACTCGGCTCCGTAGCCGCACGGCCCTTTCCTTTACCCTCGTACGACTCACTGGACTCGTTCGCCTGAGTTCTTTGGAGGGTGCCTCCGTTTCGTCGAACCACGGCATCTTGTGCCTTTTCCGTCTTCCATGCCTTTGTGGCGTGCTGGAAGTCTTTTTTCCGTTCCTGGGCCAGGGGTCCAGTGCGTCGCTTGTCGGTTATATTCCGGAGCATCGGCAGAAGGATGATGGTTTTAAGTGCTTTCTCGACCTTGGCCGGAGTGGTATTGTGGCGGGCTGCAATATCTTGATACGGGCACATCTCTTCGATAGTGTAGGCGAGGTCGAGATACAGATTCTGCGCATACATGCCGGGGACAACACCCTTGGCAGGCTGCGGCGAACTCTTCGGGGCACAATCATCGCTCGAAGCGGGGACAGGCGACGGAGGAGCAAAGTTATTCGAAACCGGGCCAGGGGTGAGGCCTGTAGCAGCAAATAGCTCGGGGTCTGGATACAAAGGTCCAGGCGGGCTGCTGGTGAAAGGGTCCTCATGAGCACCGCCGATGCTTACTCCCTGGCGTGAGGGTCCTCCTTGGTAGTCTGCGCCTTGTTGCTCATAAGCTTGGGGCGCCGCGCAATTAGCAAAACTTTCTTGCTGTGACTGCTGGGACATGTTGTGGTCCCATTTAACGTTGTCGATGTGATGCTGCATAATGAGTCGGTGACCCTTGTCACAAGCACCGCAAGGGACGACGGGATCCAGGTCTCGGGACGGTCCAGGGGTGTGGTCTCCAATCCATTCTGACCAGGAGTTGGTAAAAATCGGAGTGAAGGGAGGGACAGCGGCAGAATTTTGTCCGTCGAGGTTCGCTCCACCGAATTCTGATCCATGTCCGGCGCAGTGAACGCCATGACCGCCGTAGTACGCATTAAGACAGACGAGATCGGTGCCGCCATCAGCTCTATGTGGGTGCTGAAAAAATTGAGCTCCGCAAGCATCACTTCCGTACTGGACGCCATAGGAAGATGCGGCTGGAGGAGTATTGCTAGAAGTCGGCCCGTAGGCCTGGCCGAAGATGGGAGGCGTCTCCCTTGGAAGTGCAATCGTATGGTCGACTGGTAGGCCAGTGGTACTCATGGGCCCAGGCGCAACGCTTCCAACAAAAGGTGCACTTTTAATTGCCGAGACATCCATACTAGCGGCCATCACTGTATCCCCATGTGGAGGAATCTGTGCCGGTAAAACTAGGGATTCGTCTGGGTAGTCTGAATCCAGGAGCTGGGTGAAGCTCATGCCATCGCGCATGTCTCCTGATCTCTCCATGTTGGCCTGGTGATAGGGTTGTCCGAAATCATACAGTGGCTCCATGGGCGCGGGCATCTGCTTCGGCGATATGGCCTCAGAGAGGCGAGCCGGGTGAGAGGGCGAGGCTGTGAACAGGTTGGTCTCACGGAAGTTCGGAATAGCTCCAGGAAAGGGGTGATCTTTGGCTCCTTGTCCAGTATACGAGATATTACGATCATGGATTGGCTGGGTAGTGGTTTTGGGGGTGAGATCCATGTTGGTAGGCCAAGTTGTAGGCGTTTGGGGTTCCATAGGGGGGGGCAGGGGCAGGGGCAGGCTCGCAGCAGGACTTTGGGTCTTGTTCACCGGGTTTGACGAGACGAACTCCACGTCGTCATTCATCTTGTATTTCTGGCCGCTCAGAGGGGAAAGTCGTGGGGTCTCGAAGTTTTCTTCGTCGGCCGACTGACGGCGCGTAAGCGGGCAGGTCAAGGTACAACTGGCAGGTGCTGAGAAGCCGGTAAGGTAGGCTACCAGCTCAAGGATCTCCTGGATAAGTTAGCTTCAACGAGATTCCTGAGTAGAATAGTACCACTGGGGAGGAGTGGATTGAGGAACGGAGGGGATGATCAAGGTAGTACCTTTGCTTTGCCGAGGTCATGGGCTCAGCAGAGGGAGGGATGAGAGTCTCTTGGAAGTTCGAGGAGGAGAAAGAGAAGTGATGGAGGAGTTACGTTTCAATCATCTATTTTGAAAGAAAAAATCGAGGGCAGACTGTGGTACAGTTGTCGTGAATCGCGGTCTGTGCTGCGATGATGTCGTCGCCGAGAGGGCTAAAAATCTCGGCACCCAACGGATGGTTTTCGTTGAGGATTCACATCACAAATATTCATGAGCCATTGCCGGCAAAGTGACTTTCAAAATATTGAAATGACTATTTGAGCCTGGCGAGAAGCTCATGGCCTGCCATCTCTTTTGTTCTCCTTGTCATGCCAACAGACGTCGCATAAGGCGGGTACTGGCACATCCATCAAATTCTTTCGTCTAGATAGTAGTCACAGGGGCAAGAAAATAAACTGCATTCCTGAATCTGAAATAAGATTGCGAGCTTACGGGCACAACTGGAAGTATGGCCGAGCGGTAGGGCATTTGCTAAAGTGATTCAAGAGCTCAGGGGCTCAGGGGTTCAGGGGTTAGTAAACATTATAATCTGCCGAATAAATCCCGAGACCGGATCGGGTGTCGCGCAGAGGACCTGCCGGCAGAAAATGACTGTACTCTGCATGAGGCATAGATTATGGGAATTCTACTGTAGGGTCGGTCTCTCTGATGCTGGGAACTCCGTGGTCGACATCTTGTGCTCTTGAACAGCTGCTGGTTTATAGAGGACTAGTTGATATTTCAGCTGGTAGAGAAATAATCTTCCTATTTACACTAGTGCGAGAAGAAAAAATATAGAAAAAAAATGGAAAGAGTTTTATGAAAGACTTTTATCCAAGATCCTACTGACGCATGTCATGAGTGATACTTTATTGTTGAGTGTTTGTCTAGGACAAGGGCTCGTCATCGGTAAGGAATCCACGGTGAAGGAAGGCCGTGGGCTATCTGGGGACCCTTATCTTATCAAAATTGTTAGCGATTGTGGGTCGTCCTAGCACCCCGCCATCTGGCGAGCTCAAGGTGCAAGGCTGAGGGCGACATAGCTGCCTTGCAGCTTCCCACCAACATCACATTTCCATCGACTTCATTACTCTGCAGCGAAACGGCCAAAGGAGGGCCTCCAAAGTACGGACCTCCTATTGAGCCTAGGATTTCCACCCGCCCGATCCTTTCCCCTCGTCTCGGATCTAAGATCCATCAGAACTTTGTGACTGAAGACCAGAAAACGAGGGACACAATTCACCATGGCGGTAGGCAACGGCGAAGTGAGCGCCTTGTCCGCGCACGCATCCTCGGACTCGGGCCTCCAGGCGATATTGCATCCTCTGCCGATCCTCGAGATTTCGGACTATATCACAAGAGCGTCGGAGCGTGGCTATGAGGGAGCGATCGTCGGCGCCCTCCTCGGCCAGATGAATGGCCGCGACATCACGATTGAGCACAGCTTCCCGGTCAAGACAGATGACAACGGTGCCTCACATGAAATAAACCTGCCATGGTTTAGGGAGCGGCTTAATCAGAGTATGGAGCCTCTCAATATGACTCCCTTTGCTCATCTAGAGTGGCGCTAAACCTTTCTGCAGTGAAGCAAGTTCACAAGGAGCCCCCACTCGACCTGGTCGGATGGTACGCCCTCGTGCCAAAGCATGGGCCCACGAACCTTCATGCTGCCATCCACGAGGCATTTAGCCAAGACAACGACTCGCTCATCTTTCTCGGTTTCCACCTGGACGAGCTCCTGCACCCGGTCGACGCCAGCCTTCCAATAACCATATACGAAGGCGAACCCGAGACGGACGATGGTGTGAAGGCGGCCGCAGGAGGAGAGGACTTGGAAATGACAGACGCAAGCAATACGAGCCTCAAGTTCCGGGCACTCCCATACGTAACTGAGACTGGCGAGGCGGAGATGATTGCGATGCAGTTCATCCGCGAAGGTGGCGCCAACGCGTCCCTGGAAGGCGGCAGCGGTGACAAGCGTATCGCCGAGTCTGCCGAGAAGAAGGTGGCAGTCGACGCAGACACCAAGGGAAAGCGGCGTGCTGTCTCCAAAGAAGAGGAGGTCAAGGAGAAGGAAGCGACCACAAGCACCAACAAAGATGCAAGCCTGTCCAAGGAAGAGGTCGAGTTCGTATCTGCCTTGCAGACCAGGGCGAATGCGATCAAGATGATGAAATCGCGTATCGCTATCATTATCGCCTACTTGCAGAAGCTACCGCCGGAGTTCGCCGACGGCAAGTTGTCATCGGCTGAGGTTGCCGAGGCGGCAGCGGCATCTGGGGGACAATACCTACGTCCGTCCAACAACATCCTCCGGCAGATACAGGCCTTGGTCACCAACATTGAACTCGCGACGCCGACGCAGTCAAAGGCCCTGAAGACAGAGATCCTGCAAGAAACGAACGACGTGGAGCTGCTGTCGATGATCTCTGCGCTCGTTTCAAGCGTAGAGGAAGTGCGCGAGGCAGGCAAGAAGTTCGCCGTGGTGGAGGCTGCGCGAACCCAAAAGGCCCGGCAGGTCATGGAGGCTAGTGGTTTCAGTTCACAGGGGTTCAGCAATGCAGGAGATCTCATCCTCTAAGTCGGACGCTCGAGGTCCGAGGTGGATGTCGAGAGGCAGCGTCGGACCTTGTAGTCCTGGAGTATGCATTCTGTGGCTTCGAGTACGGCGTTCGGGGTGAAAATGAGACATGATCAACAGGCCATCAATATATGATATATGCTGTGAGACTTCAATAAGTGCCCCAAAAGATGATGCCATACTGTGGAACCGTCGATATCTCGTACGGCCAGGTCCGTAGCGAGACATTGGGGGGTTTATCTCCGCCGAGTCCGCCTTGGTATCTGCGCGAGCATGTTGCTGGTATTTCCGAGACGGAACATATGAAGCGTAGCTTCTAGAACCTGTTACTGCACAATAGAGGACCAACCACCATCACTGAGCATCTTATTGCAGTTATTACAGTGGTAGCGAAGCTACAAAGAGATACACGAGCCAAATTGTGTTCGGTTGATATTCTGTTAAGCTAAAGCTAGTAAGCGACTTCCTGATGTGAATCCCTTTCTCTTCGATATCTTTGACTTATGTGCGATTAGATTGACCGCGTATTGGTGAATTTAGGCATATCAGGTCCAGCTTCCTATGTTCTCTTCCGGTCTATTGCTCAGCATTGGCTGCTGGAGATAAATACGTGATGTGAAGGGAGGGTGGCTTCGGCGTAACGGGGGCTGGAGAAAACTTGGCAAGAAACGCACACAACCAACCATCCAGAGCATAAAACCTCATGAAAGTCTATCGGCATTGCTTCCTTGATTCTAGAGCTAAGCAGAGGGAAAAAAGAGAAGGAAAACGAAGAGGGTCATAAACGAAAATGTAAGAGGCGGGGAGAGCGTGTTAGTTGAGCGAGCGTAGAAGTGAAAGGACCACAACGGGTAGAGACGAAGTGGTAGGTGACTGGGGAAATGGCACGCAGTCCCTCAAGTTTCAATGACAACCTTCAACACCAGATTTCCGTCATTATCAGAAGTACGACTCGCCAGCTCAAAAGCCCCCTTTGCAGAGGCAAGCCCTTTGAAGCGGTGCGTGACCATATCATCCAGACTAGGCAAGTTGAAGCCCCCCGGAGCGCTGTTTTGACTGCACAACATCCTAATGGCAGTGGCATAAGTATTGGAATAGCGGAAGATGCCGAGAATGTCAATCTCTCGCAAATGAGCAACAGACAAGGGCAAGGTCTGGATGGGAGTCCCCATGCCAACCATGATGACCTTGCCTCCCGGTCTTGTAGCATAGAGCGCGGTATGCATACAGACTTCCTTGCCCGTGCACTCAAATGTCACATCGACACCTTCGTCCTCATCCTCGGAGATAAGAGACGGGGGAGGTTTTGAAAGAGCAATCATCTCCGCCGCAAGCAGCTTAGCCGAGTCGAGCTGGCCATGGAATGATAAGCTGCTGGCCGGGCTGGTCGCCCCGGAGTCCAAGGGTGTAGAGGCACCAGAGCTCGCAGTGAAAATGGAACTGCTACTCGAGGAGGTGTGGAGGGAACGAGGCACCACGTAGCCGTGAGTGGCGAATCCTTTAGATACGGCGTAGTTGACACGTCCAGCATCGACATCGGTGATGGTGACAACAGAGCAGCCCGACTGCCTAGCCATAGCGGCAGTCAACAAACCGACGGTACCGGCTCCTAAGACCAGAGCACTGGACCCTGGGGCGGGAAGTGCACGATTGACAGCATGCAGAGCCACCGAGAGAGGCTCGAGAAGGGCCGCAGCGGCGAATGATACATGCTCGGGGAGCCTTTTCAGTTGTCAATTACACACCCGCCTCGCATTAGCAGCCGAAGGGAGGCAAACATACTTGTAGCACCAAGCAGCCGGGTGGTTTATCCTTTCCTGAAGTGTGCCCTGGAAATGAGGAACAGATTTGGCACTACTCCTGAACCGCATCTTCTTGCACAGATTATAGCGACCCTTGCGGCAGATGCTACACTGGCCACAGGGAATGCCGACCTCTAGGGCGACCCGGTCGCCAATAGCGAAGCCCGAGACCATAGGTCCGATAGAAACCACGGTGCCGGACGATTCATGACCCAGCGACAAGGGCATGCAGGCGCACAGGTCCCCGTTGGCGAACTTCTTGTAATAAGACACATCCGAGCCGCAGATGCCAGTTGTGTTCACTGCAATCTGAAGCTCGCCAGGCCCCGGCTCCGTGATGGTACGTGTCTCCTACATCGTACCGTGTTAGTCCGGCCCTTTGGAAAAGTTGGCCTTGAGGGTGCTGGCCCCGTTGGCAGAACAAAGGGACGAAATGCGCGTCAAACAGCTTGTGTAACCATATAAGATTTGGGCCTAGGGAACAAACCCCCAACTTACCAATCGTAGATCCCGGGGTCCATGCAGGACGGATGCACTGATTGTTGACGGCTTCGAGAAGCCGGGTAGCTGCATTGGGGCGTCTTCGCTTGTAGCGGAAGGCGCCATGATTGCGGATGACGACGTTGGCGTGGGATGAGAGTGGGATGAATTGGTGGGTGGTAGGCTAACAAGGGGTAGCTTTCGAGGCTGGCCACTGAACGGACGCCGTTGAATCTCAGCCGCGATCTCTGGTGAACAAGGGGATCAAGGGTAGAGCTTGTAAGCACGATCCCTCTAGGTTCCCCGTGGGGTCGGGTTGGTGCGCTGGGAAGCGATGCCTTTCTCGACACCGAGGAGCAGCAGGGTATGTCCGGGGGGTTGAACTCGGCTCAACGTCAATGCACCAAGGGGCTGGACTGTCTCGCGTGGGGAGGAGGACGGGTATGCGCTAGGCAAGCGAAGGTGGGAAAGCAGAGACCAACCGACTTGTAAAGAGGGTCGGCAAGAGAAAGGAAGAGGCAGCTTTATCACTCTGGAGCTTTGACTAACAAAAACTTGCAGCCTTTCTGGGTTCGGGCTTGAACTAAAGGGGGAAAGGGGTGGGATGGCAGAAGATAGCAGGGGAATATAACCAAGGTAGGTAGACCACAGGGAAGGGGCTCGCCGGCAACGATCCCGGGGTAAGACCCCCACCCTTAAGTATAGCAAATCGGTTTGACCGTCAGTATTGATGCATTTCGTCAATCATTGATGAGCAGAGCCAGGGGTCGGGCCACGGAGCTAGGAGTAGGGTGCCCAGGAGCGGAGGCGGTTGATGGCAAGGGTCACAAAATTGCTGGGTAGAGGTACGCAGCTTAAAGCTGTCTTTCGACCTCGCCAGTTAAAATACTGTCACTTATCTCTAGCTAGGGTGAGACTAGCAAGAACGGCGGAGCAATAGCAGGTGCAAGGTAGGAAAAGCTCCATAAGACCGGCATTCGCATGCAAAGCAGTGGCCGCTAGCCATTGCATCTACTGGCAGGCAGGAGAAACCATCACCCATGTTCCTAGACTGCAATACTTGCTCCATGAAGGTTTCGTCAACCGGCCTTGAGACAAAGGGAAAAATGAGCCACTAACCGTTGCCAGCTTAGCACATGAGAGCAATAGAAGACGCCATCACGGCTCACCGGGTCCATATATTGGGCTAGAATCCGAGGCCGTCCTAGATAACACGCCAGCCGCAACGAGCATTGGAGGGCCAGTTCTCGTCCGTCGCCAAGGCTGGCGGCCGCACTCCCCCAAGAGCAACTGGATCACGGATGAGAAATCCTCGTCGGGCCTAGCCTTTGCCCATGCCACTTTCGGTGCTTTTTCACAGTCGCGAGCGCGCAGAGTAAGAAACTTGTAACTTTGCCCACGAGCCAGTCGTGATGCCATGCCGGGGGGTGCGCGAGGGAAGGTCTCGTCCGCCAGGGTAACATCTAACCGTGCCTTGGTGGGGAACCTGTCGTCAAGGCGGGCGGGAAGAGCAGTGTTGCAGCTTCCAGGAGCGCCCAGGACGATGCAAGCCGCACAAGGGACAGCCTTCCATGCAGCCATGCATGCCCTACTGCTGGTACAGGGGAGGGGGGTGGGTGCAGTAGGAAGCGTGAGAGAACCACCATCCGAAGGCTGGTTGAAAGGCGCGGAACACGGGATGGAGCTGGGCCAAAGGGCACAGGCCAGAGGAATGACGAGAATGTTGGAGAGTTGGCCACCCCCTCACCCCAATGCGAGACAGACAGGAACACTAGTTGGAGGGACGGGAAGCTCGACGGCTCCTAGTCGGTCGGGGAGGGACCGGTGGGGATTCACCAGTGTTGAGGTGGTGTTAACGGCCGTGAAGGGTATAAGAGACAGACCGGGATCATCCTGGGGCCAGGTAAGCCAATATCTGGCCCAAGCCGCTTTGCGACATTCTCAGTATTTTTCCAGAGGTCCAGCCCACAAGGTTCAAAGAACCATCGACAGCCTAGAGAAAGTCCCGGCCTGCTCGGCTATACCAGATATGGCTCTCGAGGCCGAGACTGTTTTTCAGCCTGCCGGCACCAACTACTACTGCACCTCTGTGGAGGTACTGACGGCTGCCGCGGATGGGTCCCAGGCAACGCGACAAGCACTCCATGACGATTCTATGACCGGAGCCCGCGGCAGAAATGGTCGCGAAATGCTGCTGCGCGGTAGATGATGTCGGAGGGACGGATAGTGGTTCTGGCCTATGCGACTACCACACTCAGGCACGACGGAGGTGTATGGTAGTGGGTGGGTGGGCAGGTAGGTGTGAGTGGGCTGGCTGGGCTACGCTCGCGAATGCTTTGCGGCGCGAATACCTTGCACCCCTCTGATCTGAAGCGACTTGCACATGAAAAATCCGGAAACGAGGTTGAGGGAGATCGGGGTTTGGAAGCACTTGGTTCAACGCGGCAACTTGACCGAGAGGGGAGATCCGGGTTTCCCCCAAGCCTTTGGACGAGACGAGAGGAAGGAGCGAACGACTCGCGCCAGGGTTGACTCGAGGATGTTTGGAAGGTGCAACGCTGGGCGGGAGCCAGGCACGCCGCCAGTCTTGCCAGCCAACGACCCAAAGCCCTTCAGAGTCTCCACATGCTGGGATATCTTACCTAGGTACCTACCTACCTACCTAGGTACCTAACCTTATCCCACCAGCAGAGAAGAAGGGTCAGCTCCGTCGCCCCCAGCGAGGGAGCTGTTATCATCACTGATGCTTCATGGTGTTGTTGGCGACGATCATCTGGATTTTGCGGCCATACTTGCATGATAGCCGCGGATTCGGACGAACAGGACCGAGTCGCTTAGGATCGGCCTTTGGCTGTTGCCTCTGGTCCTCCTCAAAAGGGCAGGGCACGACCCATCAACCACTGTCTACCTAGTATCTCGATCAACACACGGATGCGAGAGCGGCGGTACCTCGACTCCAAAACTGACAGGGGTCTCCAACTTGGACCCCACAGAGGCACCAACCGTCATCATTGAGATACGGAGTTCGGCTAGCACCCCTCCCTCCCCCCTTTCCCCTCCCTTCCCCCCCCCCTTCCCCGGGAGTTCTCGACAGTTAGTGGCTTTGGTGGGTGGTGGCCATGGCGCGGCTAAGCGGCGTGGCCACCCACTGACAACTAGACATCCAGACTCTGCGGCGGTCCTAGCCAGCCACCTCGACTTTGATGCTGGAGGGGGCGGTCTCGTCTGCCACGACACCTTGGCGTATGGCCATGCCAAGGGGGGGGGGCTGCGCACTGGCTTTCTTCTTGCGATCTAGGTCATCATGATTTTGCCGGCTCAGTAGTCTGGTAAGGCTTGCACATGGCAGAACAGGGATGCAGCGCTCGTGCAGCTGTACCACTGGAAGTACTGTACCTTGCCCCAAGCGGTTTGCTGCGCGGTCTCGTCATGTTAGAGCGTATGAAACGGACTAGGAGCATACCTTGCTCATGGAGGCCATCCAGGAGCCAACGGGCATCAGGCGTCAGTACCACGGGCATAACATGGATGGATTATGCTTCTCGGTCAGCGAAATCCTAGCGATACCAAGCTACAGCCGCCTCGGCTGATATCCAGCTCGAAACCTTCTCTGCACTCTGCGGATTGTCACGGCAGGGGCGCTACAGAGGATTGATGACTGATCTCTTCGGGCCTTAGGGGGAAATACTGCCAAACGGTGGCAGGCATCCGGCTGTGCTTCAGGGTCCGGCATGGACCCGGCCAGCGTGAGCGTGCATCTAATTCTCCTGCTACACCACACCGATTGCTTATCACCGCCTCCCTTCCGCGGCCAATCGTCCAGAGTCATCCGAATTACCTATACATATCGAGTAAGGCCAAGAACCTCATTCGCGGAGTAGGGGGAAGCGATATCCCGTGCGACACACGTCTTACTCTGTAAGTCATCCTAAGTCGAGAGGAACCGCCTCGTTTGCGAAGCAGACATGGCGCCGATGGCGCCTTAGTAACAGCTCACCCGGAATTCATATCAGTTCACGTTGGACAGCATGTGACTCGGTGTGGCCTTTTTGACCAGGATCGGAGTGAACCGTCTCTCCGAAGCCGTCCAGCTGGGAAGGACAGCTTCGACTTCAGTCGACCTCGGAGGCAGCGGGGGTCATTCTGCCGTCCTCGATCCCGTTAGGCCAGAACGAGGAAATCTCTTCTGCCGGTTTGAGCTGAAATGCTACCTTTCTGACACCATGGGAGCTCTCCATGGCCAATGGCACATTGCATACCACCGTGCACATTGTACAAACAACTTCGCACCATTTCCGTCTATCCCAACTTGGGGACAACCAGAGTTGGAGAAAAATTGGAGTCGGCACGGCGATGGCGGCTGGTCGATAAAAAAAAAAAGGGTCTGGGCCTGAGCATCCCAGCCTCGCCGGGCAAATTGGAGCCGTCCAAGCCTAGGGCAAGTTTGGAGGCGAGCCTTCTCCATTGGCTCAGGGACCGCCCCGGGCTGTTTCGTATGTGCCTAGGCCACGAAGCCGTATCTTTCCCTATGATAGGGCCGGCTCCTCTCGCAACGCTGTCGGCTCATCCCTCACCGAGGAGAACTATCGACGCATGCCGTCCCGTTTCCTCAGACGTTAAAATTAATCCAGCAGTGGTAATGCCACGTCGCACCCCCCTTACTGGCCGCGGAAGTTGTCTAGGACTGCCGGGCTTCTTGGATCCATGCCCTGTCCTACCCGGTCTAGCTCGGTACGTCTCTCGGCTCGTTATCTTGGTGTCCGTTGTCGACTCCCCTCATTGAGCGAGGGGCCCGGATTGTTGTCGGCCCATGGTATCCACGAAGGTGGTCGTGGCTTGAAAGATGGCGTCAAATGCGGCGAATGATGCGCGGCATGCGAACAGCTCTTGAGCCCTTGGCCACTAAGCACCCCTTCGCAGCGCCCCACCTGTGTGTTGAGAGGCGGCATTGCACCGAGGCTACAGAATTACCCACCGCCCAAGGAATTCATTCTTATCCCTGGCTGGTCGGTCTGGGGACATCAGCTTAGATCCGCTGGCTAGTCGTGAAGCAATTGGACCTACGTATCTAGCACCAGGTAGGGGCGCACTCCCCCTGTCTCAGCAACCTGAACATCTCTTCGATGGGGAGACCAGGAGCAGAGAGCGCGTTTACATTCGAGGACGGCGCATCCGCCATAGACACAAGCAGTCGGGGATCAGAAGGCGAAAGGACCGCACGATCGATGGGGCAGCGCTTACGCATATGCAGAGCGTTCGGGTCTCTAACCATGTATGACAATAGAGCTCTGCCGTGCAGCCCAAGCTCCTGCATGTGGCACGAGAAGCCACCCAAGCGCCTCGGCGCGGTGCTACCTCCCAAAGGGACGAGCGGCGATCACTCGTACAGAATGCGAACAGTATGCCCCTTTGGACGGCTTCCTTCTTTTAGGGGCTCTCTGTTCGCCTCGGCAATTACGGCGAGTATCGAAAATCAGCAACAGTACGGCCGATTTCAGGAGCGAGGAGCCAGCCCTCGCAACCCCTACGCTGCCCCTTGGTGCGGCTGCTTCCGTAGAGGTTTCCCGGTGGTGCAGACCCTGGGCGGCGTCTCGTCCCCACTGCTTGCCTCAATGCTGCAGTAGCTAGGCCTGCCCAGGCGGCATGGTATGTACATGGTGCAGATGCTCCATTTCGGCTTCCGGGAGGGAGGCCGAAGCCGCCGTAGAGCCACTCCCCTCCATTATGGGTTTCTTATCCCTAGCCCTGTCACTGCTTGCTTCCATGATATCTCCTCCCCTGCCTACGGTGGTCACTTCTCAACTTTTCCCCGAGACGGAAGAGTAGAGATTGGCGGTGAACGAGCTGCATCGGGGCATCGACCTACGCTTGGAACAAGTCTGCCGCCGGCGCCATTATGGAGGCAACACTCCGACGCCGCACTCCGTATGTAGCTAATGCGGTTTCCCACCCAGACTACCCCAAGCCCAGCTTCCCGGAATGCCGCCCCTGGGTCTCCGAGGCACGTTCGGCTGCTAATTCAGCCCCCCCGGGCTCGGGTAGCGCATGGCAGGGTGATGAGCCGAGGTGCGGAAGCACCATGCCTCTATGTTGCTGGCTGCTCCGCTTAGGCAGATGTGGCAACGCTTCCCGGGTTCTAGGTCTTGCTGGGGAGCGCTGGAAGAGAGACGGAAACTTTCCTGGTCGGAATAGATATTGTAGATGCGAGAGAACCTCACGTTTACAGAGCCGTATAAAAGAGATGGGGTGCGAGCCCATCAGCGGCCCGCAAGCTCGAGCACCACAACATTGCGCCGTTCCGAGCTTGATAACATGATTAAGCAGCGCTAGACGTAGAGAGTGATGGATGGAGATAGGGGCACCTATACTACTTTGTACACTGATACGTACAGTACTCGGGAGGGACATTAGCCAGAGAGCCACCAAAGAAGTATGCGCAGACACCTTGCTCCCTTACCACCCTTGCGTATGCCTCGCCCCTCCCCCAGCCTGCTGCCATGCATACGTCCCGTGTTCTGTGTCGTCACCTGTGTAGCGGCCCTGAAGGTTTCCCTAAGAGACGGCACGCCGCAATTCGGCTACAAAAGGAAGAGTACGCCCGTCAGAACGTGCTCGCCGCTAGCCGGGATGCTGCATTGCGGGCGTCCACGCGATCTTCGTCGTCCTCCTCAGCGACACCCGGAAGCCCACCGCTGCCGCTCAGGCCTCTCGCACGTCCGCTAGCATCTCCCTCGTCACCGCCGTCGCCTTCCTCTTCCGCCACGCTCATGATGCTGCCTGACAGGCTGTTGCGGCTCACTGCATCGGTCCGACGCGGCACGCCGCTCCAGGCGTCGCCCTTGGGGCCTTGGCTGGACGCCATGCTCGTGCGGCGTATGGTGGGGTGGCTCTCGCGGCCGAGACGGCTGAGCCCACCGCTGGCGTCGATGCTCCGAATATCCGGACGGACGCTCTCGAGCAACGCGAGGGTTCGTCGCTCTGCCTCGATCTCGCGCAGCACGTACTCACGAATGCTGAGGCGGAGATCAGCAGCGGTCCGGGCAAACCACTTGATTTGCTCGGTTTTGAGATTTTGCGTTACGCGCATCGTCTTCTGGTACATGTACGACTCCTGCCGACGAGCATCATCGAGGCTCTGTATCGCCTCGTCGACCTTGTCACGACGGACGCTAGACGAGGCCTTAAGACGGTCCGTCGCGTTGAGTTTGCTACGCGTGTTCTCCTGGGCCTGGACGAACTCGCGCATTAGGAGCTGTCGGTTTGTCAGAGTTTCTTTAACGTTGAAGGCGTCCTGAGAGTGGTATTGGAATGGGTCGCCGATAGTTGTCGCCTCTGCGGTAGCTTGGGCTGCATGGTAATCCCCAACTGTTTGTACGACTTTGCCGAGTTTGCGGTATGCGTTGGCCAGACCCTGATGCGGCTCTTGCACGTTCATGCCACCAAGCTTGACACCGAAGTCGGACTCTGCGAGGCCCAGTCCTATAGTACCACACTATTGTCTCAGTGATATACTCCAATGGCCGTCGGAAAGGGGGAGGGGTTCTTTCAAGCTCACCTCTCCGAGACTTAACGAGCCTGTCGACTTTGTGCCCAGCATCCATCGTACCCAGGTAGAAGAGCTTGACGATAGGACGTGCCTCCTGCAATTGCGGCGTATCATCCGGAGGAGGTGCGAACTGCTTCAGTATCTTGCGGCGCACGCCCGTTGCCGGTTGCTTCTTCTTCATGAGGGGACTGTACCCAAAGTCGCTCTCAACAAACAGCACCATCTCGTCGTCGCGTATCAGAACCTCGTTGCTGCAGACGTAGTTGAGCCACCTCTGCATGAGTGCCTTGACCCTCGCCTCATCTTCGTCGGTACCAGCGCCGGCCGAGGTCAGCGCTGGCGGCACGGCGGGTACAATGGCCTCGGGGTTGGCAGATATGAGATGCTCGGCGAGCTTGACGAATTCGGAATGTAGGCGCCGCACATCGCGGTACTGGGTGGTACGGAAGCTGGGGAGGTTTGTCTGCGCTTGTTAGACTGCATTCTTTCAATCGGCACCCAGGAGCGAGGCGACGCATACGTGTACATCAAATCGCAAGATGGGATCCTTGCGACCGGTGCGTTCAAGCCCCGTGATCTTAGCCTGCAACTTGAACTGGGGCTGCGGCTTCCGTGCTTGCTGTTCGTCCGCCCCCGGTTTCGCGCCCGATTGAGGGTGTCCTTGCGAGGGTGGCGATTGCTCGCCTGCCAGTGGCCCTTGGCTGTCCTGCGTGGGCTGGCTGGAAGCTGGCCCCTCGTCCGCCCCTGTTGTCTCGCTCGTCGTGGTATCGACCGTGCTGGCCGTATCGGGGCGTCTGTACTGGGTTATATCTCCGCCACCGAATCCGCCCTCGTGGCCGTCAGCGAGTCCATTGCTCTCAACCTCGGCGGCGTATTCGCTGATGCCGGCGGGGAAGGTGGTCCGGCTATGCTCGGGGGTGTGTCCAGGAGATGAGCCCCAGGGTGATGCCTCGACCGGATGGTCGGGATCATGCAGAGATGCGCTGTAGTCCATAATTGCCTGTTCCGCGCGGGGCGCGATGAGAGGTTCGTTTCGGTTGATGACGTTGCTCCTCCCAAAAGGCGGGATTCTATGGTGGCCGAGTTTAGTGCCTCGACTCTACCGCCAGGCTCACCGCGGCTCTCAATTTCTGACAGGGGCGTACAATGGAGAGATGATATTGGCGCACGCTGCGGAGTGATAGAGCCCAGGCGACGACGAGCAAGGTCGAGCGCAGCTCTGATTGCGAGTAGAAATGGCGATGGTACTCCGCACCGGCAAGCCGCAAGCTTGATGATGGCGCCAATGGAAGCAGCAATGGCTGCCTTGCTGCATTGGGAACGTCAATGGATAAATCGCCCCCACCCCTTGCCCTTTTAGGCCCAGACGCCACCTTTAGCCACAACAGTAACTACCAACCACAAGTCGGGAGTTAAACCGCCAGCCAGCATCCTCATAACCGTAATGCTCGTGAACAGCGGGCTCAGACGGCTCACACAAATGACTCGTGTAAATATTTTGTTTAAGTTACTTCAGTTTCTAGAGTTAGCTCCTCAGGTAATCAACTCGCTAAGTAAATTGACCTCCCGTACACCGAGCAGCTAGCCGTTTCGTCGTAGAGTTGTTGTGTGGCTGAGATTAGCCGTATATACCTAAAGGGGCAAGAGGCGGGGAGGTTTGTCCATAGAATTTATCCTAGTCCTGCACAGACCAGCATGCGGTCTAGAATTGCTAGAAGCGCAGCCGTTGGAGATGCAGCAGCAAATCAGCACGGTCAAATCTCTGCAAGCCACAAGCCCCTTGTGAACCCGGAGCTGCTAGACACCCATCAAGTCTAGGATGTTGGCGCAAGGACGGCTCAGTTCTCTGCCTCAGCCTTGATCTTCCCAGCCAAGGCAATTGCTGTTATGCTTTGCGCGCCTTTGAGCTAGCTTTAGAAAGGGGGGCTTGTAGGACAGCATCTGCAGCACGACTAGTCAGTATTTTCGAGCTACGAGCTACGAGCTTCGAGCTTCGAGCCAGGTACTGTTGGATGCGCACGGGAGCTCCAGCTTCAGTCGCACCCGCCTCGTTTCCAAACAGCCGAACATGGTCGCTGCGGCAGCAGTTCGGGCCTACAGATGCCGCCATGGCCAGAGGCACTTATTATTCTCCCTCTGCCAGAGGTCCCGAGGCCACCAGACTCAGGCGCGCTCATACCAAGACTCCAAGTTGGACAACATCCGCAATATCGGAATTATTGCTCACGTCGATGCGGTACGGACCCGGCCCAGTAGCAGCCCTGAGCCGACCATAGTTTACTAACGCACTGGTCCTCAGGGGAAGACGACGACCACAGAACGAATGCTTTACCACAGCGGCGTGACGCGCCACATAGGGAGTATGTTATTCTCGCCGCCCGTACCGATAGAAACACCATCTTGTTCGGGACTGACATTCTCGCAGGCGTCGATCATGGCTCCACTGTCACCGATTTCCTGCCCCTGGAACGGGAAAAGGGAATCACGATTCAGTCAGCTGCCATCACCTTCCCTTGGCCTGCCAAGGATTCTCTTCGGGATGGCGAAGAGCCCAAGACTATTAACCTCATCGACACGCCGGGGCATCAAGACTTTCGGTATGAGGTTGATCGTTGTCTGCCCGAATTGGATGGCGCCGTCTGCATCTTGGACTCTGTCCAGGGCGTCGAGACGCACACCGAGAGAGTTTGGTCCTCGGCCCTCGAGAACAGGATCCCGGCTCTCATCTACGTTAACAAATTTGATTGCGAAGGTGCCTCCTTCAAACGGTCCGTCCAAGACATCGCGTCGAGGCTCCGCGTAATGCCCCTCATCTGCCAAATTCCCTGGTGGGACAAAGACAACTTCATCGGTGTTATCGACCTTGTCAACAGAATAGGGATGAGGTTTACTAGCACCGGCGTCATGTCTCGATTCAACGAGAAAAAAATGGCCAACGATAACCCTGCCCTCTGGGACTCGGTCGAAAAAGCCCGAGCCAGTTTGATCGAGGTGCTTGCCGAGAACGACGACCAAATGCTGGAGGACTTTACCATGTACGATGGCGTGCCGCCTGTCCCCTCCATCAAAGGGGCGATCCGAAGGCTGTTGCTTGGCGGAAACGGGAAGTTTGCCCCCATATTTGTCGGGGCGAGCAAGCCCAACACGGGCGTCCAGCCCTTGATGGATGCTATTATCGATTATTTGCCCACGCCAGCGGAAAGGCCGGGGCTTGAAGTCACAATCGGGCCAGAGACCTACACCCTTCAGTCTCTTCTTGAGAAGGATAAATCGAAGAAGGGATACAGCCCTCACCGGCCGCCGGTCACCGCGCTCGCACACGTCTTCAAGGTCTCCAACGATGACCGGCGAGGAATGATGAGTTTCGTACGCGTATACTACGGCACGCTCAACAGGGGACACCAAACATGGAACACAACTATAAACGCAGCAGAGAGGCCGCTCGGCATGCTTCATATCGCCGGCCAAGCGACCCACGATATACAGCACCTATCCACCGGACACATCGGGGCTCTGACGGGCCTGAAGTCCGCTCGCACAGGCGATACACTTCTCGCATTCTCGACGCACGGTGCCCCTGAGCAGTGGACGAATGTACAGATCCGACCAGTCAAGATGCCACCAGCCGTGGCTTTTATCGCTATGGAGGCCTTCGGTGCGACGGCCGCGAAGTCGCTCCACGACGCGCTTTCAAAGATGACCCGGGAAGACCCGAGCCTGAGATGGGAGCAAGAGGCAAAGAATGAGTTGTACTTCACCCTTCGCGGAATGGGCTACCTTCATCTCGAAGTCGCCCGTGACCGTCTCAGGAACCACTATCGTATTGATGACAAGACCGCCTTGTTCCACGAGATCGAAGTTGAGTACAAAGAGTGCCTAATCTCGCCAGTGGGACCCCATCGGGCCGAGTACAGCCGCACATTGCTGGACAAAGCTGGCAAAGCTGCCTGCTCTGTGGAGATTGCGCCCATTGAGGAGTACAACAGGGACGAGCTGGCCGCATCTGGCGTGGAAAGGGAGGGAAATATCATCACCGTCAACCTCGCCGTCTCGGACGAAGCCGACCTCCGGGCGCTTCCCTTTGACGCCGAGGTCGTCCAACAGCAGCTGGTGAACGGGGTCGCTGCCGCACTTGCGCGAGGACCCCGGCGAGGCTCGCCCCTTGGGAACTGCCACGTCACCATTGTTTTTGATCCCAAGACCGACTATTTCCCAAGCTCGACCGGGGGCCACATCATGAATGCCGCCACCCAGGCCGCGCGGACGGCTCTCAAAGAAGCACATCAGGGTGAGAAGATCGGCGTGCTCGAACCTGTCATGGACGTCTACATCACCTGCCCGGAAAGTGCAGCCGATGCCATCCAACACGACCTGACGTCGAGCCGTGGGGGTAGGGTGCTCGAGGTGCGCCAGCTAAGCGACGGAGTCTCGAATGAGGGTAGCGTGGACATATCGGGTCTCTACATCCCACCGGACCCCTACGAGGCAGATGCGTCGCTGCGTGACTCCAAGAAGGCAGGAAGCCGTACGGTCGAAATCGTCGGGGTGGCGCCGCTCAAGGAGATGTTGAGGTACGATGCCCAGCTCCGGGGTTGGACCACCGGTCGCCACTCGATCCACATGGACCCCAGCGGTTACGAAAGAGTGACAGGGCCTAGAGAGAAGGCAGTGGATAGTATGCTTCAGTTCTGAGGGCAACGCGAGGCTGTGTAATATAACGTCATGACCATGTAATTCTATGTAATGTGGATATCGACGACAGATCTTTGCAGCATGATGTTAAAAGCGGTTGCTGCATGGCAGTCTGCAGTGTGAGGCTCCCGGCTTCTAACTTCCGGCTTCCGGCTAGGAGCGCGATCCTTGAGGCCATAGCTATGCCCTAGGAATCGAGATCCATGCTCCCAGCCTCTCTCTCGCTTCCATCCCACGGGGTCAAATGCGGCGATGTCACGCCATGTCCTACCCGAGTCAGAGCAACCTTCCAGCGCCAGCGCCGGTACGCCAATGGCACTGCGGTGCAACGGAACTCGCCAGCCGCCGGCCCGCATACCTTCCGCACCAGAAGAGGAAGAGCTTGTAGCCACATCCAGCACCCGTCGTCCCCCTTCCGTCTCGAACCCCCACCCTCCCGACCCGTCCACCTGAGGAGACATACGACCGTATTCAGCATACGTCCCGGGCGCTGAGTCGCACTCGCCCGTACGCCCGCGCGGCCAGGCTTCAGCGGTGTCGTACTCTTTTGGGTCGCCGTATGGGCCCAGTTTGTGCTAGCGGCTGACCCCCACCAGTTCAGACGAACCGTGCCGTGCCGTGGTTCCAAGTTCCGGCTGGAACGACGGTCGCTGGCCCGTTTCGGGCTTTTCTGGATCGCTCCAGTGCTTCCAATGCTTTCACCCGTCCCGCGTGGGGGAACGTGGCGAGTCAACCAAAGTCTTTTTGTGTTTCATGCAGCTCGAGCCGTGTGTGTTGGGTCTGGGGTAGCATACCGGGGGCGTTGCTAATGGGGGCGTATGCCTAAGGTGCAAGTTGTTGGGGTAGGTCTTCCTCGTACCTGGGGTACTCTGTTGGGGAATGAGGGCACTGTTTGGAGAGTGGCCGTGATGTGCGGTGTGATGTGCAAGGCGACTAGAACGGGTTGGGAGGTCCGAGCCGAGGAACCAGCTCCGGTCCAAATGAGGCAAAGACTTGTGCGATCGTGGCGTACGGGAACCTTGATTCTAGAAAAGGGGCAATAAACACACTAAGGAGACTAAAGTGTGTATTATGGGCTTCGCTAGGCTGGTCGTGGCTTGGTCTCGCTCAGTCGCTTGCATTGAGATATCCCGGGGCATGGCATCGTAGGCATCTCATCTAGAAGGGCGTAAGTGTGATTAAATCGAGGAGACTTGTCTCCTTCAATTCAAGCAACATACACAGCTGCAATTTGCCACAATGGTCCGGACGCGGGTTTTACGTAGAAATCAGCCAAGAGAGCTGAGGCATGAATTGTTCTCGCTGCTCTACTGCCCCTCTGGCTAGCTAGGTAAGAGGCAAATAATGAGAACCGTGTCCGCATGAGTGGTCGACGCAACGCGAGAAACTATTACTCTACTCGAGGTAGAAAAACGGGTATCGTACTTCTACATGTCTCTGGCCAAGCCCATAACCCTACACCTTCGGTGCCTTGGTGTCTAGGGACCATATAAACAACCACCCAATCCAGAGCCGCACCTTCAACGCCGTCCCAATCTGACATGCAAAGCACATGTTTAGTTACGCTAGACGACAGCCGGCCCAAGTCCAGCCCTCGAACTCCGACAGAAGCAAGTAAAAAGCGAAACCGACCGGGCCTAAACTCGCTTGGCAGGTTCCCTGTGTCCTTGAAGAATGGCAAATGCCACCTTCGATTGTGCCTCCCCAACAGTCGTATGCGGATGACGACGCGAAACTAGCCGAAACCCAAGTGCCTAGGGCACAGTTCACCTCTGCGGAGTCTCCGGAATCTCCCAAACCGAATCATTTAGCGGCTCTTCCTCTTTCACTGGTGGTGTTCGCAGGTTTGAGCTCGAGGACGCCTCTGACTTCACGCCTGCCGCGCTAGCGGGGCGAGGCGCAAAGGGGATCGCCGACGTGGCGGTAAATACGGGTAGATCCATGCGCTTCATAGCTGCGGGAGTAGCCGTATTCGGCGGAAGCCACTGCAGCGGCTGCTGCTGCGCCACGGGGAGGGCGGCAGGCGTGGGTCCTTCCGGCTGGTAGGAGATGAAAACGTCTGACTGCGGTGGTGCCGCAGCTCGGGATGGACTTCGAGCCGGGCTGCGGGTTGGGCTGCGCGGTGAGCTGGAGGGAGCCGGGGAGCTGGAGCCAAAAGGAGCCGGCCGTGGGTTAAGGGTGGGAGCTCGAAGGGGGGCCGGGGTTGACGGACCCGTCGGTAGGTCGGCCACACTTTCTTCCATGCTTTGCTCAAACGGCAGGTCTGGGGTGCTATCCAGCTTCGGCGGCGCAGAGTTGGGTGGAATGGTCGTAGGTGGAATGAGAAGAGCCTGGGGAGTCTGGTCGGGCAAGACTAGCGGTTTGTTCTCCTCGACTGGCGTCGTCACTGCCACCTTCTTAGCCTTCGCAGCATCCTCCTTAGCTAGTCGCTCTCGTTCGCGGATCTCCCTCTGCTCCTTCGTGAGCAAAGTGATCTTTATCTTTTTCATATTATTGGCGAGGCTCTCCATCTCGTCTGCGGTCCCATCTGAGGTCACTGGCGCGGCGGGTTTGTCCACAACCGCTGAAACGCTCGCCTTAGGAAGACCGGCCGAAGCTGTGCCGTTGGAGGTCGCTGGAGGCGTCTTTTTCTGCGCCCTGGATGCTCTAGGTACTGGCTCCTTGCGGGACGGAGCTCGTGTCTTTTTCACATTGAGGGGGCCACCCGCGGTGGTCCTCACACTCATGGAGGACTCAGGCCGCACCGTCATGGAACTGGGAGGCCTTGAAACTCCGTTAGGAGGAAGAAGAGGAGGAGGGTGCATATTGATGTCGATGCTCTCAGACATGATGGTCGACGCGGCACTAAGTCGACGACCGGGCTGCCTGGCAGGCTTGTCCGCAGGAACAGGGGTACTTGAGCGTGAGCCTGCTTTTTCCGTAGCGAGGACAGAGCTGCCGGCTACCGTCCTCCTCCGGTTCTTCCGTTCCTTCTCTTCGTCGAAGTCGTCTGTGAGGATGGCGGGCTTCGGCTTGCGCTCTCTCAAGGCCATTCTCGTCGATGGCCGATCTGCAGGAGGCGCCGCAGGTGGCAAGCTGCCGGGAGGGAGAGACTGCGAAAGAGCCGACTGCTTACCACGCCGGACTCGCATGGCTTCAGCATTCAAATCTTCATGCTTGCAGCTGTCGGTCTGCCTCTCGCTAGGAATCAAGAGCTTGCTGAGCTCATGTGTCGCAATGGTCCAAGGTACCTCAGGAGGTGGAGGCGTGGGCGCCCTTGAAATGGGAACGGGGGTGGATCGGCCGGAAACCCCTGACATGCTGCGCCGGACACTCGGAGCCGCCACGACCTTAGCTATTGAGGACTGCGTGGGCGACGAATACGTCGGGGGCGTTGTGCTGCGAGGCTTCTTGGGTGGTGGCGGAGGAGAGACCATGGCGGTTTCGAGTTTCTCTAGCTCGGCAGCAGACCACCACGATGGCTCATATCGGCGAGTGCCCCTCTCGCTGGCCGAAGAGTCCTTGCGGCCGCGGACCATCCCGATTCTGCTGCCCATCTCGTAGCCAAGCCCGTTAGATTCTTGCTCTCTGATCGGGGCCGGATCGTCACCTGCCAAACCGCCCAGGTGGCTGAAGACTCCAGAGCACAGTGCTCGGTCGCTGTACCCGCCTTCCAGGACACTGATGATCCGGCCCTCGACGCTCGTTCCCTCCTCCGCGGCGATCTTTACGACATCCCGCGTGAGCCGCGCATAGAATTCGGTGGGCACATTCACCTTGTGCCGTTGCATACCCTCGCCCTCCCATTCGCTTGCATCGAATCCAGCCGATAGGAAGATTGCCGCCTTGGAATTCAAGCTCGAGGCGCGGAGACGATCTGTCTGGGCCTTGAGATAACTGCGCGTCTTCTCGAGGAGTATCGAGTATTTCGACTCATAAAGCTGCCAGAACTCAGCCTCAGAGCTCCAGGGTTGGAGATGGACGTTCCATATGTTCTGCCCGTGAGCATTGTCGATGCAGAGACTCGCATTCTTGACCTTCTCTTCGTCGCCTCCCTCGCATGGGTACGAGTTGATGTCGTGGAGGCTGAAGTAACCAATCGACGTCTTTTTCCACCACGCCGCATTTTTGGGAAGGCCTACGCTCCTGGCATTGTGCTGCCACGCCACTGACTGGGACCCATCGCCGTGATGAAGGTCGAAATCGATAATAGCGGCGTGCGTGAGCCCATGGCTGAGGATCGCATGCATGATGCCCACGTGCACGTTGTTAATCCAGCAGAAGCCAGAGGGGAACGAGGCTGAACAGTGATGGCCCGGCGGTCGGATCGCAACGAAGGCACGCTTCGGGCCTTGCTGAGGACTGAACACGGTGTCGACCGCGTCGCAGACACCCCCTAGCGAGCCCTCTAGGGCATCCAGAGACTCAGCACAAAGATAGAGATCACCCTCGTGGAACTTCTTAGGCGGCTCCGCGCCGGGGCCCCGGTCCATGTCGGGTCTCTGGAGCTCCTTGCCATTTATGGTGAGCTTGGCCTCGGCCGAGTCACACATGATCTTCAGCTCCTCCATCCACTTCGTCCCGTGTACGTTTGTGACAGCCTGTGATCCCAATGACACTCTCCGGGACGTCTTTTGTATGCGAAATGGTATGGTCGGTATCAGAGCCGGGCTGAGGCCGGGCCCAGGGGGGAATGCTCCATCCTGATGGCGTTCCCCCAGACGCACGTAAGCGGCCGATACACCCATCACGCTCGCCTTTATCCGCTCGGGGCGCTCAACAATGGTGTTCAGGGAGGCACGCGAGGTCCGGGGCCGCGAATAGCGATGGCCGTAGCAGGCATCGTGCAGGAATACGATGGTCTCGGTCGACTGGTCCGTGTTGGCGCCGTGGAAGGCCTCGAGCTCGGCCGCGAAGTGCTTGCTAGCGACCGAGTTCGCGGTCGGGGGGGCCGGGGTCTGCACCTCGGGCGACACACTGCTGAGCGGCGAGCGGCCCGAGGATGGAGATAGAATGTTGACTGAGCTTGCGCGGCGTGGTGGGGCAACCCCATTGGCGGAATGCAGCGAGTTCATGGACGCTTTTCGGAGCAGCGTCGGGGTCGCAGAGCGCGACGGAGTCGACATGCCATTCAGGGGACTTCGCAGCGCACTGCTGGGGCGAGGGGTGCTGGGCGACCGGTCAACGGCGGGCTTGAAGGGGCTAGAAGCCACGCTGTGTCGGCCGGAGCGCGGAGAGTTTATGGCGGAGGTAGAAAGCGATAGGTGCTTGAGCGAGTTCGACAGCTGGTCGCCTGCAGAATCTAAGTCGCGGTTGACGTTCGCCCCCCTCGTCGAAGAAGAGGGGGAGGGGGAGTAGCCCGATGCCATGGTGCTGTCGTGCTTTGCAAATCGACATCAGCGCATGCGGGAGGGAACGGGGCACGAGGGCGGCAAAACGCAGGAGCCGGCGGTGCAACAGCGACACGGAGGCTCCCTTGCGGTGCAGAAATCTAGAACTCGTATCGAATTCAATGGCGGCGTGAGGCTCTGCTGAAAGGTGTGCGGTGAGGATCCCGATTGCTGTATGTTGTCATCGTACATGCGCTTTGGTGGAGCTGGTAGCGATGGCAAAGTGCAGGAGCCGCGTTTCGCAAACTTGGGCCAAGTTTCCCCATCACAAAGTCGCGTCGCGTCTAAATAAATCTTGGACGTCATAGCAACAAGCCCCCACCCTGCGTATGGTGCGCCAAGAACTCAACGACTTTTCTATCCCCTCTCTTTTGTTTTCCTCCCTTTTCCGCCAATAAACACTTACTAGGGGTCAACTGGCATTATAGCCCCCTATTTCCGCCTACGACCCTTCTTCCCCAGGACCCTTTTGTTTTTTTCTTCTTCTTCCATGCCGGCGCGAGACACATGCTTTGCTACATTTCTAAAGCGTTTGGGATGTCTCTGTGCACACGACTCCGTACTGCTGTGCAAGTTTCAGTCCACGCCGACTATTTTCATGAGGTTTCAGGGCTGGCTTCTTTCAGAATTGCTTTCACCATAATATTCTCTAGTCTTTATGCTGAGCATATAATTAATTAGATGTTCATGTTTTCCTCTTTCCGCCCTAAGGTCCAGCCTTTCGACCCCTGTGAGTAATCCTGGGAATCAAAGGAATAAGAGGCCCCCCCACCTAGGAGAAAAGAGAAGGTGGAGACTCTACTTAGAAGCTAGGGTCTAGATAACTTATTGTCTAAGCGAATGGCGGCTAGATGGAATCTCGATCGTTGCAGAATATTCCGGAGGGTGGTTCAGGTGGTTCCGCATCGTTACTAAAAGTCAAAGAGCCTCACGCCGGCGAGCCGACGGGAATAGTGGCGGAAGACAAACCAACAAAATAGTCTCCGGCGTTCGACCGCGAAGCTTGGCAAGGCTTTCTTGAAGAGTTAGCGGGGCTACCAACCATTTATTTTTTCTCTCTCATCTCCACAAACTCCGGCCTGGTACAACTGGGTAGTGCTTGGCCAAGCGTCTGAGGAAGAGTGATAGCCACGGCACTGCCGCTAAGAAACAATGTCTAGCTCAGCTTGCGGGTCCCACTGTCGAGCTGATTTTCGTTTACAGACTACTTCTCAGCTGCCTAGTGGTCTGGTCCAATGGGATGTTTGCTTTCTCCCAGCAACCACGATGAAGCAACTTGCCTGGGCGGGGAGAGAGGGGGAAGGCTAGAACTTCCATGATATCCGGTTCGACTGCGGCCTCGCCTCTGCAGTTGCGTTGTCATTTAGCATGCATGTGACAGATTTTTGTGCTTGAGATTCATCAGCCAACGGTCTGGCGGTGTGTTGGCATCCCAAGCACCTCTCGGGTCACCGATATTCCCCGTGTCTCTGATCAGGTCGCACATTGATTCTCAACTGTCTCGGGTACCGGTCGTTTGACCGGCGCCACGGCTGAGAGGCGCGTCTATAAAAGTGACCGAGGCTGAGTCGTGGGCCGGCAGGAGGCGTGGCTTTTTTTTTTCCCTCTCGTTTCTCTCCATGGTGGAGGTTGGTCGGCTTCGAGCAGGTGCGTCCTTGGCCTATCCTCACCTCGCTAGTCTCGCGATGGCTCAGTGCCACAGACCCTAGTGCTTCGATCGGGCCATGCACCCACGAGCTAGTGGAATATTGGTTCAAGATGGGCGAGAACCGCGCCGGCTCAGACCTGAATCTCGCAGCTCCCCATGCCGGGCTGCTCAGCAACGCCATGAGGTGCTACTTAAGACCGCCAGCGTCCCGCTGGCTTGGCTGGGCAGCAGCACCTGGGGAATTCTCGTAGCCTCGTAAACCTCCTAAGCTCCCGCGCCGAAGATCGAAAGACCGCGAAGGCACAGTCTAGCACGATCAAGATGCATCTCTCCACCCTGCTCTTGGCAGTCCACGGCGCTGCGGCGCTTGATGCTGCTCTCCGCCCCCAAGCGCTTGCTGTCGTCGTTGCTGCCGCCACGACCACCGATCCCGGCCTCCTTGCCTGTGCTACCGTGGAGGCATTCGTTGACGGTTGCTATTCTGCTGGGTATCTCGACTCGACGGTCCCCTCAGCGACCGAGGCCGCGTGCTTGTGCTGCTCCAAGGGCACCAACATTGCTACAGCATACTCGAGCTGCCAATCCTACGTCGCCGCCTCCGCGAAGACAGCTACCGATGCCTACTCACGCAAGTGCCCCCATGTGTGTTGCCCATGCTTGCTACTAGCTGTCTAACACACTCCAGTTGCCTCTCTCGGATACAATATCTGCAGCAAGGCCGGCAATGTCTGCGGAGCTGTAGCCACACCCACAGCCACGGCCACGGGCGCCACGACCAAGGTCACTACCGATGCCGCTACCTCCGTTACCTCCGCAGTAGGAGCGCAGGGTGCTGCTGCTTGCTCGTCACTCATCGGCATAGTGACTTCCTGCTCCAGCGCGGTCCCCGGGTGGAGCACCCTGGCGGCGAGCTCCATGGCCTCTTGCCTCTGGTGAGCCCTTACCACCTGCCATCATGCTGACGATAGGGAGGAATGCTAACGCGAACTCAAAGCTACTCCAGCAGCAAGTACAACACTAAGTTCGACGACTATGCCAGCGTGTGCGCGCCGTACGCGAAGACGTCCCTCACGTCGCAGTATTCTGGTAAGCAACCTCGGAAGTCAGGCTTCTCGTGGAGCAGTAGCTAACACACCCAAAGCCGTCAGCGAGCTCCAGACCTTCTGCGAAGATTACCCTCCCGCGACCGCAACGACGCGGACTAGCACGACCTCGACGTCCAAGACATCCACCACCGGCGCCGGCGGGGTTACTGCCGCCGGCTCCTCGACCAGTTCGACCAGTGCAGCGGCAACCGTCTTTGTGACGAGGTCATCCTCGGCCTTCGCGCCCCCGACTCTGGCCGGTGGGGTGGCCGTCTGGCTCGCTAATGCCATGACTTTTGTGCTCTCCTTCTTCATCCTGATTTGAAAAGTTCCTGCGGGCAGATTCGAGTCTGCGCGTTATGGATCTTGAGCCAGGAACAGGGTATCGGAATTAATGCCAGCGGTCGTGTTGGTGCTCGGAGGATTTGGTCATGGATTGGGGGGGTATAGGAGTAATTCATAATCAGCGTGCCCGTAAATACGAAGCGTCTTGTCCTTGCAATGCAATTTTGGAAACGATCCTGCGGTGTAAGAGACCTGTCCCACTTCCTGGACTAGAGAGTCAGGCCATGAGCCTGCTTATTGCGCGGTGGTGCGAAGCAAATAAATGGAAGCCAGTGCATCCTTGATCTCGCAGTGAGAGCGAAATATGACCGAAGGCCATGCTTGTCGAGGTAAATGACTCGGCGTTCTAGAACGTTCATGCGGCCGGGTCCCAGGCTAAAGCTCGACCGGTCAACCCTGACTAAGACTAGACACGCCACATATCTGCATCTATTATTCGTTCGATTGCGACAATGTCACGGAAGTCGGCTTCGGGGAGGGACGGGAGGGACGGGAGGGTTGAGAGGAGAGATTGCAAGAGGAAGAATCCAGTGCTTCTTGTGGTATCAAGGTTAAATCATGATGCATTAGTGTTGCAGAGGGTATAGCCTCGCCTGGCTGTCTAACACAGCTAGCCTTATAGCTAAGGCTTGGGTATCTTGAGTGACTCTAGGAAACCATCAGACTCCAGAACCGCCAAGTGTTAAACGCAGGTGACTGCAAGATGTTGTTGTTGTTCTTGATGCCAGGCCTTTGTCTTTGGGATGAGAGAAAGTCGGCGCTCGCCCCAGTCATCGCACTCGTCCATCTCTTCGTGGCACGGACTTGCCGGCCGCAATTCGTATCCAACCTCGTAGCTGAATGCCTCGGTGACGTCCTCGGTTAACTGTAGAATATGCCCTTGGTCGGCCCTGGGGTCCATGAATTCGATCTGGGCTCCTTGGCCGGCGATGCCCCTCTCTTCCGAGCCCGACGGGAAGACAAGGAATGTTTCTCTCAGGTAAGGGAAGTTCCTCATGAGGCAGAACTTGCTGTAGGTCTCCCAGGGCCTGCGGATCTCAGGTGGGACGTGGTCGATGGCCAGGCTATGGATGTGCTCGGCCGTCTCAGTGATGTACTGAGCAAAGTCGCGGGCCGTCTCGCCATATCCCATATTGCCGCCTCGGGGAATGTAAAGGACGTCGAATGAGGGGGCGAAATAAATGCTCCCAGGCTGGGTCTTGGTGCCGAAGAACTTTGTATAGAGCCGGAATCCTTCGTGTCGGCTCTCCCGGCAGGCGTGCAGGAGCGCAGGTGGCTGCGTCGAGGTCAAGCACTTGTCCTGCTCCTCTGAGTAGCGAACCTCGACGACACGGGGAGTGCAGCTCAGGGCCCAGATCTCGAGCCGAAGCTCGGTGGGAAGAGCGGCGAATAGGGAGAAGGTCTGTAAGTTGGTGGCCATGTTGGGTGTAGCAAGAGGACGACAACGGGGCCGTGGTGGGAAGATGGACACAGCCTCGCCGGACAAACTTGTGCCGTGGCCGCTGGGAGGGGGGGGGTGGCCTTTATGTATTTGAGGCTTCCGCCATGTCAGCCCCATAAACAAGGAGGGCATATCATATGAGCAAGGTCAAGTCCCCTAGGCTCCTGTCAGACCATAGGGCTCGCGGCCCCGACGCCGGGTCTTCCCTGCGCAGGCCGTGGTACTAATACTAGTTGGAGTTGGGGGTGCGGGCTGGCGTCCAACGGGAGGGACCCACGATGCGGAGGCATACGCAGGAAACTGAGGCGTGGGCCGCGCTGGCATGGCTAGCATGTCGCCAATCTGGCGGCTGTCATGTGGCATTGCTTATTTTGCCCATTAACAGCAGCAGCTTTCACGCGTCTTCCCTGCGCTTCCTGGCGCCGTGGCGTCCCATCAGATGGCCGCAGGCATCGGCGGCCATCTGGAGAGGAGGGGTAATAATGCTGTGCTACCGTGCTCTTCTCGGCATGCAGAACAAGACAGGCAGGACGACAGGCAGGACGACAGGCAGGACGACAGGCAGGAGGAAGGGCAGAACGAAGGCAGCGCGCACGCTCCGCCGCCCTCCCACAGCAAAAAATTTCTCCCCTCGGCACACGCGCAGGGGAGGCATCCGGCACCTAGGTCAGAACTTTCTGAATTTTGCGCAGGGCCTAACGGGACCGGGACACAGCGCCGGTCCTGATAGGCTGCGCAGACGGTCGAAATAGGAAATTCGATCAAAGGATCTCCATCCGCAAAGCGTGTAATATTCGTGCATGTATCCACACCAACGTCGAAGTCATACGATATTCTAGAGCTAGGAGGCCCAGTTCCCAAGGTTAGCCTTGGCCATCCAAACTTGCCACGCTGCGCCCGCCGTGTTGGGCGCCGGTGTGCAGGGATTAGGCGCCAGGGCGCTTACCCTCCCGAGACCCCAGGAATTTTTTTTCCCGGCCTAAATTCGTGCTGCAGTTTCAATGCTCCCCCAAAAGCGGTTTTGGGCTCGGGTCACTGCAGGAGCTTCCCCCTCGAGCCCCTCCACCCCACCAACGCAACCCACCCGGCGCGAACTGCGACCGACTAGGTCGTTCGCACGCCTTCCTCCTCACGCAACCTTTGCGCTCGTGTGCTCCCTCGGTGTCCCGCCGATATTCGCTCCACAGCCTGCAAGTGTCTGCCCGCGAGGCGGGATCATGTGGGCGGCGAGAAGGATGGCCTCGACGACATCGGCATCCTCTGCCGCTCTCACGTTTGAGCTGGTCGCCAAGTGCTCTGTTCGTGTTGCCCCCCCTTGCAGCTCGTCCCTTCTTTCCTTTCCAACCCCCCCGCCCCTTTTCACCTCGCCCCTTCCCCCCTTTGAGTCTCGTCTCGTGACCCATTGCGACCATCCATCCGGGTACTCCCGACTAACCAGAGCCTCGACGCAGACCACCCGAGCCCGGGCCTCCGTCCTGACCCTCCCCCATGGCCCCGTCAATCTGCCCATGTTCATGCCTGTTGCGACACAGGCGTCGCTGAAGGGCCTGACGCCTGAGCAGCTCGAAACAACGGGATGCCGGCTGTGTCTTAACAACACATACCATCTCGGTCTCAAGCCGGGACAGGAGGTCCTAGACGCCGTCGGCGGCGCCCACAGGCTGCAAGGATGGAAGTACAACATCTTGACTGACAGCGGAGGGTATGCGCTGGAGCCCCTTTTGTTCTTTCCCGCCCAGGATCGCTGTCTGACAGGACCTCGACTAGCTTCCAGATGGTCTCCCTCCTCGAACTGGCCACCGTTACCGAGGAAGGCGTGCGCTTCCTGTCGCCCCACGATGGCGCCCCCATGTTGCTCACGCCGGAGCACTCGATGAGCTTGCAGAACTCAATCGGCTCCGACATCATGATGCAGCTGGACGACGTGATCGTCACGACGTCGCCCGACAAGGAGCGCATGCTCGAGGCGATGCGCCGCAGCGTGCGGTGGCTTGACCGCTGCATTGCTGCCCACAAGTACCCAGATCGCCAGAACCTATTCTGCATCATTCAGGGCGGGCTGGATCTGGACATGCGGCGCGAGTGCTGCCGCGAGATGGTGGCACGTGACACGCCGGGCATCGCCATCGGGGGGCTCAGCGGCGGCGAGGCGAAAGACGACTTCTGCCGAGTCGTGGCGGCGTGCACCGAGCTGCTCCCGGATCTGAAGCCTCGCTATGTGATGGGCATTGGCTACCCCGAGGACCTAGTGGTCAGCGTCGCGCTGGGGGCCGACATGTTTGACTGCGTGTGGCCTACCAGGACTGCCCGGTTTGGCAATGCTATCACGAAGTATGGAGTCCTTAATATCCGGAACGCCAAGTATGCCGAAGACTTTGGCCCAATCGAGCACGGGTGTGGCTGCCCCTGCTGCCGACCCGCAGGAGAGGAAGGTAGTCTGGCCATCACCAAGGCCTTCGTTCACCATAACGTCGCGAAGGAAACGGTGGCGGCGCATCTGCTGACACTGCACAATGTGTGGTACCAATTAAATCTCATGAGGGAGGCTAGGGACGCCATCGTGGCAGACCGGTTCCCGGCGTTCGTAAAGGAGTTCTTTAGAAGGCTATACCCCGATAGACATGACTTCCCGTCGTGGGCCGTTGAGGCGCTGCGTGGAGTAGGATTGGATCTGTTAAAAGACTAAGTCACGAAAGGGCATAGAGGTCATATACCCAAAAAAGGTCTAGACCAACTATTGGCAGCTACCTCAGTACCATCTATCATCGATGCGGTCTTCTTATAAATGCTTTCAAGGGGAAGTACTAGGGTTGGGGGTTCCAAGTGGCTTATACAGCAACTAAAACCGGACCCTAACCCTGAAAACACCCCTGGCTGAGCCGCCCAATGAACGGGAAGCTGCGCGCAAGCTCGTAATTTTTCCTAGCTTCGTCCAGCTTCGCCATCTCGAACATACAGCCCGAGGTGTGCATGTCGGCGGCGATTGAGACACGATGAAAGCTGCGAGGAGCCTTTCCCCCGGAGGCGCGCTCCTCCGCACCTCTAGGTTTTTCTCCTTACCCCCGCCAATCGCTTCTCCGGCAGGAGAGCTAGGCGATGGCACCCTCACGACTCCCGACAGCGCGACGCTTCCCTTCCCGACCCATCAGGCCATCACGACGCCCAATTCCTCTCGGAAGCGCGGTGACTGGGGTTTTAAGCGCCCGTTCCCCCTTAAGTCGACGACGAAGTCATCGACCGCTATGATTAGCGTCAAGCAGGTCGACTCGATCGAGCACATCACCGACTTTAGCTCGGCCGCCAACTATGGCCTCTCGCTTCGCAAGTTCCACGAGCTGAATATTCCCGTCACGATGCCGACACAGGAGAGACTCAACCTACTTCAAGGGCGCTCCGTCTTCGAAGAAGATGGCGACTTCACGGCCGTCAACCCCGGTCAGGAGCGCCAGGCCCTAGATAAGAGGTGGAAGTTCAAGGGCCCGTGGCTCGCTGGCATGTCGCCTGGAGATTTCCAGAGCTGGCTGTCCAAAAAGATTCGGCATAGGCGCGTCGAGTTCCGGCAGTTTCTGAAGGGGAAGCTCGCTACCCAGGCAACAAAGCGCAAGCAAGCGGACGCAGCCGACGAGGGCGGCTTTGATCTCGCAGCTGTGGAACCTGTTGACCCCAGCACCATCACCGAGGAGCAGCTCACCGAATTCCTTCGTGCCCTGCGGACAGACAGGCAGCAACTCTATGAGTTGGTCAGCGAGTTCTTGGATCTTGCACCTTTGCAACCGCCCAGCGTTGCCGAATCGCTCGGCAGCCTCCTTAACTACGGCTCGGTCAAGCTAAAGCTTTCGGACAGCCCTTATGCCGAGAAAGGTCCGCCTGTTTCTCACCCCTCGGCGGGCATCTCGTACCTGCGGACGGGAGCGTATCTCGACAACCACCCGGTCTACGGGCCCCAAGCGAACCACGCCCCGACGGAGGCACGAGTGATCCGGCCTCAATCTACCACCATGGGTCTTGCGCCGGCTGTTCTGGGTGTGGGAGGTTTTGTACCCAGCACTACGGGCGACTACGGGCTGAACTCGAGGGAAGCCAGGGACGAGAACCTCCGGAGATTCAACCCCGAGATCAAGGGCGGCGCCAAGGTGTCAATCCAAGCCACCAAAGCCACAGTTGATTCCCGAGGCAGGCTGATCCTCGGGGTCAAGCAAGCCGCCCAGGAAGATACGTGCATTGCGAAGGAGCTGATCGGGAAGGACAAGGTATTTGGGCAGTCGCGCAGTTTCAACGAGACTACGTCACACAGGAATACCCCCCTTCCCGGCGCTCTCAGCAGATTCTCATACGGCCGCTCTGCCGCCCAAGGAGGATATGCGAAAGCTGGCTTCAAGGCTTGAGAAAAGGCGGATGGTGGGATGAAAGAGAGGGGTAGATGGTGGGCTGGGGGTGTCCCGCTTGCCGCCCGAAATCATCCTACGCTATGGGCAAGCATTTTGGGTCCTTGGAGCATAGGCTGCGAAGGCAAATGCCCATCCATGTTGTACAAATCTTTTGTAGAATACTAGAAACTCCAGAGCCTCAAAGAATTTCCTAGCCCCCATGGTCCCTTGTCTTTGCTCCCGTGCCTGATCATGTGACTGCTTGCCGATGAGAAGAGCCTTTCTGCCTCTAGGAAATCACGTGATAAATCCTCCTCCACAGCCTTAATGTAGGTGGAGGAAAGTTGCCCTAACTCTTGGCCCCACTTTTAAGCACCACACCGATTTTCGTCTCCCTCGAACATTTTCGCAGTTCGAATTTGGACCCCTCGACCACCTCCGACACAACACCACCACCCCGAATCACCTCACCTAGTCGCCAACATGGGTCGCGTTCGCACCAAGACCGTTAAGAAGTCCGCCAAGGTCATCATTGAGCGGTACTACCCTAAGCTCACCCTCGACTTCGAGACCAACAAGAGGATCTGTGATGAAATCGCCATCATCGCCTCCAAGCGCCTGCGCAACAAGGTTCGTGGAGGATTTACCCCTGGGGGCTCGCACGCTGCCGCGGCTGAGGGCTCAATTGTTGATATACGCTATTTTGCAGATTGCCGGCTACACCACCCACTTGATGAAGCGCATTCAGCGCGGACCCGTCCGTGGTATCTCTTTCAAGCTCCAGGAGGAGGAGCGTGAGCGCAAGGATCAATACGTCCCCGAGATCTCTGCCCTCGACTTCAGCCAGAGCGAGAGCGGGCAGCTCGATGTCGACACCGAGACCAAGGATCTTCTTAAGCACCTCGGCGTATGTCTCACCTTGCTGACCTGAGGAGGAGTATGAAGACCAGACTGACCGGTACTGCTACAGTTCGACTCGATCCCCGTCAACGTCATCCCCGTCACCCAGGCCCAGGCCCCCGAGCGCGGCGGCAAGCGATTTGGCGACCGTCCTCGCCGCGACTGAGCGGTTGGCGATTCGGTTACTCGGGACAAAAATGGGAGGAAGCAAGGTTGTGGTTATTAGGCATACTACGGCTCAACGGTCATGGCTACACGGCGTCTATCGGGGGTAGTGAGCACTTAGAGATCAATTCAAGGTCTTTTTGCTACACAAGGTGTCGCTGATTCTCCGGGTTACGCCGGAGATGATGCTTGATTGCCAATTTATCCCCATATGCAGTGACTGGCTGCTGGCCACGATGACTGCTCTGGGACCTCTTCACCAGACACTTTTATGTTCTCGGATGCCGTGATGATTAAAAAACGGACTCGTAGGGGAATTTTCAACGCCTAGAAATGCTATGGTGGGTATCGTTCTATACGTGCAGCCCGGTCTTTTTCCTACCAGCAAGTCTCTCGTGATGGGGCCTAGAGACCTCCGCCGTGCAATTCATATTGCCTTGGGCCATCTTGAGAGGTGCTATTTGGGTCGGCTACGCATAGGCTAATAGCGTGGCTCGAAGAGAATCGAGTTCTTCCTCGCTAGTGGTCTATTCGGAAGTTTCCCTGGTTGCCGAATCGTCCTGAGCAGCGCCGGCCTTTGTCGCATGACCCTCAATATTTATATGGTCATTGCCGTCGGTGCTAACGGGGGCTGTGGGTGCCTTGTCAACTCGCTTCTCTCGAATCGTCAAGGTCATCGTCTTCGCGGTATCTGGTCGCCGTAGGGAGCTTCGCTCTTGTTCCAGAGTGGCTAGATCCTGCTGCTTCTTCGCGGCGGCTGCCGCAGCAGCCTTGGAGTCTGAGGCAGGCTGGGATGATGTGCCTGGAGCATTCGTCCGGGGAGCAGATTTCAGGTCGCTTTCATCCAGGAGGTCGATGGTGGCGCGCAGGACCTCGCGGAGTTGCACCTTGACGTAGAGCGTGCGGCGCATGCAGTCGTCCGAGCACCACTTGGCAAGTTCCTCACCTGGCATGACCGTGAAGCTGAGCTTGTTCTTGTCAACCAGCACCTTTTCTCCCTTGCGATAGGTCCGGTTCTTTTTTCCGCAGAGCACGTAGCCGCACTTGTGCTCGGCATTACGCTCCTGCACTAGACCATCGTAGTCATCCGGACTAAAGTGAATGATTTTCTCCGTGAACGCTTTCGCATCGCCGGGATGGGGATGGCCGGCAGTGAACTCTGGGGGCTTGCCGGTAGGGAACTCGATGAGCAGCATCGAGTTGTCGAAGATATCCTGCTGCGCCTTGAGGATCCCCTGTATTTCGTCGCGGCTGAGTTCCGTCAAAGGATCTGCTCGGGCTGGCGGCGGGGGGAAGCTCTGTGTGGCAGTCTTCAGGATGCCCTTCAGCGCCTTCGCGGTCTCGGTTTCCTCCATCTTGCCAGCCTTGCCAGTCTTACCAACAGAATGCACACGAGCTGCAAAAATTTCCCGAGACCTCGTTGATTGCTGGACCCTCTAACGAGCTGGTGTCGTGGGGTGCGAGGTGGTCCAGCCGTTATTAGGTCGGCTCGACGGCAAAGAAGTTGCCGCCGGTGCATTGAAGACCAGTGAGCGGTGCCCCTCCATGGCGGCGGCACAGTGTCAATAGACACCCTGTTGCCTGGCGGAGTGTCACCCTGACACTGTCTGACCGCTGTATCCATCGTCGTCGCAGCCTCCTCTTTCTCCACATCGACTGCCAAAGCACACAGATCTTGGTTCTCCCGGTGCTCGGGGGGCTCGCGGTCTCTAAATTTACCCGAATTTTGTGTATTTGTTTGTGCCTACCCAGACAGCCCTCCCAAGAGTTGAGACGATATTCGGAATCCTGGCTCTTAAAAGGCGTCAGCGCGGGGGAGCTGGACGCGGCTTCGACCACCCATAGCAACTTTTCCGAGAGCTACCCACCTCCGGCTCCAAGCCTCCCACCTCGTCGTCATCGAGCAACCTCAGGCGTCGATAACCCCCCCTTTTCCCTAGGAAGGCCTAAGAAGGTTGAGCATCCCAAGGCATCAATCGCCGTGCGGTGCCCGCCACATACAGCTGCATCCTTCCTCGAAGTCGCAATCGGCGCCCACAGCCACCTCCCCAGTGTTTCCGGTTGAATGCTAAAGGGAGTTGCGTCGCATTTAAGCATTGTGGTAGGCTTGCGTCCTCGGCGCAGATGTTGTGGTCAGGGAGAGGCTACTGGTTCATGCGCTGACATCAACCAACTACGTTGTAGACCCGCCCGCCACTGGTCCAACTGACCCTCCCCTTTCCTCCTGCCTTATACCTGGCTCTGCCTCGTCCGAGACACAACCAAGCTAAACCTCTTGGCTCTGGGTGAATCTATATTTGTTTGAGATAACGGGCTACACCGACCGGACTCTATTGCCCCTCTGCCAACCCAGCTCGCTCGCCTCGACGTTCGATCCCAAGACCACGTCCAGCGGCTTGGGTTTCTGCCTCGCCGCACCCGAGCTCGCCCCGCATTCTCCGAGGTCCCCGTCCACCCCGACAGACGAAAAACACTACATTCTCAACCCCGCTGGCCATCGAGCCGCGTCATCATGGCGTTTAAGGTGAAGGCCATTTACGAGTATACCTCGAACCACGAGGATGACCTCCCGTTCCAGATCGGCCAGATCATCACTGTCACCGATGAGGAAGATGCCGACTGGTACGGAGGAGAGTACATCGATGAAGCGGGCGTCAAGCAGGAAGGCATCTTCCCGCGTAATTTCGTTGAGAAGTTCGAACCAACTGCGCCGCCCCGTCCGCAACGCGTTCGGACGAGGAAAGAGCCCGACGCAGCCACCGAGCCCACCGTCACGTCTCCCGTTTCTCCGCAGATACCTCGTCCTGCACCGGCCGCGGATCCCGAGCCTGAAGAGGAGGAAGCCGAGGAACCCAAGGTGCCTGAATCAGGCCCGGTCTCGGTTCCTGTCGTGCCCGTTCCCGCTGCCGCTCTAGCTCCCCTCTCGCCTCCTGTGGCTTCCTCCGAAGCTCCAGTACCGAGGTCCGCCGAATCCGAGCATCTTCCCTCCCCCCCTGCACCTGTACCTAAGGCTGCTCCGGCTCAACCCAGACCGAAGCCTGCGGGCCCGCCGCCCGTATCCGAGAAGCCCACTAGCAACTCCTTCAGGGACCGAATCGCCGCCTTCAACAAGCCCGCTGCCGCCCCCGTCACGCCCTTCAAGCCTAGTGGCCTAGGATCCGGCAGCTCTGGTTTCATCAAGAAGCCTTTTGTCGCGCCCCCTCCAAGCAAGAACGCATATGTAGCTCCGCCCAGAGACGTCCCTGTCGCCAAGATCTACCGCCGTGATGAAGACCCGGAGATTAAGGAACGGGAAGCTGAGAACTTCGAGAGTGCCGAAAGAGCCGGGTTAGTGCCGACGCGATCGAACGAGTCAGCTGAGGGCGGAGAGGATGAGCCGAAGCCTTTGAGCCTCAAGGAGCGTCTCGCGCTCCTGCAGAAGCAGCAGGCAGAAAACGCCTCAAGACACGCAGACGTGGCGGCCAAGAAAGAGAAGCCTAAGCGCCCGCCGAAGAAGCGCACGGATACGGATATCACAGAAGGAAGCGAGTCCACGGCTGCAGCACCGCCTGCCTTGCAACGACGGGATACAGAGGACACGACCGGAAGGGCATCGTTGGACGAGCCTCACCCGCCCCGGGTTCCCCACCCCAAGCGACGCACGTCCTCGAAGGACATTGAGGCGCGCGACGGCAACGAGGCGGATCTCTCAGGAGCCGGGGACACAACGGAAGGCCAAGAGGATCTAACCGAGCGGGAGGATAGCGATGAGAAGTCCAGACATGTGGCCACGGCTGCCAAGCAAGATGACGAAGACCTGGACGAGGAGGAGGAAGTCGACGAGGAAGATGAGGAAGACGACGTCGACCCTGAAGTCAGGCGAAAGGAGGAGCTACGGGCGAGGATGGCCCGGCTTGGAGGAGGTGTTGGAATGGCCGGCCTTTTTGGCGGCCCCATGATGCCAATGCCCGGTGCTTCTGCGCCGCCAAAGAAGAAGAAGCCTGCTGGCGAGAGACGATCGGAGGATGCTGGCGAGAACACATCACAAGTGACCTCTGCGCCCCCAGTTCCTACCCCAATGGCACTGCCAGGTATGTCTCGTATCCGGTCTCACGAGGAACCGACAGCAGAGGTCGATGTGGATGAAGAGGAAAGCACTCCCGCAAGGACACCACACCAGGAGAGCGCACCCATCTGTGAGTAACCAAAACTAGCGAGCTCTCATGCAGTGCGCCTCCGCTGACTTGACTTAGTGGCGCCGAGAGATTTGGGCGGCGCTCCTCCTGTACCCGGAGGGCGACCTGCTCCACCACCTGTTCCGACCGATGGTAAGATCGATGCACCCTACCCTGCTAACGACCCTGGAATACTTGACTAACAGACATCAGCCCGACCTCCTCCACCGCTGCCCCCGTCTTCGGCGGAGGTCAAGTCGCCAAGTGAGGGCTCGGAGTCGGACGACGAGCTTTCCGAGCGCACTCCGCAAGAGCCAGAACCAAGCGTTTCTAGAGCACCTCCACCGCCTCCGGTTGCCGTGCCACCACCCATGCCTCCCACCTCTCCCCGCTCGGCGACGGCGAAACGTCGCTCAGTTACGGAGGAGATGTCGCCAGCTTCGCCGAACCGGCCGATCCTCACCAAACGAGACAGCCGGCCGCCACCGCCTATCCCTGGCTCTGCGCCGGCTCTACCGCCCGCTCAAAGCAGGCCTCCCCCGCCTCCCCCGCCCGGAGCGCCGGCACCACCGCTGAGCCGGACGACAACTGGGAATAGCCACGCCGGTGCACACCGAGAGACCGAAGACGAAGAGGTCACGGAATATGAGGGCGACTACGACACCGATATTGCCTCTTCAGTGCCTCACAAGGATGCCCTCAAGGCGCATCAGCGGGAGTCAAGCTTTGAAGAGACAACATCTGTCAGATCACCGGTAACGGATGCGCCTCCTTCACTCCCTCCCCCAATTCCTTCCAGTGCCCCCAGAGCCCCGCCGCCCATCCCTAGCCAGCCTCCGCCTCCTCCGGCCCAAGACCATCGTAAATCAGTGGACTTCCCTAGAGTTGCCCCGCCCCCGCCTCCACCGCCAAAGGAGACGCCGCACTACGACGATGACGACGAGTATGACCCCTACAAGTATACGGCTACCACGCCGGGCATACCAGTCATACCCGGGTACTCTATGCCACCTCCTCCGCCTCCGCCAACCCGGCCCCCTGAGCCTGCTTACTCGCCGGAAACGCCGTCGTACACTAGTCCTACGAACCCGAGAGGTCCTCCACCGGCGCTTCCCCCTGCAGCCCCATCTAGCCGAGGCCCTGGCCGCCAGTCGTTAGATGTCCAGCGGCAGGGCCAGGTTCGCCGATCAGTAGATGCCAGCCGACCGTCGATAGAATCCGGCTTCGTTGCTAACGACCTCGATCTTGCCCGTCAGTCAGGATGGTGGCTCCAGCCTAACGGGCTCCCCCCCCAACTTCAGGGACGAAAGGACATCTTCTTTGAATCTGAGGAGTCGACGGCAGCGAATCCCCAACGGCCGGGCAGAATGACTGTAGCACGGGATGTTTACATCCTGTATCAAGATTACTCTCAGACCGTCATCACAGTGCATTTTGATCCTCAAGATGCGTCCGATGTGCGTCTCGAGCAGCGCCACGAGGCGCCGCCACGGCAACCGCGGCAAGACCAGCTCGAGCAGAGCTACGAGCGTTTTGGGCGCGCCATTGGCGAGGCAGCCCTGTCCAAGAAGGACAGCGTTGTTGGAGACGGGACACCGCAAGGTTTTGTATACGAACTGCTTCAACCCTTCAAAGACGCGCTTCTCCCCGTCGGGACGCGCGCGTATGGTGCTCTGATCTATGGCAACATGGCCAATGCTAGTACATCGCAAAACGACGAGATTCGCCCCGGCGACATCATCAGCATCCGCAACGCCAAATTCCAGGGCAAGCATGGTGCAATGCACGCCAAGTATAGCATTGAAGTCGGCAAGCCGGACCATGTCGGTGTAGTAGCGGAATGGGACGGCACCAAGAAGAAGGTCCGGGCATGGGAACAGGGCCGCGAGAGCAAGAAGGTCAAGATGGAGAGCTTCAAACTCGACGACTTGCGATCCGGTGAGGTCAAGATCTGGCGCGTTATGCCTCGTTCGTGGATCGGCTGGGAGGGCAACAACTAGAAATGCGATGCCCTGCTTGCTGTTGAGCTCAGGGGCAACATTGCCTTTCTTCCTAGCTTGGGACCGGCGCCTAGCAGCAGTGCAGGTAGAGACGTCATCTTCCTGGGCGTCGCTAGGGGACCCGGCGGCTATGTTACCCTTGGGTCTGAGTGCTCCAGCCAAGCTTTAAAGACTGCGAATCCGAGCTGGCGATCCCATCGAAGGTCACTGTAGTGCCTCGCTGGTGCAGCAGAGCAGATCGTCGGCATCGCTATAGTGGCCATAATGGAGCGCAGAGAGGAAGAGGCTGTCGCCAGGTCGCGAGGTGGTTTCGGGCCGAGGCGAGCCCCCACGAGTCAAAGAGTTGTCGTTTAGTTCAGTCTAGTCACTCCGTCTTTTCTGCCTTCTCGTTATGATAGTTCAGTACTGGCTACACTGTACCGTAATCGCGTACATATCTCTCCTTGCCCATCCCTCTCTCCCCTTAGGTGCTGCTCCCCTTCCACGGCGCGTTGTGAGCTTGGCCTCCGCGACCGTCTCCTCACCCGGGCCATTCACAGCAGACTAGACATCTGTCTGCCTCGATACCTCAGCGAGACCCATTGAGGCATTATTCCCAGCTTGTGGGTCTTGATCGTCAAGTTGCCAGAGGTGCGATGAGCTTTGCAAAAACTTCGACCACACAACGTGACTTGTACAAATTCTCGTGCCGTCCCCCCACGCTAGGGAGGCAGCTGGACCCAAAAAGCAATACGCAGCCTCGCTGACGGGTCTAGATCACAAGACTATCCAAACTGGAACGCCCCGACGCACAATTCCTGCAACCGCATGTAGCTAGGCATCCACACAATGGCGTCGGCCGAGCCGCTTCGGCTTTCCAGTGTTGGAACTTGCTGCAGCAGCCTTGACAAGTGCGATTTTTTCTACTGCCACCACACGCGGGGAGAAGGCAGATGGGTAGGCCTATGGAGAATGGCTGCGGCTAAGATATGGTGGTGTAAGCGGAGGCTCTAAAGTTCGAAATAGAGCAGGAGCAGGGAGGCTATGCACCGACCGCATGAGCTTCTCGTCCCCTCCCTCCATAGCCACTTTGGGGGAGGGGGAGGGGGGGGCATCCTCTCGTGAGTTAGACATTGTCCCTTTCCCCTGACGAGCTCAGTATCGCTCTTCTGACCAAGTTACGTAGGAAAGCAAATTTTGCAATACCTTTTCCCCTGGCTGCCCACGTACGAAGCAGGGACACCCACGTAACGGGTGAGCCATTTCTTAGAACAGATGCGGGACTTCCGATCTCGTCCTCAGCCGCTCCCCGGGTCGAAGCCGGATGGCGAGGCAGCATGGGGCGTGTGCCTACGGAACGCGGAGGCCCGCGCTGCAGGCTGCGCGCCGATGGAGCCCCGATTCGCTGGCCGGCGCGGCGGGAAGCTGGGGGGGCCGTGGGCGGGCCCTCATCCGCTACACATTGCTTTTAGTAGTGCCCACGCCGTCTGGTTGGCGCTTCGAGAGGCAGATATGCCTTGCGCAGGTACTGACCTGGGGGCCGCGAGGGGGCCTCCGCAAGACAATGGATCCCCCCGCGTGCTGTGCTAGGGTCAACAGGACTTCACTAGCGAAAGCATGTTCGTGCCTCCGTGTGCAGCGTAGTCCCGACGGGTGATCGCGTGACCGACGGTCCATGAGGAGTGGCACGACCGTGGGATCAAGCGGGTTTGCGGACGATGATCACGGTCCCCCAAGCCAATGTGGCATGTCGAAGCGCTGGGAAGCCCACCACGCTTGGTCAACGGTGCCGTCATTGGACCCTTTCTTGCGCAGCAAACTTGGAACGCCTTCGGCGATTGATGCCAGGTGCGAGACCTTGCCGAGAGCGAAATGCAAGGCCTACCAGGGAAACAAGCCGCTTAAGCTCTCCATCGGCCCAATCTTTGTGACTGTTCTCGCTCCCGTAGCCAAGCGAAGCCCTAGCTATGCTGTGGTACGTAAGCATCTTGTATCATGAGGTCGCGCTGTAGGCCTCAGGCATAAGGACGGTCGACGGGAGAGCAAATGATCTGAAGCTGAGAGCCGCAAGTGTCATTGCCGAGCCTTACTGCCCCAAAAGGAGATGACCACCTCTGGCTACATGTAAAGTAGTGTTACACCACTTATCTTTTAACTCGGAGAGGTTGACGGCTGGAACGAAAGGTAACATAGAGGGGGAGGTGGACGCCAACCTCCAACAACTTCTTCCAGTTAACTCCAGCTCTTCGACATGAGGCGTTGTTGTATGCACGGCAGTGGTTGGCGACTTGCAGGATCTGGGGGGGGGGCTCGTCAGACCTAACCAGAGATACTGGCGACAGCACCATTTCTTGGGGCGACCTACACGCCGTCTGATAGGACCTAAGAGCAACAGTCACAAATGACATGAACGTCGCATGCTCGGAAAGTGCGCGGCGTCCCATGGACTAGATGACCTATGCACGAGGGCCTGAAGCCTACCAGGCTTACTACATGGTGCTCCGTCATCCACTCCCCCCTAACAGCCGGTGAGGTGGCGACGGGGTGAATTACACAAGGGCAACATCGGTAGGGCATCAAAACTCGGGACGTGGCCATCGGCCCTTCGCGGAGGGTAGATTGGGTCATGCCTTCACAAGAGGCATAGGGGTCCGACGTGACCATGCAAACAAAACGGACCCAATCGGCGATGCGAACAGGCGGAAGTTGCTCGATGACGGAGGGTGGTGATGCTAACCTGCGCACTGCCTGGCCCCTAGGTCGAGCGATCGAGGAGCCCTGCAGGCGAAGCTTCATGCAACGCCGATGTCACCCATCCCAGTTGAAACGCAGTGGATATACCCTACACGCTGCCCAAGTGCCAACTGTGGGTGGCAGGTCGTGGCGGACAGCCAAGGAACCTGCGAATGGGATCTCGCCAGCTGGCCACGAGAGTTGCCCCCCCCTTGCAACACAAAGAAAAGGATAGGCGCCATGCGTCAAGAGACTTTGGGGCAAACAGGTCGCTTTGGACACTCGTCCGTTGCGCGCCTGGCGCGCATCCATGCCGAGATAAACTCTCATGTACGAGGGAGTTATCCCCACGGTGAACCGAAATGGGCCTCGTTAAGCCGAAGGATAAGCTGATATCCTTCGCTAACCGTGAGGTCGACTCAAGCTTGAAGATGGTGGTGGGCTTGCAGATGCAAAGGGCCACGGTGGATTACCCTCTGATAAGACGGGCCTACTGCCCATATCAAGCCTGGTATGCGCTATAATGGTTTGCCATGCAGCTCCTGATTGGGCGGGAGTTTGCCGCCGAGGGACACATCTTAGTCGCTAGCTATCTCTGCTCCATCGTGAAGTGGATTGATATCGAATTGATGTCGACGACGAGCAGCCTGTACGTCCAGGAAGAAGGGTGTGCACCAGCTAGGTAGGGACGACAAACGCTGCATCACAAAGCAACCACTATCTCCCACACCCCCGTTCTTGCTCGCGAAACAGCCCGCGGGAGGCTTCACCAATCAATCTAACCCCCCCCGAAAGCATCCCACCCTCCTCGTCCAGAGTCCAGAAAGTAGCTCCATGCGCACTTTGCCGTTCGAGAGCTTTGATGTCGTGGGGGAGGGATTGACCAAACACACAGCGAAGGAAGTGCCATTGGGCATGGACGATTGCATCAGATGCAACACATGTCCTCTGCCAGGAGGCCCCTCGTCCATGCAGCAGCTGTGCTTTGGTCGGCCGGCTTCGGTTGGCCGCAGTGTGGGGTGCGTCTTGAACCACCTAGAAGGGTAGGCGAGGCAGCCCAAGGAGCCTATCACTTGTGCCAGAGTGCGCTGATCGAACTGCAACAGCAGCTGCAGCCAAGCTTGCTACACGGAAGCAACCTGGAAGCTGTTGATAGCCGCGTGTTGCGTGGCTGAAGCGCCGTCTATTGCTCTGGTGCGATGCGTAGAGGGGGTGCGCCCACCGACAACTAGCTCGCAAGTTGCTTCCGGATCTACGCTGCTCTTGACCATCGGCCCCGTCCCCTCCACAGATCATGATGCTATTTTGTCTCAGAGCTGGCCGCTGGAGCCAAACCGCTGCCTCCGCGCCCCGGGGCCTGGGCGCTGGATCAGCGGGCGAGGAGCAGTAGCGCTGCGTCGCCACGGTTGATCCTAGCCTCAAGAGAGTATCCATATCTGAAATCCTAACCGGACGGGCAGCTGTGGGCCCCTCATCCACCGCGTTAGAGCATCCTCTTGATACCCAAGTCCAACCTCAGGGGCCACCGATCAGCTCCCGCGGCCCATTCCCAAGCACGAATGGCGGCCGAACCCGCGACCGTGATAGCCGCCCAGGCCTTGGCTGTGAACCCTGGACGAGACAGCACGCCTTGCTCCGGAATCTTAAGCCCAAGTCCTTCTTAATCTCGCATGCTGTCGCATGGCATGCACAGACGAATCGAGCGACATCGGGGCTGTGGATGAATGTGAGTGAGTGTGAGTGAGTGTGAGTGAGTGAGTTTGTGTATTTTGGGACAGGGCTCCCATCTGTCCCCTGTCTGAGAGTCCATGACCAACCAGTCAAGAGAGACGACCGCCTCGAAAATTCAATGGCAGAGCGTAGTTGTCCCCACGTGCTGGCTCGAAGGCATCGCCTATAGCGCGGGGAGCGAGCTTGGGTCGAGTCTGGCAGCGAATAGGAGGGTGACACAACTCAGTGCCGCTATGAGCCGGGTACGGAACTACCTGCAGGCCCCCTCTAGCTCCGCCCTCCATGGAGGTACCGTGGCTCGCTTGCGATAGCGGGTGAAGGCTTCTTGAGAGACATGAGGCTTGTATCACTTTGGAATAGATGGATGATCTGGCCCGCAGCGGTTTCTCGGGAGCGGGAGCTAAATTGAAGGCCTTGCTAAGAAAACGGACGGGCATGAATGAATGCAACTCCGGGAGCTTTCTCCGGTGCCAACGGCAATTGGTGCGTGGTCTTTGCACAAGAGGGTACGGAGACGCCCCGCCTTCTCGAGATGGCAGTTCTGTAAGACAATGCAATATTGGAAAATCTTCGAGGCATGCAGAGAGCGCAGAGAGCAGGAAGGAACGATGCCATTGGTATTTCCGGTGTTCAAGGCGAGGGGGGCGGAGGGTTGCATCTACTGTGTCAAAATTGCAGCAAGAGGAATGAATGCCTTGTCCTTCCCCAAAAAGCCACGCTGATGCGGACTATCGCATTGCGGAAAGCCGCGAAGGCGTAGCAAGCTTAGAGCGTGGAGGCTGGGCCGCTGGCCAAAGTACCAACAGGGCCCGTATCGGGATCGCGGCCCTGGAGGAATATGAATATCCGCCTTGCAGGAGCGAAGGAAAGTGAGCACTTGCGGCGAGGCGATCGCATCGCGGCATCGCCAGGGGGTACGGTTGGGCATCGATGGACGCTAGAAGCTCCCGTAGGCGCGCATTATAGCATGGGCAAAGCGATTGCCACGTATGTACCTCGTGCTTGCTTGTACTCGATATTGCTGCACAGAGGGCTCAGCCATTTGTCCACGACCCGGTTGAGACAGAGGTGAGCGCATCAGCCGTGAAGCATCTTGGCCGCACCAGCGACACGGAGGAAAAAAAAGGGGGCGAACATGGCCCGGGTCGGTGCTCGCTCCAGAGTTGAGCCCGACGACTGGTTTCCAGACAGTCCCCCAATATGTCATATATGCGGGAGAAACAAGACCCCGAACGGGAAGAAACAAGCAATAAAGTAGGCGGCAGGAGTCCGGGCGGACATGCTATCGTCATCCTGTCCCGGGGAGAGGGGCTATGGCCCGACGTCTCGCGGACGAGTAGTACCAATGTGCCGACTTCTCCGCGCACTCGGCTGGAAAGTAACATGATTCAGCCAAGGGGGCAGAGCAGTGGCAGGTCAAATCCCACCAAATGCGACAGCGCTGCTGTCAATACGATGCTATGCAGCTCGCCCAGGACACCTCGCTCGGGCGACTCACGGCCGGCAAGCGAGTGTGGGCGGGCGAGCGGGCGACAGGCATCCCGCGCATCTGCGACTGCGCAGCACTGAGGGTGGTTTTTTTTTGGCATTTGCTACTAGAGGGCATATAGTAGAGAGAGAGAAAGGAAGAGGAACCTTCGGGGTGGGTTTCCCCCGCTAAACCCACTAATCGCTTTCCCCTCGCCTTCTCCCCCACGGGCGCAGCAGAGGCGTTCGCCAGTGGGAGAGGGTTCGTAGATGCGGATGGATGACGACGACACGGTCATCATGATGCGGACGCGAAAGTCCGAGTAGAGGCGGGGAAAGAAAAAAAAATTCAGAAGCCGTCGCACTCGCCTTCGCCGGAGATGTAAGTCTGGTATAGGTGGGTGAGACAGAATTTTTCAGTTTAGGGAATCAGACTGGCTGGTTTCCAGAAGGGCGCTAGAAAAAGAGCGCAAAAGCCCGTCACGCCGAGGCAGTCGGCCTCTTGCATGTCCCGGGGACGAGGGCCGGCTCCTTAGCTCGGTAATTCTCGCACCTACAGTATACCTGGGAGCAGAGAAGAGAATGGAGCGGGAAGGGAAAAAAGAAAAGAGAAAAAAAGAATACCCCGGGCCAGTGGGTGGCGGCTTCCTTCCTTCTCTCGTGAGCAGCTTTCAGTTCCGGTTCTTTCCTCGCCTCCTGGACAGCGGCCCCTTCCAGCAGGCATCAGGCCGTTGAGGGTGGTGTGTTTAGTGGGCTCATACCTAGTAGCGACACGTGGATCGCTAGCGACAGAGCGTCTAGGTATCCTCGGCACTTTCCACCCACCCCCCGTCGCTCCCCATTGTCACACCTGTTGCGTCGTCCTCGTCCGACCGAGGCACAAGGTCAAGACTTTGGTGCCATGTCCTGCTACAAGAAATGACAGCACGCCGCAAGAAGTCGCCGCTAGGTCGACGCCTCGCATCTCGGCCGGCCCCTCGCGAGCCTGCCGCGAGCGAAGTCGCCCCACGCCGCCCACGATTATTGACCCAGTCGCTTCTAGAGGCCCTCCGCCCGGCCGAATTTTTCGTCCAGTCAATCTGGTGTCATCCGCCCAGGCAGCCCTCGCCATCCAGTGAGAGGCGGCGAATTTGCAGCTCTGGATGGACATGCAACCCTCTCCGACGTAGTGGGCGGGTCGCTGCATGCACGCCCTAGGTGCCTCTGACCACTCACACCCTCATCCCGCCCCTCTAATCGGACCCGACACCCAGATGTCACTCCGTAGTACCTTTTTTTTTTTCGCGCTCTTTCTGTGCTGGTAACGTCGTCTTGACGCTGCCAAGGTCTCGCGCAGCCCGGGGCTAGGAGGGCTTGGTTGGCAACCGTCCGAAAGAGAGAGGTGCCCGCGCGCTGCCACCACCACTTGATCTTTCGCCCAGGTCACAGTCATCGCCGTCTACGCGCCCCCCCGTATGGACCACGACCTCGGCCTTTAGGCGCATCGAACCCCTGCTCCCCCCCTTCTAGCGACTTCGCGACCTTCCCATCATCTCCATGTGCTCTTGTCCCACGCCGCCCGAGAGACCCTTGACACTTCCGGGTGGATTCGATAAAACCGTCCCCATTTGCCTCGCGCCTCGCGCCTCAACCCCCGTAGCTCTTGCATATGCTTCTTCTGCTTCTTCGAGACAGATGACCTCCATCCTCACCAACCACGAGCGATCTCACCTGCTATTGCTCCCATTGTTAAGGCCTAACCCCCTCGCCATCCCGCTCTTCCACCACCCCCCAGACACTTCTATTAGAAGGGTAGACATCGCCGTGTGCCTGTGTTTAATGCCCGACCCAACTTCGGCCCCAGGGACCACCACCCATTTTGATCTGCAGCCCCAGAAACTAAGAGCTCCCGTTTCAGTCGCCGGCACCATACAACGGCCGCCGCCGTCCTACCCACGTCCCATCATCACCAGTCGGGACCCCCATAGCTGGGACTTATAAGACCACCATCCATCTCTACCTCCAGACTCGGGACCCCGCCCTCCCCACATACAAGCTTTGACTACCACACACCACCACCACCCTCCCCCTTCACTAGATCTAGGTCTACCACATACACAAGCATGCCGTCCTTTACAAGAAGACATACCACGAGTCAGACATCCAGCCGGGACTCGCGCAGCCGGCGGAGCGACGACTCCTACGACTCCAAATCCACCACCCCTACCTCCCTCCAGAACTCGCCCCGCCCCTCAGACCTAAAGAACTTCCGGTCATATACAAGCGGTCCCAAGTTCCCGCAGTATGGCTACCAAGAACAAGAAGTCAGCCCAGACTCGTCGCTGTACCCTCGATCCTCGGTCGACACATATGCCTCGACGACCGCATCAGAAGCGGAGCTCGAAGCTATGGAGCTCGACGACGAGCCTCAGGACGAGTTTCACAGCATACCCCCCCTCCCAGCCTACCATCGCGAACTCGTCGAGCCTAATGTGCGCGCATGCTCGCCGCAAGAGTTCTCCAAGCTCTTTCCCTCGCTCAACCGCCTCACCATCCGCCACGACGAGTTCACCTCCGACGGCAACATGAACCTGCGAGTCGACACCGTTATGACGGGCCGCAGAAGGACCGCGATTCAGCTCTTCCACCTGCGCATGTACGACCTGGCTAAGCGGGAGTTCTCCCTGCGCAGATACTGCCGCGATTCTGGCCGCGAGGTGTGCAACTCGAAGCGCAAGTATGTCGAGCCCACCCCGCCGAAGGCCAAGTCGGCCAGCCGGCCCATCCTGCAGCGCTCCATGACGAGCGCCATCAAGACCCTCGGCGGACGACCCGTCTTCCAGCGCACGAACTCGGATCGTGTCAACGGGGACCGGCCCGCCACCGGCCACTCGTCATGCGACGGTGACGACGAGTTCTACGACAACATCTCGCAGCTGTCGCTGGAGAGCATGGCCGCCAAACCCAAGAGCCGCCGGCCCCTGCCGACTAACACCATCAAGCTGGAGTTCAGCAACTATGCGCGGGTCGACATCCGCCGTCGCGGCGGTGGCAAGAACAACAAGCGCTACGAGTTCGAATGGTGGGGACACCGCTACACCTGGAAGCGCACCATCGACAAGCAGATGGGCCTAGTCTCGTTCCACCTTCTCCGTGACGGCAACACAGGCGCGCCGGTCGCGCACATTGCCCCGGAGATGCGGTCGCCGAGCCAGGTCCTGGCAGACGAAAACGCCGGCGGTTGGGTTCCGCCGTGCTTCATGTGGATCGCGGACGAGGCCGTGGTTGATGCCGTCACCGACGTTGCTGAGTGAGTTACATCTTTTGCGCGTATACGCGTTGTTCATGCTAACGGTCTATCTACCAGCGTCATTATGGCAACCGGCCTCATCGCGCTCGTCGATGACTGTATCAAGGAGCGCTGGCAGACGCGCAAGGTTCACCGGGTGCCGCTGACCTCTAAGACGTTTGAGTACGTCGGCCCCAAGGCCTTCATGCAACAAGTCTTTGGGCGGCGTAATTCTGAGGAACGCCCTCCGCACTCTTCGAGTCCGCTGCGCTATGCCAACCCCATTTCGGCGTACTGAAGCGCCAAAAGCTGCCCATCGCATTAGCGATGAGGCATCGCCCTCCCCCAAGGGCTTCACGATGATTGTTACATTACGGTACCTCAGTAAGGCAGCCGCGAAGGTTGCCTGAAGTGGAACACCTATACGTTTGCCTTAGGGCCTTGTCCGATTCTGGATTTAGGCCGAGGCTGTACAGCCTCGTCAGCAGGCTGATGATGACTCACGATGATCCCACGATCACCTCTACCAACATCTCCTTGACTATTGCTGCACTTCAGTTCGTGTTGCCAATGAATTGAGTCATACGGTTCTATCTTTACTTTCTCAGCAAAAGTTGTCGTTTCCACCTACCAGTTTTGGAGCTAGGCTCCCGATGACAGACAGTCATGTAACCTATTTATGAACGAAACAGAACACCTGGTATACCAGAGCCAGCTTGCATGGATACAGCGAAGGATATTTTGGGGGGAATTATGGAGCATCTGGGACAGGGAGCGTATACCAGGAGTATTGAGTTGCAGCCCTCTCTCGCCTTGGGCCTACCTGGGCGGCGGAAAGGGGCACTGTCATTTGAGAACCACGGCCATCGGGATTACCACAGGAAGATATCTACTAGGCGCCATGATCATGGCTGGATCGGGATTGTACACATGTTTATGTTAATGTGAAATGATGATATTACCATGGACTTCACTTGCCAAGTAACAACTACAACGGCTTAACGGCCTATCGTCTTGAGCAAAACCGCGCTCGGACCCCCTTCGTGCAATATACTTTTTTTTTTTTTTTTGCCCCCTGGAGTCCGCAGCGCGCTTGCTATGCGCCGACCGACTATCCATATGCCTGAAACGCCCGACTCAAGTTTATCTTAGCGATTGTGACGTGGACCATAGAAAACGAGGTGGCTTGCCCGTTGGGAGAAACCTCCGACTCCGCTCTCAGCCGGCCCACTCCGGGCCCCGACGACGCAAGCCAATGCACCGGCACCTGCCGCGCTGCATGGCGCTCCTGAGGCCCGCCAGCCTTTTGTGGGGTGGCGTTCTGCTTGCTCTCTAGGCTGACCTCGCGTGCCCGGCTCGGCGCAAAGCTCTGACCCGATTGTAGATCTCAGTAGCTAGGTATTACTATACGTACATAAGGTAGGTAGTGCAATTATAATCCTTTTTTGGAAAGAGGGGGGGGGGAGGCAGGCTAAACTAGGTACCTTAGGTACAAACCTTAACATGCAGATGGTGGCGGGCGCCGGCGTTCCCGAGAAGCCATGTCTAGAGATTTATGATGCAGGCCTGATTCCCAATTCGTTTTTAGATTGGGCGACGCTAGGACTCGCTCAGGACAATCTCCCGGCGCCGGTGTTCGTGTAGACCGTCTGACAAAGGCGAGTAAGCAGTGCAGTTTTCCTTCGGCTTGGTGTACAACGTCTGCTAAAGGCAGGAATGGGTGGCACTCCATGAGCCGGTCAAGCGAAGCCCACGTCAAAAACATCACATTTCCTAGGGCCAAGACCGATGAGTTGGAATCTAGATTTCGTTCTACTCTCTCTAACACGCCATTATTCTCGCTCTTCGCTCTAGCGATTTGGGAACAACAAAATCATCATAAACAAACCCCCTCTCTTCCACCACATGCGGCAGAAATAAGCAGACCCCGATGGCTCCTGATGTTCTCCCGTTTCGTAATCTCTCCGTGATCTATATCGGTATCAACTGGCCATGGGCCAGGGTTTCATCTCTCTAGGCTGGGAATGCCTTCATGCTCTATTCGGCGTGGTGGCCATTAATCCCGTTGACGCCATTCACGCCGTTGACGCCGTTGCTCATCGCAGAAGCGAGCCCGGCGCCGTCATCCTGATACTTCTCCCAGTTGGCAAGAATGTTTCCAATCTTTGGCGAGTTGGTGAGGCGGTACACATCCTCAAAGTACTCCCTGGTAAGTGCGAAAGGCTTGGCCGTGACGTTGGGAATATACTTCCCGATGAGCTTGGCAGGGTCGATGGTGGTCTTGTTGATCTTCTTGAGCAAGAAGCTTCGGAAGGGCTTGACGCCAGACCGCAAGAAGGTCGAGTGGAAAGGGACGTCGATGCCGCGCAGGGGAATCGTGGCGAAACCGCGCTGGAGCTCGAGGGGCTTCGGCTTCTCTTCTGTCCTTGCGGCGCAGCCCTGGATGATCTCGATGAGCTTCTCCTTCACCATGTCGGGAGAAAATTCCTCCATCATCTGCTTGATGTCGAGCTTCATGGCCTTCAGATAGTTGGTCACTTCCGTGAGGGTATCCAGGGCGCGCAGGTCACCGGCGCAGACGTATTGCATATTCGCAATGTTGTAGTTGACAATCTCGAGAAGCCAGCCCGTGGTCTCAGCAATGTTGCTGACGACGAACCGGAGGGCATCCTCGTTGAAAGTCTTTGAGATTCTGCTGGGGTTGACAGCGCACATGCTGTAGTTGGAGCGACCGGAAGCGTCACGCTCCACGGCAACCTGCATCGTCAGGCCGCGGTAGAACACGACCGATACGAGGGACTCGATAGGCATGACATCAGCCAAGGCGGCGAGTGCAGAATATTCACCGAGCGAGTGGCCAGCGAATGTGCTGTCGCGCGGCACCAGGCCTTTGGCCTTCATGTCCTCGAAGCTGGCCTTCTCCATCAAGGTCAGGGCAGGCTGGGTAAACTGCGTGGCTGAGAGCAGACCAGTGGGCGACCGATAGGTGTACGAGGTAGTTCGCTCTGTTATCTCATTGAAGATGCGCTCCGACTTGATAGAGCCGTCAGCGGCCACCGTCTCGAAGGTCATGGCCATGTAGTTTTGGCGAATCTGCTTGCCACGAGGGCCGCCGAAGTGAATCGTCAGCTCCTTCGGGTTGTTCCTGACGATATTGGTGATAGCGAAACCTATCAGGCAGTTAGCATATTTTGTTCGACGTATTCTGTAAGTGGTGGCTGATGGCTTACCGTAGGTATCCATGAGATACTTGTCAGCACGGTCCCAAACCTCCTTCGCGACCTCGCTGCTAGCGTAGAGATCCATGCCCATGCCTTGCTCCTGCGAGCCTTGGCCGGTGAAGACGTAAGCAGTGACAGGCTGCTCGATCTCGGCCTCACCGAGGAGAACCTTCTCCTCCGTCTCCTTGTTGCTAGCCTCAACCTTGATGATCTTGCGACCACCGATCATGCCGACGTGCTGCAGCTTGACATTGATATCGTCGTTAGGCAGCACCATACCAACGAGCGATGCGTGAAAGCTACGAACACGCCCAACGTTGTTCTCGGCGGCCCAGGTCTCGACCAAGCTCCGCACGGCCGCGCTAGAGTACATACCATGCGTAATGGTTCCAGGCAGGTTGGCGTAGCCGGCGAAAACCCGAGAGACATGGATCGGATTGTAGTCACCAGACACACGAGCATATGTCTCGTTGGAAGCAGGAGCGCGCAGCTGCAGCGGAGTCTTGCCGCTCAAGGGGATGGGGTTCTCGAAGTTGACGGGCTGCTCGATCGAGGAGCCATTGCGCTCCAGGTAATCGATGACCGGGTTGCCATGGGATTCACCCGCCTCATAGTCAACGCTCGCGACCTGGATGATCTCCTTAGTGGGGAGCTCAAGGAGGACCTGGCCGCGGGTCTCGACACTGCTAAAGACAGTCTTGTTCCTAAACCGAACCAGACTCTGCAAACGGAAGGTCAGGGTCTGTCCTAGTAGCTCAATGTCCCGGTTCAGCTGCTCGTCAAGGACGAACCACTGCTTTGACCGAAGTACGGCAACATCCTTGCTGGTAGCAAGGTGAATCTGCATGGGGGTCTCCATCTTCCGCTGGAAGGTGTTCTCGAAATCGGTGTAGTCACCCCGGTAGAGGAACTGAGAGGTAACCTCCATGACAGCCTCACCGTCACGAAGGATGGTACCGCACACTTCCACCATCTTACCAGAATCCTGGTTGATGACAGCATTGATCTGAGCCGTAGTTGAAACCTCATCGCCTTTCTGCAAGGGGTTCGCACCCGGCATCATGCGAAATTGGTTGGAAAGATGGACAAGCTTCAGGAGATCGCCATCGATGGTACGCGGGAAGATAGGCTTGGTGATGGCTTTCCACCCAACAACAATGGCGAAGTCCATAGGTGCGTACATGGTCTTCTCTGGGCGATCAACGAAGGCCTCTCCAGTGTTGCCGACGGCATGGACGAAGTCGTGAATGGCCTCACTCGTCACGACGGCCTTGCCACCATCGAACTTGCCGGCGACGGGAGCGTCAAGGTCGAGTTTGTCATCAGCAAACCAGGCACGCCAGTAGAACTCTTTGATGCGGTCATTGCGGGAATCCATCAGCTCGTGGATCGGCGCGTAACCGGCCTCGGGGCGGTAGACGAAGCGAAGAGGCAGCGAGATTGGCTTTCCAAGGGCAGTTGTGTCCTTGATGAGGTTGACTACGATCTCATTCTTGCCAACCAACTTGACCTCGACCACATCGACATAGTGATTGTGGCGGGGCTGTTCCCGGACGATAATCGTAGTCCTTGCGGGATCGTTCGGGTACCGAATCTCAACAAAGAGACCCCTGGCGGGAGCGAAGACACGCCTCATGGGGTTGGTCTGGTACTTCTGGCCCTGAACGAGGACATCGGACTGCAGCAGTGCGTACCTCCAGTTGCGGTTGGGACCGGCCAAAAGAGAAATCCACGAATCAATCGACGGGAGCTGGACTGCAGCGGAAGACGAGAGGCGATAGGTGTTCTTGTTCTCGTCGTACGAAACAGTGAGCCCCTCCACATCGAGAGGGATCTCGGATTCGATGAGCTTGCCGCCGAAGTATTCGATGACAGGGATGGTTGACGCCTGGCCGCTGTAGAAGTCCTTCGTGAGCAACTTAATATGTCCTTCATGAATGCCGTCGAGAATGTCCTTGATGGGCTCGTCGACAACGGTAGAGTGCTTGGCAGCCATGGGTCCCTGAAGAATGCAAGTACGCTGAACATCCTGGTCGATCACGGCATCAAGGTCCTCCGACTGCCAAAGAGAGTCCTTCTTGAAAAAGAACTCGAAGTTCTCGTCCAGGGAGGGGACGAACGTCACCGGCTTCTGGCCACGGCGCAGGCAGAGCGATAGGAAGTACTGGACATCCTGAGCATTGATAATCTGCTCCTCTGCCTCTGGGTAGTGGGAGAGGATGGCCTCGATAGCAGAGAAAGGCTCGTCGAGATCGGCGTAGCTCTGTAGCCTGGATGGCTGGCCCTTGTCCGTAGTAAAACGCTCTTCAACGCGGTGGATGAAGTCGCCAGTCAGCTTGGCGAAGGAGGGGTCGATCCACCGGGATTGGTGCTTGACATAGAGGAGCTCGACCATGCGGCGAACGACCTCGCCGTATGTCATGTCTTCGAGATCAACTGCCTCACCGCTCTTCTTGCGGCCAAACCAGACCTTCTGGAAATCGGCGTTGAGCTTCTGGATGATGTATTGCCTCTGCTTCTTAAGCTCGGGAACACGCTTTTCCTTGGGAAGGGCGAAGATCTTCTGATCCATCTCAGCCCAGAACTTCACACCGCGAGTGGCCAATTTATGGATCGGCTCGCCCATTTCAGACAGCACGGTGACGACACCACCAGCCTCGGCCTTATACGTCTGCTCCCACTCGTGGTCATCAAGACCCTGAGCGTCCACAATGGCCTGCTTCGCGGCCTTGCTGGTATGGGCTTCCTTCGAAACCATCATGCGGCTACCGAACAGACACCCGTCGTAGGGCATTGGGGGGTAGCCGTACTTCGTTGACCACGTACCCGTAAGATAGGGATAAGTGTCGTCAGCACCTCCAAAACCGCTGCCAGCAAGGAGGATGATGTTCTCCTGTCGGCGGATGCGACCATACATGGCGAGGATGGGAGAGTGGAAGTCTTCGTACGAGTGGTGGCCACCACCACGGCCGCCAGTCCACTGCATGATGACAGGGAACGTAGGATTGGCCTTGGCGATGTTAATCACCGCCTGAATCGCCTCGCTTGAGCCTGGCTTGAAGGAGATGTGCTTGAGGCCAAGAGTCTCGATGTACTCCTGCGCGACCTCAATGGAGGGCACTCCAGCACCAATCGTCAGGCCCTCGATTGGGACACCCTCTGCCCTAAGACGGGCAAGTAGGGGGATCTGCCAGCCCATAGCGCGGGGGTTCACGTAAATAAGGTTGACGTTAATTCCACGTCCTGCAGGAATAGCCTTCTCAACTTTCTGGAGCGCCTGCGTCATCGACTTTGCGTTGTAATAACCACCACCGCCAAGCTCAATGTGGTAGCCGGCATTCATGGTGGCTGCCACGAAATCCCAAGGAACGGTAGAAGGGGTCATGCCGGCAACAACCAAGGGAGGCAACCCGGTGAGTCTGCTCATCTTGGTGTCGACGTAAGTCTTGCCGCTGGTGGTCTTGACGAGACGAGGCCCGTATTCTTTGACCCAGTCAACCGCATACTTGACCGCATACTCCTCATCACGATCGAATAACTCCGGCTTATAGCCGACTTCCGGCACCGTCCCGTTTACCGTTCCGGCGAGGATAACGCGTACACCTGTACCGTCCTTGTTGCGGCTGGTCAAGATACCGAGGCCCGAGATGCCACCAGGGCCAAAATCAAGAATATGGGTAGCTCCAGGGAATACAGTGGCCTTCTCCCAGTGGACAGGATCGCTGGTGATCAGGCGCACGAGCGTGGACACAATATTGCCCTGGACTTCTTGCCTGATGTCCTTTCCGCTGTTGGTGTCATAGACGGGAATTCCCAAGTTCTTGGAGTCAATATAGACGTCCTTGAGATCCTCTTCCAAGAGGACCGCGGCTTCGGCAAGATACTTGCTATGGAAAGGAGCCGTGATGGGCAGGAAGCGGTTGACGAACCGGACTTTGCGCTGCGTGAACGGGATTCTGGTCTGGTCAATGCCTGTGGCGGCCTTGACCTTCCGTAGCCGAGCGTTGAGACCGTGGAGAGAGCTGGGTGGACCGGTGATCACCAAGTTGCGGGGGCTGTTGATCAGCGAGATCGAGATCTGCTTGTCGGCTTCCCGGAGGTAGTGGTTCGTCTGCTTGATATGCTCCTCGACCTCGGCCTGGGGGAGATCACGGATACTCAGCATAGGTGTTGGGGTTCCCTCGCCATTATCGATCGAATCCCGGAGCATCGACGGGGTCATTGAGGTCCTGGGGAAAGTCTGCTGGCTGCGGGCACCAATCCAGAAGAGGATGGTCAGCGCAGATCTCGCGATCGCGTCATACGACTCCCACGAGTCTGCTGCGGCGGTCGCAGCGGCCATGACAATGCCCTGGGAGTGACCTGTGCTGCCGGCAAGACGCTCGCGCAGGATACCTGGGTGCAGACCGAGCGCCTTGCAGGTAACCTGGTAATGCGCCAATTGCACAAGACCGATAAGGGGGAAGCTAACGGGCGCGGAAACCAAATAATCGGTATCAGGTGTAGCGTCCGCATCGTGCAGCCAGGCCATCAGGTCCAGGCCTTTCGGGAACAGCTTGTCCGCCTGCGGGTCGCTAGCGAGCGTTTGGAGTAACTCCGCCGACGAGGTGACGAGCTCGCCGACGAAGGAGGGGTAAGTCTTGTAGAGCTCCCGGAGCTCTTCAAAGTACTCCTCGATGTTGCCCTGGCCGCCGAAGATGGTGTAGATCTTGGCCGAGTTGTCGTCCGCAGCACGGAAGAGGGCAGACTCGTGAGGCCTGATGGCGCGATTTGTGGCAGAACGAGCGAGATAGTAGCTGCGAATAACCTCGAGCTTCTTCGCATCGATGCCGGGCAGTCCAGCAGCCAGACTGTGGACATCGTTGCCACGGAGGAAAGCCCGCTCGAATTCGTTAAGAACGAGCTTAGCCACCTCTTCGTATGAGCCCTGCGAATCGTCCTCACCTTCCTCAACCTCGTTGGCAACGAAACCCATGTATCGCGCCACGAGCTCAGGGACGGAGGAAGGTTCATCATCCTGAGCAAGCTCGTCGGTAGGAGCCGGAAGGCTCGCGACGAACCGCTCTTTCAGCTGCGAAGCATGGAAGTGGAGGGAGGTCGGCACGAGGAAAGAGGTATCGAGCGAACCATGCGACAGAGTGAGCGGCCGGAGGGAGGCGGAGGACCTCGGGGTCGAAACACCCGTCTGAGGGCCTGTTGCAGTGCCGTACATTGTGTAAGGGGTATCTGAAAAAGGTGGTCGTGGGACCTTCGTGGCTGGTCAGCAGCTGGTCTCGACGACGACACACCGGCACAGAGGATTCGGGCTAGCTTCGGCTCACCTTGCACGCAGCCTCCGAGCACTCAGTCAAGAGCAGGAGCCTGCGGGATGGGATCTAATGTGTCAATGGAGACACGGGGCTCGTCGTCTTGATCCCAGAGGGCACGAAGCTTAGGCTGAAGAATATTAGTGGTGGAGGTAGTAAGACGGAGGGAGGTGCGGAAGTGATGGGTTGGGAGTAAGTCGCCGGGCACCGATTCCCCTTGGAAAAGAAAGTTATCGCGGCTCGCAGCAATTGGAAACCGGGCTACTGTTGATCTATCTGGCGAGACGAATGGTGGGTGGAAGAGTCGGGATGTTTCCTCAACAGTAAAATTATCCAGAGCTTCCGGTGGGTGTACTGCTTGACCAGCTGTCGGGCGGGCTCCCTGGTCGCCAATTTTTTTTTTCTTAGTTCTTGTTGGGGAAGGGACCAACGCGAACGCGGCGCCCCTGCAGTGGCAAAGCACCCTGAATGACCTCCCTTTCCCCAATGCACCCACGGCAGCCTCCACTTCTGCCGCACAGACATGCTAGGTGCTGGTAGAGGATCCCGCTGCATTGCGCCGCACCAGCCGAATTGTTGGCCCACAGTAAGGATGCTCCACACCCTGGGTCGCCAAGTCGCTTGTTGGCGGCACGACGGGTGGGAAGTACAGGTACCTTGTCAGAGCATTTCGCTCAACTCTGGGGCCAGGCTCTCGGGGGAAGGGAACCACGGAAAGCGGGTAAGCTTCACAACAATCCAGGGCAAGACGGCCAGGCAGGCCGTCTCGCGTGGCAAATCCGAGTCCCAACGATTCCGGAACACGTTCGCAACGGTGTGGTTCTCTGCAAGCTTTCGGCTCTGTTAACCCCCAAACTCTCCATCCCAAAGACATCGTCATTTAGATTGTGAAAGCCACGACGTGGGAGTCCAGCCCCGACCACGCCCAATATGGATCTCCCTTGCAGTGATAGGCGGGCTTGACACAGGGCCATGCTCGACTGCTGGACACGTCCTGCACTAACATGGGAAGTATACTTAGGGGAAAGCCTCAGAAAGGCGAGACTAGCTGCCTACCCTGGCACGCTGGCTGCTTGTTCCCGCCTCACCCTCGCCGTTGGTCCATCCCCTCCTTGTGCGTCAGGCGCAAACGACAGCGGTTTGCGCCGTGCAATGACTTGCAGATCCAACGCCCGCCTCGCTGCGGTGTACAAGTCGCAAGGCACGGCGTAGTACCTCGGCAACTCGGTTACTAGTCGAACGTCGCCGTCAGAAGCATGCCTACATAGTATGCCACAGTGCAATAAACCGCGTCGCGGGCGCATCCCCTGACTGCCCCTCGCGGTGATGTCACTGCACTGTAGTTTCTTCTTCGCAACCACCACATCCCGGAGCGGTATCGGAAGGGATCCCTGAGTTCAACACTGTCCATTGCGCAATGCAAATATTTTCGCAATAAATGGTACTCAATGGCATTGACTCCTAGGCATACGTACCACCAGCTGCCCAACAAAGGTCATCTCTGGCCGCATTCTTGGGAAGCAAAGTGTCTCCCTAGCATGCTGGTGAGTTTAGATGGTGCGGGCGGCCGTGGCACGCCGGGCCCGTCCGTCGTTCTTGTACTGCTACCTCGCGGTGCCAGGGCGCTAATCAGGGGGGGGGCGCTGGACTTCCCGATAAGATTGGCATGCTATGATAAGAAGTGACGCCATGGCACGATAAAGCTCTACTGTGTGCTCCATAGCGCGGAGAGGGAATCCTCAACCTCCGCTTGCAGCCGTTGAGGCGTAGGCGTCCACTCCAAAACCAGTCGCTTCAGGGATTGATTCGTGGTCCACGGGTAGCTCGCGCTCCCCAAGGGGCCGATAGTTCAGTAATCTCCATGTTGGGAACAGACTCCTTCTTGTAATCGAACCCCCTAAGGGAGCCCTCAAGGGCAGTTTGTGGGGTAACTTCCGGTACAGGCGCTTAACCCCTCTCGGCTAGTGCCACAAGTTTGGTTGAGAAAGGGCCTGCAGCTGAGCCGGCATGGGTCCAGTCGCCTGCATGGACCGCGAATTCAACAAGTGACTCGGGAGCTCTAATTTTTTTGCCGTTGCTTCCCAGAAAGTCTCGGCCTGGTCCAAAGACCCTGGGTCCTTTTTTTGATAGACACCCGCGCCCCTAATCTCCCCCCTTGGGTCCCTTCGGTTCGATCTGGTATACCTTCATTCATTTCTGCCAACTCTACTACGCACCTCTCCTCACCGTGCGTCGCCTCTTGTAAGTCTGCAACCCAACCCACCCTTCGCTCCGGAGCCGCCGCCTCCTCCTTCCGCCTGATCAACCCCCTAACGACGCATCTTGCAGGTTTGGCCACTCCTCCATCAACCTCCATCCCGCACACAGTCGGCCAGCACGGGGGCCATTGAGACCTATTCCAACCTAATCAAGCGATACCCTTTTTCACTTCCCCTTCCCGCCTCTGGCTGTCTCTCGGAACCTATCCACCTTCTCCTAGCTAGACTTCAACATGCGCCCAGAAGTCGAGCAGGAGCTCGCCCACACGCTCCTCGTGGAGCTGCTCGCATATCAATTCGCTTCTCCAGTCAGGTGGATTGAGACCCAGGACGTTTTCCTGGTCGAAGAGAATGCCGAGCGCATTGTCGAGATTGGTCCTGCCGACACCCTAGGTGTCATGGCAAAGCGGACACTGGCGTCGAAGTACGAAGCTTACGACGCGGCAAAGTCGCTGAACCGCCAGATTCTCTGCTACAACAAGGATGCGAAGGAGATTTATTACGATGTCGACCCCATCGAGGAAGAACCAGAGCCTGCTGCGGCGCCTGCGCCTTCCGGTGCTCCCGCGGCGGCTGCCCCAGCAGCCGGTGCGGCTGCTGCGGCGCCTCCGCCACCAAGCGCCGGCCCTGCTGCCCAGGTGCCCGACGCGCCTGTCCAGGCCGTAGATATTGTCCGTTCTTTGATTGCACAGAAACTCAAGAAGCCATACCTCGAGATACCTCTTAGCAAGGCGATCAAGGATCTGGTCGGCGGTAAGCTTGCCTCATGGGCGTGCTGGGGAGGCGCGAGCTAATGGCTTCGGTAGGCAAATCTACACTACAAAACGAAATTCTCGGTGATTTAGGTAAAGAGTTCGGATCGACACCAGAGAAGCCAGAAGACACACCATTAGACGAGCTCGGCGCCTCGATGCAAGCCACCTTCGATGGCAACCTAGGCAAGACCTCGCAAGGCCTTGTCGCCCGTCTCATTTCGTCCAAGATGCCTGGTGGTTTCAACATCACAACCGCCAGGAAATACCTCGAGACACGGTGGGGGCTTGGCTCTGGTCGCCAGGACGGCGTCCTTCTCCTCGCCATCACGATGGAACCCGCTGCCCGCCTCGGGTCGGATGCCGACGCTAAAGCCTTCCTCGACGATGTCTCCCAGAAATACGCGACGAACACCGGCATTAGCTTGTCGACTGCTGCCGCCGCTGGCCCGGCCGGCGGTGGCGGTGGTGGTATGATGATGGACCCTGCCGCAATTGAGGCGCTCACCAGTGACCAGCGTGCTCTGTTCAAACAGCAGCTTGAGCTCATCGCGAGATATCTCAAGATGGATATCCGTGCTGGTGACAAGGCCTTCCAGGCCTCTCAAGAGTCTTCCAAGATCCTCCAGGCTCAGCTGGACCTTTGGAATGCAGAGCATGGCGATTTCTATGCCGCCGGCATCGAGCCGGTCTTCAGCCCGCTGAAGGCTCGCGTCTACGATTCCTCGTGGAATTGGGCTCGTCAAGATGCCCTGAGCATGTACTACGACGTCATTTTCGGCAGGCTTCAGACAGTCGACCGTGAGATCATCAGCCAGTGCATTCGCATCATGAACCGGTCGAACCCCACCCTGCTCGAGTTCATGCAGTACCATATCGAGAACTGCCCCACAGAACGCGGCGAGACGTACAAGCTTGCCCAGGAGCTGAGCATCCAGCTGCTCCAGAACTGCAAGGACGTCCTCAACGTCGACCCTGTCTTCAAGGATGTAGCGGTTCCCACCGGGCCTCGGACCACCATTGATGCCCGCGGCAACATGGCGTATGAGGAAATGCCTCGCGCCAGCTGCCGGAAGCTCGAGCATTATGTGCAGCAGATGGCGGAGGGCGGCAAGATATCCGAATACGGAAACCGCACCAAGGTCCAGAACGACCTGTCCCGCATCTACAAGCTCATTAAGCAGCAGCACAAGCTTCCCAAAACCTCCCAGTTGGAGATCAAGAGCTTGTACGGTGAGGTTCTCCGATCCCTAGCCATGAATGAGAACCAGATCATCCCCAAGGAGAACGGCAAGGCGAATGGCGCGGTCAAGAAGGCCGCGCTTAAGGGACACGCCAAAGGCAAGGTCGAGACCATCCCCTTCCTCCACCTTCGCAAGAGGAACGAGATGGACGGCTGGGACTACAGTAAGAAGCTCACTGGCTTGTACCTCGACTGCCTCGAGGAGGCGGCGAAGAATGGCGTTAGCTTTGCTGGCAAGTATGCGTTGATGACTGGTGCTGGCGCTGGCTCCATCGGTGCCGAGGTGCTGCAGGGCCTCATTAGCGGCGGAGCCAAGGTTGTAGTGACCACCAGCCGCTTTTCACGCGAGGTCACCGAGTATTACCAGTCCATGTATGCCCGCTACGGCGCGCGAGACTCGCAGCTCGTGGTGGTGCCTTTCAACCAAGGCAGCCAACAGGACGTTAATACGCTGGTGGACTACATTTACGACAGCAAGACCGGTCTCGGCTGGGACCTGGACATCATTGTTCCGTTCGCCGCCATCTCTGAGAACGGCCGCCAGATTGACGGCATTGATTCCAAGTCCGAGCTGGCTCACCGTATCATGTTGACCAACCTCATCCGCCTCCTTGGCTGCGTCAAGACGCAGAAGGCCGCGCATGGCTTCGAGACGCGCCCTGCCCAGGTTATCCTGCCGCTCTCGCCTAACCATGGCACCTTTGGCAGCGACGGTCTGTACTCGGAGTCCAAACTTGGTCTCGAGACCCTGTTCAACCGATGGGTTGCGGAAGACTGGGCCAACTACCTTACAATTTGTGGTGCCATCATTGGCTGGACTCGCGGCACTGGTCTCATGTCTGCCAACAACATTGTCGCCGAAGGCGTCGAGGCTTTCGGAGTCCGGACCTTCTCGCAGCAGGAAATGGCCTTCAACTTGCTTGGCTTGATGTCCCCGACTATCGTTGATCTTTGCCAGTCCGAGCCGGTCTTCGCTGACCTGAACGGCGGTCTTCAGTTCATCCCCAACCTGAACGAAATGATGACCAAGCTCCGCAAGGACATCATGCAGACCAGCGAGGTTCGCCAGGCTGTCAGCAAGGAGACCGCCATCGAGAACAAGATTGTCAACGGCGAGCTTTCCGAAGCCCTTTACAAGAAGAAGGTCATTGAGCCTCGTGCCAACATCAAGTTCGAGTTCCCGCCGCTTCCTGACTGGAAGAGCGAGGTCGCCCCTCTTAATGAGAAGCTCAAGGGCATGGTTGATCTCGAGAGAGTCGTTGTTGTCACCGGCTTTGCCGAGGTTGGACCTTGGGGCAACTCGCGAACCCGCTGGGAGATGGAAGCCTATGGCGAGTTCTCGTTGGAGGGCTGCATCGAGATGTCCTGGATCATGGGTCTTATCAAGAACCACAACGGCAATATCAAGGGCAAGCAGTACTCTGGCTGGGTTGACGCCAAGTCAGGGGAGCCTGTCGATGACAAGGATGTGAAGCAGAAGTACGAGAAGTTCATCCTGGAGCACTCGGGCATTCGCCTCATCGAGCCCGAGCTGTTTGATGGCTATGACCCCAACAAGAAGCAGCTGCTTCACGAGGTTGTCATCGAGGAGGACCTTGACCCTTTCCAGGCCTCCAAGGAGACTGCGGAGGAGTTCAAGCGCGAGCATGGTGACAAGGTCGAGATCTTCGAGATCCCCGAGAGTGGCGAGTTCACTGTGCGGATGAAGAAGGGCGCCAGCCTCTGGATCCCCAAGGCCCTACGCTTCGACCGTCTCGTTGCTGGTCAGATTCCTACTGGTTGGGATGCTAAGCGGTATGGTGTGCCAGACGACATCATCTCGCAGGTCGACCCCGTCGCACTCTTCGTGCTCGTTTCGACTGTCGAGGCCCTACTCTCCGCCGGTATCACCGATCCTTACGAATTTTACAAGTATGTCCACGTCTCGGAAGTCGGCAACTGCGTTGGTTCCGGTATGGGTGGTGCCGCTGCTCTCCGTGGCATGCACCGCGACCGCTTCCTGGACAAGCCCCTCCAGAACGACATTCTCCAGGAGTCTTTCATCAACACCATGGCTGCCTGGGTAAACATGCTTCTCATTTCGTCATCGGGCCCAATCAAGACGCCGGTTGGTGCTTGTGCCACTGCCGTCGAGTCGGTCGATATCGGCTACGAGACCATCATGGAAGGCAAGGCACGCGTTTGCTTCGTCGGTGGGTTTGACGACTTCGGTGAGGAGGGATCCTACGAGTTCGCCAACATGAAGGCTACGAGCAACGCGATTGACGAGTTTGCTCACGGCCGTACTCCCAAGGAGATGTCGCGCCCGACCACTACCACCAGGAATGGCTTCATGGAGTCTCAGGGCTGTGGTATCCAGGTCATTATGACTGCCAAGCTTGCCTTGGACATGGGCGTCCCCATCCACGGCATTCTCGCCATGACCACCACGGCGTCTGACAAGATCGGCCGCTCTGTGCCTGCTCCCGGCCAGGGTGTGCTCACCAGCGCCCGAGAGCATGCCGGCAAGTTCCCGTCGCCTCTGCTTGACATCAAGTACCGGCGACGACAGATCGAGCGTCGCAAGAGGCAGATTGCCGACGACAGGGAAGCTGAGCTTGACTACATTACCACTGAGGCCGAGGCCATGAAGGCGCAAGGCCAGCCCGCTGGCGAGGTCGATGAGTATGTCGCCGACCGCGTCCGGCACATTGTGAAGGAGGCAGCCCGACAGGAGCGCGAGGTTCTCCGAAGCTTTGGTAACAACTTCTGGAAGGCTGATCCCAGCATTGCCCCGATCCGCGGTGCCCTCGCGACCTGGGGTCTCACCATCGACGATCTTGGCGTTGCCTCCTTCCACGGCACTTCCACCAAGGCCAACGACAAGAACGAGTCGTCTGTCATTTGCCAGCAGCTCGCCCACCTCGGCCGCACCAAGGGCAACGCCGTCCTGGGTATTTTCCAGAAATACCTCACTGGTCACCCCAAGGGAGCTGCCGGTGCCTGGATGATGAACGGCTGTCTGCAGGTGCTCAGCACCGGTCTTGTGCCCGGCAACCGCAACGCCGACAACGTCGACAAGGTCATGCAGGACTTCGACTACATCGTCTACCCCAGCCGAAGCATCCAGACCGACGGTATCAAGGCCTTTTCCGTCACCTCGTTCGGTTTCGGCCAGAAGGGTGCCCAAGTCATCGGTGTCCACCCCCGCTACCTGTTCGCCACCCTCGACGAGGCCACCTTCGATGCCTACAGAGTCAAGGTCGAGGCGCGCCAGAAGAAGGCTTACCGTTTCTTCCACAACGGCATGATCAACAACAGCCTCTTCGTGGCCAAGAACAACGCGCCGTACACCGATGAGCAGCTCAGCTCGGTGCTCCTGAATCCCGACGCCCGCGTCACCGAGGACAAGAAGAAGGGCGAGCTCAGCTTCCCGTCCGACTTTATGCAGCTCTCTGACAAGGCCAGAGTCGCCTCTTTGCCCAAGGTCACCCTGGCTCAGGCGATCGAGCACCAAGCCAAGAGTGTGCAAACTGCCGGCACCCAGGTCGGTTGGGATGTCGAGGATCTCGCGAGCATCAACCTTGACAATGAAACTTTCATCCAGCGCAACTTCACCAAGCGAGAGCAGGAGTTCTGCCAGAAGGCTGCGTCCGGACGCCCTGCCCAGCTATCGTATGCCGGGCGGTGGAGCGCAAAGGAGGCCGTGTTCAAGTCGCTGCGTGTGTCCGGCCGTGGTGCCGGAGCGGCCATGACCGACATCGAGATTGTTGGTAGCGCTACCGGTGCTCCCCTTGTTGAGGTAAGTTACCCCAAAGAGTGGTTTACTTAGGAGAAGGAGAGAATGCTAACTGTGTCACCTTAGCTTCATGGCTTCGCCAAGGCGGCTGCTGACAAGGCCGGCATCAAGGCTGTCTCTGTATCGATTACGCACTCGGACAACTTCGCTTCGGCCATCGCGATTGCGCAGATCTAATGCAACGGGACGCCAGGACCTACAGGGTTCATTTCCATTCCTGTCGTAAAGGCAGGGTCTTGATCTTGTTATATCCTCTTGCTGTACACAAATACATGGTCTTAGAAAAAGACTTAAAGAGCTGGGACGAAAGAAAGGATGCGGTGGCATTTATAGAGTTTGCAAACAGTTGCAAATACTGTACGTCGGTCGCGTACGAGAAGAGCGTCATAGGTACCTAGACTGCAGATAGGCTGTGAGGCTTTTTAATGCATCCAATTAATACACGTTGAGGGCTTCGATGGAGCCTTGCACGGGACGGACTGTAGCTTGGGTGGGGCCCATTTGTGTGGACGCAGTCTCCGGCCGCTGCCCGGCTAGCGGCGGACGGGGCCCGGCGTTCGCCGTAGCGGCATGCTTCCTTCCCCTTAAGCTGCAATGCCAGTGCCACGCCGGTCGCAGAGTGAGATAAAGTCTCAGCACCCCGCCGCTTTCGCCAGATTGCGCTCTTTGTTTCACAAACTGGTCTTGAGTTAGGCAAGCAAGCTGGGAGTGAAGTGCTGAAAACTCAGCCTCTCGAGATTATAGCACCTGTTTCAAGGCAGTAGCTGCCGATCGTGGTCATTTGCGCGTGCCTCCTGCCGTATACATTTCGCTGGACGCTTGATAAGGGCGCAGCAGACCAGCATGGCCTGTCGCTACACGGTGTTCGTCGGCACATTTGTGCATAGCAAGACACTAGATGAGGTCGAGATCCTTCACGAAACAGCGGTTGTGGTGGACCCCGAGGGGAAGATTACCTATGTTGGTCCGATCAAGGCCGCTGCGGAGGGTTACGACGGCGTTGCATCCGGAGCCGCAGTCGACGTTTACCGCTGCCGAGATGGCCACTTCTTCTTCCCGGGCTTCATTGGTGAGTTTGATGGGCAGCGCCTCAATCGGCAGCGAGCTGATGCGACCTAGACACCCACATCCACGCCTCTCAGTATCCCAACGTCGGCATCTTCGGGAAGACGACGTTGATGGACTGGCTTAACACCTACACCTTCCCCTTGGAATCCTCGCTCAAGGATCCGGTCAAAGCCGGCGCCGTCTACCGGCGCGTCATCCAGAAGACGCTCTCGCACGGGACCACCTGTGCCTCCTACTTCGCCACCATCAACGTCGACACCACAAATCTGCTGGCGGACCTCTGCTTCCGGGCAGGTCAGCGCGCCCTGGTCGGTCGGGTATGCATGGATCAGCTCAGCCCGGACTGGTACAAAGAGGAGAGTGCCGAGGCGTCGGTTGCCGCTAGTCGGGCGAGTATCGACTACATCCACAAGCTCGACCCCTCGCACTCTCTCGTTCGTCCCATAATCACGCCGCGCTTCGCCCCTACCTGCTCCGCGCCCTTGATGAAAGCACTCGGCAAGCTCGCGGCGGAGACCAGCGTCTACGTCCAGACCCACGTCAGCGAGAACCAAAAGGAGATCGCCCTTGTCCGAGAACTCCACCCGCCATCCAGCACCGGCGCCGAGGACGATTCGTACACGTCCGTGTACGATGCTTGCGGCATCTTGACGGAGCGCACCATCCTAGCGCACGGCGTCCACCTCAGCGAGGCCGAGGCTGAGCTGATCGCCTCCCGTAAGGCCAAGGTAAGCCACTGCCCCTGCAGCAACAGCTCCATCACCTCCGGGGCCGCCCGGATCCGGTGGCTTCTGAATAAGGGCATTACCTGCGGCCTCGGCACCGATGTCAGCGGCGGCTACAGCCCCAGCATTCTCGAGGCAGCGCGCCAGGCCGCACTCGTCAGCCGGCACGTAGCCATGGGCGGGGACGACCTCGCGAAGTTGAGCGTCGAGGAGGTGCTGTACCTCGCCACCGTGGGCGGCGCCGAGGTGGTCGGCCTGCAGGACCGAGTCGGACGGTTCGCAGTGGGCATGGACTTTGACGCGCAGCTCATCGGCCTGACGCTCGTGAGCGCCGAGGGCGGCGTCGAACCCGGCGAGGAGAGCAGCGTGGATGTCTTCGGCTGGGAGAGCTGGGATGATCTTGTGCACAAGTGGCTATACTGCGGCGACGACCGTAACACCAAGAAGGTCTGGGTCAAGGGCCGGTTAGTACACGAACGAACGGCCGGGGGTTGGAGGTGAAGAGCGCGAGCGAGGGTGGCGTTACGTGGCGTACGTGCTGAGGCGGAAGTCCGTTCTAGACCTTCATTCGTGACTCATAGACTCGGGGCGATGGGCGAGGCCGCTGGCTAGGCGGGCAGACTAGAGGGTTTACGATGGCTACAGTTATTTGCTACACGTCACTAGAGTTCTCCTTCCAGCTACGGTGGCTAGGTATGGTGTTCACGTCTATTTCATCGAATCACGACCGATAACATCACGATCGCACAAAGCGAGTTACTACATGGAAACGATTCAAGACGATTCCCATATTAACGAGCTTGGGTCGAGCAGCTGCCCGGAGAAGTCGAGATTAGGTTTCAGGGCCAATCGCCGTCATGCAATATGAGTTTGAGCGCAGCTAATATCCCTGTCTCCGCTCCCCCCAGACGGGCAAGTGGTCTCCACTGGAGCGTGGTAAAGCGCCTGGTGCTGGCATCATCTATTTAACTGGCAGGTCGCTTGTGCAATAATTGTAACCACTGACCACTCATCAACATCCACGTCCATAGCCGCTCCGTCGCTATGAGGGCGATGCTAGCATGTGGCTGAGACGTGGTTGATAAAGTAGGTTCTACTGGACTTGCAACTATAGTAGTCCGCGGTATTCCGGGCGCCAGGGCGGCGCCAGGTCAGCCTCTTCAGCCCTTCGGAGCGATCTCTCTCTCAGTCTTCCCGAATGTCCAATCTCAGAGCAGGGGGGTGGCTTTGGCAGGTATACCCCGACGATAAGTGTGGGACGAGACGCAATATGGAAAGCGAGTCAAAGTCCGATAGCAAGTCTAGCGAGCACGGTACTGCCTCCGAGACCGGTAGGAGCGTCATGGCCTTTGTTGCATGCATTTTTGCACTTTTATAGAAGAGGAGTGGGGGGGGGGTCACGAAAGCGATGGGGCATACAAGTGCTTGGACAGAAAATTGAGACCGTCCGCCGGGAAGATTAGCAGGCGAAGAGGGGTATCTCTGTAAGCAACACCGTACCTTGTGCCACAAGAGTACTGATAGCCCTCGCTCTAGTATAGCCCCACAGTCCTTGACGGGGAAAGGAGTCTGCGGCTGAAACTGCCGGCTTAGGGCGTAGGCCTCCAAATGTCTTCGGAGCTGTGGCCGCCTTCAATTTCGCAAGTGCTGCCTCGGCGCAAATTGGTAAATCAGATCCAGCACCTCGCCTACCTTACCTTACCTACCTGCCTTTGCTCCTTTCATTGTTCTTCAGAGGGAGGTACGTACTTCGGATGCCTGGGGTACCAGGGAAGCCGCGGCTGTTCGTGCTTCTTTCCCTTGCCGCTCGGATCCATCTTGACGTATCAATCCGCTTCCGTTTCGCGGGCGCATTCTTGCCCTCTTTGCTCCGGCCGGCGCAGTCCTTACCGCCTCTTGCTATGCTTCTTTATTCGATCGCCAGGCGCCGAGAGTTGCCAATCAGCTGAGTCTGTCTCAGGCCGCCTTGAAGCTAAAATGGCCTGGAGTTTCCCAGGCCTTGCCCAAGGAGGGCCAAAAGCTCGCTACGACGAGGACGCTAACGGCCGGTGAGCAATCGGCACAGCGCACAAAGGTGCCTCATGACCGTCCGCAGTTCGACTGGCGGTTGGCCTCATACGCAAGAGAGAATAGGCACTGACAGGCGCGCTCTTGGCATTGCTAATAGTACACGGCGCCGGTCATCGCAAAGCTTGACAAGCGAGAAACGACGGAGCCTTGCGCTTCAAATTTTGGGCTATTCCGCGCCCAGCGAGGCGAAGCAGTGTGCCGTCTACTCCGTGCACCGCTTGGCACACGCAGTGCTGCAGCTCAACAATGGGGTCTTCACGGCACTGTAGGCGACTGGGTGGGGTCCGGCACCTGATGCTTCTAAAAAGCTAATCCTTGCGACCCTGGCCACTTGGCCAATGGTGAGCGCCGCAAAACGCCTCCCAAGGTGCTTGTGGTTCAGCTCATCTTTGTTGTGCAGAAGTACTCCTGGATAGCCAGTGACGATCCTGGACACCAGCGCCCATGCAGGGTCTCCGTTTCCGCTCTTCTCTGTTGAAATCTCAGCCCTCGGGCACCATTCTGGCCGAGTTTACGGATTATTTGGGAAAGCTGATGTCTGCCTTGCACCACCCCGTCGCCAGCCGGCATGGGGGTCTGGTCCCGACGCTGCTGCACAGTGCGTCGCGGAAGCCAGCAGACACGCGTTATTCCTTGGTGGGAGGCTCTTGAATGCCCGCCGTTGGGAGGAGAAGGGGTGGGAGGGGGTATCAGCCCACCCTGGAACCCTGGAATGAGCAAGCCGCCTCTCTTTTTCGAAGTGCTCCCATGCATGGCTCCATTCCTAGACTTGGGCTAAGCGCCTCTTGCAAGACAATAAAAACCTGAGGACTCTCCCCCCTCCTCTTTGTCCTGCTGTCCTCCTCATCCCTCCGCTTCCGGCCGTAGGCACAGTAGAGCTCTAGTCGACTCACTTCTCCTTCCCTTTCACCGTCTGCCCATATACAGCGAAAAGTAGCTTGCCCTTCGGTAGTAGATCGACCTCAGACACTCACTCCATCATGTCGACCAGCGGCCTCATGGCGACGGGCGTTCCGCCCCAGCCCAGATTCATGTTCTTCATCAAGATTGCCATCCTCGTCCTCTCCCTCCTCATCCTGGCTCTTGCTGCGTACTCCTTGTCCGTATTTAACGGTTACGGCTACCTCTACTACGGCTACGGCAGCGGCGCCGGCGGACTCTTGATCTTCGTCACCATCAAGTCGTTCATCGTCTTTGGTGGCGCCACGGCCATTGAGATCTGGGCCCCGCACCTCTTCTACCGCATCATCGCCCTGATCGCCTATATCCTCTCCATCATCTTCTGGCTCTCAGCCTGGTCCTGGGCCGCCAGCTCCGCTCGCGCCTGGCTTGCTGTCACGCTCTACGTCGACGTCGACAACAGGTGGAAGGCTGAGGGCGGTGCCCTGGCCGCTTGCGCTGCCTTTGGCGCCGTTGTCTGGTGAGTTCGCTCTTGTTTCCTACGGGACATTCTCCACATTTGATCTGGCTCGGCCGCTTACATGTCCACAGGGTACTCTCTATTGTCCACTTGGTCTTCTTCGTCCGCGCCTGCATGGCAGACGGCCAGAGCACCACCCAGAACCAGGCCGAACTAGGCAATGTCAAGCACGAGCAGCCGACGCAGCCTGTGTATGCCCAGCAGCCACAGTACCCTCAGCAGCAATACCAGCAGCAGCCCTATAGTACTACGCAGTAAGCCGGCTGACGACTGGGAGGCATTTGGTTTTTCTTTTTGAGATGTTCGGATGATGAACATTGCGTTTTCCTTGGTCGGATACTGGGTATGGGCTCCGGGTTCTTCTATTGCCAGATGGGTCATGCCGTGAGGCGGAGTGTTGGGACTGATTCCTCGAATAATGATGTCTTTTGAGTTGATACAGTCCGGTGTGGGATGGCTTGCATGCCACGGTTACATCGACGATACACCAGACTAATAATACCCTTTAAAAGAGCCAAGAGTCATCGTTTGTCTAAGACCATATTTCATCCCGCGGGTGTGTCCGGAAAGTGGGCCCGGAAGACTTGAAGTGAGACTCGCCGAATGAACATACCGCAGGAGGGGATTTGATGACACCACTCCTCCTGAAGAGAGCTCCTACTATATTAATCTCCAGAGGCAAGGCATGGACACAACTTTTCTAACTTGCATCATAGTAAAAAAGGCAGACGCTCGGAGCGGGTCAGGTCTCGTCTTCATGCACTTCCCCTGGGTGGCTGGGCGCCACAGAACAATCAAGGCAGACTGATACGCGGTAACTGCCCTATTTTCGGAGCTCTGACGCGCCACCCTTGCACAGTACTTACTCGCGATGATCACCTCCCGCACAGCGGCACGGGAGTCCTGCAGGGTACACGCCCATCGCTTGTCATGACAGTCTTGACGCGATACTCGAATCCTCCAAGCCGATTCCTGCGGTCCACCCTTTCAGTTAGACGCCACAATCTTCCAGCTCATCCTCCGTGGCTTTCTGGATCTCCCCAGAAAACCAGTCTAAAGTGGAGGAAATGTGAGATTTTCGGCGCCTCAATCTCTCTTAACGCCACAAACGACTCTCCACTCCAAGAATCGGCGTAGTATACTTGGGAAGTAGCCGTGTCAGTTGGCCTATGATAATTCATCTTTCTAGACTACTCAGTTGTAAGCTGACTCTCTAGTGCACCTGCAAGCCATGACGCAAGACGACGCTGCAACACTGGATAACAGGGTCTGCCCGTCATCATATCATTTCCCCATGCGTAGTAATATTGTTAGTAGGAATGGTGGTTACGGAAATATCTGAGGGGGTTTCTTCGAAGGAAGCTACGTGGTTTGCGTAGTCAGCAGGTTTGTTCTAACCCATCAACAGGTTAAACTGCTGATTACAACGACACCGAGGATATACAATGAGATATCCACTTTGGAATGACCATCCTCCTTCATGTAGATATAGGTCTGATCACGATGGTATCAGCTGTGCTTTTGATGATTTATTGTGCTTTTAGCCACAAGTGAGCTCGCCACCAGAACTCCCACTGTTTCGCACGCCTGGATCCATACGAGTGCCTCCGGACCCGTGTGAAAGGGGATTGAAATGTAAGAGAGGAAGCAGTGGAAGTCCGAAGACGTTTCTCATTATAACGTTAGCCTCTATTCTCTGATACATAGTCAGCAACAAAAAGTTGCTGAGTTGTAACTATTGGTAGGGTGGCTTGTCTATCGCCGAGGCGAGAAGTTAGAGAATAGGTGCCTCTGAACGACACAAACCGCTGGGCATGAGACCACCTTCTAGCTATTCGACGCCAGGTCGGATGATTATTCTTGACAGCAAATAATCTTAACTTGATCATGTGGTGGGACATATACTAAGTAGGCGATGCGAGAAACATGAAGCATGCATTGGAAGATACCCCAGTCAATACTTATGTTATTCACATTGGTCATACCTTCGCCATTTCACCAGCAATTTCTGATCGGGAAGCCATAGAGTCTACACAAGGAATACACAATCACAGATTCACCTTTAGTACAATCCGTCCTAGCAGTGACCGGCACTAGAAGTTCAATGATTGGGGAAGAGGTGCTATGATCCGAAGTCGCCGAGCAACAAGTCGCCCACTCAGAGGTATTGAATCGAGACCACTCTCTCGCACGCCCTAAACCTTATCAATCATTTTTGAATCATCGATGAATATCCCATCCCAAGTATTTAACCAGGAGCTCTTGCCGTGGTAGAGCACTCCTTCCAGCACATACTCACAGGACACTGCATATCAAGGTCTTGACTCAGGTAGCTAAGCAGCAGCCCATATTTTTTAAACGCCGAAGATACCTCTTGCCGACCGCAAAATACCCTTGATTGAGCGTGGGCTTGGATTCCAAGACTCCTACGACAACAGCGATCCTCCACCGACTAGTTGTAGGCCTATGCAACCAAGCGGCAGTAATCTGGGTGCAGACATTCGGCCGCTCTGTATCCCACGACCCCAGCCGGACATCGACAGCAATCATCCTGTCTCATCATGTCCACTACATCGCGGCCTTCCTCTCGGGAGAGCAGTCATGGTGCCGAAGTTGGTTCTACTACCATAGCCGAACCGATCGCTGCTGAACCTTCCCCTCTGGCCGGCGGTCGAACAGCTTCTAGAAGCAAGCGCAAGCGCGAGGGTAGTGACGAATCTGGCTCCCGAAAACGCTATGGGCCCGGTCCGGTAACACGCCAAGACGCAGAACCTCCTGCGGATGAACGATTGCCCAACAGGAACCCTGTCGCTGCCCAGAGCCAGGCGTCGCGAATCCAGGATGTCCGTCGGGCCAAGAACAACGATTCAGCCAAACGGAGTCGGCTCAAGAAGATGGCAACATGTATGCGGCTGCAGGTTCAAGCTGAGGCGTGGCGCAATAACGCCGGCTATTGGAAGGACATCGCCTTGGCCCTCGCTGGCAATTCCCTTCTTCACGGCATGGGAATGACCCTCGAGGAGGCGCAGGCGAGCACGGATCTGCAGGAAGTTGCCATACCAGGAGACCCCGAGCATGATTTGGAAACAATGAGGCGGGAGGTGGAAGAAAAGCTCCAAGCAGGCGATCTAGCTGATCTTGGCGACACGTTCCTGCAAGGTATCGTTGTGGCAGTCAGCCTCCCTCGGTATCCTGATCCTGCGCTGCGATCTCGAAGGATCCAAGGGCAACAAGGACACTATAACTCAACCATGGAGCCTACATTTCTTGATGGTATGGCCCAAAGTATAGTTGCGGAGGTGCCAAATCCCACATCCTCGTACATCCAGCAGCCAGGACGGGAGGCAAGCCAGGCCAACACGTATCTACCCCACAACACCTCGGTCTTAAGTCAGAACCCGCAGAATGAGTACGCCGCCACCAACATCTACAACCCAGGTGTGTTCTTTCAGCTGCCCGACCAGAATACCTTTGCCGGTGGAGGTTTAGAATCATCGGGCCGTGGACACCAAACACTGAGTTTACTCCCTCAGGACTATACGATAACCTCAGTTGCCCATCTCGGTCCTACACATGAAAGATTAGAACCGGCAGGGAATTCGCAGCCATTGAATGGGCCGGCCAATCCATCACACGGCCACAACTTTCTCTTTTCAACTCCAGATTTCACCTTTGATTGTCCCGCTCTAGAGAGATCAAGTGGACAGACTACGGGGGTGACAGATTTGGCTGCCGCAACTAGTCTTGTGCATTCTGAGGCGGTGGATCCTCGACTTAGCAACTTGTCGTTACAGCCGACACAGATCAGCTTGTGCTCAGAGCAGCAGTAGGGTGCTTTCTCTGGCAATTCCGATTTGCTCGGCGACCTCGATCAGGATGGCCATATGTTAGTTGGGGAAGTGGATGACTTCCTGGCGAACCAACTGCCACAGCAACCGGCGGAAAGACAGGCGGAACAAATTCTCTCCGACCAGAACGATGATCGTAACCAGCACCAGCCGCAGGGAGGTATTGGTTCTGACGGAAATGTTGCATGGAAAGATTTGCTGCCGGAGGAGAACGAGATGATCCATCCGGAGGGGGAGAAGAACCAACAGGGCTTGGAATATCCAGACCCAGAAAGCTTCCAGTTTGTTGATCTCTGAGTCCAAATTGATGACTAAGTAGAAAATAGACACTCACACACATCGGGCTTGACAGTCAAATTGCAGTGCTTCATGGCAGAGCGAGCCAGATATGTACCTAGAGTGTGGATGAGGTTTCTGAAATCCTGTGCGATGGGATAAGATGGGATTTAAACTTTCGAAAACCGGAATTACATAACTACTAGGTTGCTTTTCGATGCATAAAATGGTGCTAATTGTCAGATTGTACGACCTTTTGTAATATAAGGTATGGAGCTGGTCACTCCACAACTAGCTCAATTTTTTGGCATCTTTGGCCCAGTTGGGCCAATCTGACACTAATACCATATGGCAATGCTGGACCGAGTGGCTGACTCAACCGCGACTTGAGCCGGACATTAGACAGCGCGAGTGTTTGAGGGATTGCAAGAAACGAGGCTAGAAATGATTTACATGAAATGGTGGGAGGTGAAAATATTAGCTGAGAATATAGTCGTTGGCGGGCTGTCGAGGTTGTGGGCCTAGATAGTTAAGCACATGGGTTGGTTGAATGCGTCGAAAACAAAGCGAGGCAGAGGGCTTATATACTCTTGGAATAGCCGGAGCGATTCCTCTTTCTACTATTGGTGATTCATGTTTGATGAAGACCAAGCATGGGTTTCCCTTGGGCCACGATACAGCTAGGAGTCAATACCTCTGACGAGGATTGAGTGGCGATGGTGTTTCACTTAAGCGTACAATCAGGGAGCAAGACCCAACTGGAAGGCGAAAGAACCAGTATGGCACAGATAATTTTGTAGCTACCAAATAGGCAGGAATATAGTAGCCCTTTTGGAAGAGAACTCGGTGCATCTACCCAAATTGGCGTCGAATGCAGGATGCGTAGAGATGTGTTGCTTACAAGTTTGTTGACACCCCCTATTTGGGGCCCGCTTTTATTCAGATACAGAACCCTAACCCTTGTCATCACTATGAGTGGGACCCATTTGACGCGAACGCGTCAACGCGTGTTTCCCCAGGCCCGTGTCCACCACCCATTACAACATCTAGTTGCACCAACAACCACTAGCACATGGGTGAAATCACAAAATCGCAGCCGGCTTCTTGCGTCTAATCCTGCCGACTGCATGCCACTGAGCAATTGACCAAGATGCTGGCGCCTTCATCCCCTATCGCCTTCCCTCCCACTTCGTCTCCGGCCAACGCGAAACGCCCACGAGCCGACGATGCCGCCCAGCCCGCGAAGCCCCGCGTCACTGGCGGCTTCATTGACGATGACTCGGATGAGGATGGTCCCAACGACGAGCAACCTTCCCCGAAGCGCCGGATGTTGCAGCGCGATTCGCCTCAAGCAGACGCAATCACTGATCCGGAAGTGAATCAGCCTCCTGTCGAGGAGTCGCAGCCCAGCGCCCAGGTCGAGACCACGGAAAAGACGCTGGGAGATGGCATCACCACCCCACCCGACAGTCAACCCAACGAGGATCCGCAGGAGGAAGCTGAACGCTATGCGCGCCTCTTCGGTGTCCCTCACAACAAGCTACGGTCCGATGCTGTCATTGACGCAGATGCGAACGTCGAGGTCTGCCGTCTGAAGACATGCGCCGGACGTAGCTATTCGATCCGAGAGAGGAGGCCGGCCGAATCGGTTTCGTATGACAAGATGGTTGCTGCCAGGTCAAAAACTAAAGAAGGACGCGCGGTTCGCAGCTACTACGGCATCGACATCCACGAGCTGATGGACGCGGCAAAGCAAGAGATTGCACAGAGCCAAAAAAAGATCTCCGCGACGACACCGGCAGCCACCCCGCCCGTTGATAAAGCAGTTCCGTCCGTGGAAGATCGGGCAGCAAACCTGAAGAAGCCCAAAAGATCCCTTCTCTGGACGGAGAAGTACCGGGCGCGCTCGTTCATGGATCTGGTCGGCGACGATCTCACCAACCGGCAGGTATTGCGGTGGCTCAAGAAGTGGGATCCCGTTGTCTTCCCCCACGCTGCCAAGAACAAGCCGCAGGTGGTTCGCCGCCACGGGAATCAGAACCAGACCGAAGAGGAGAAGCCGCATCGCAAGATCCTGATGCTTACTGGACCGCCCGGTCTCGGCAAGACTACGTTGGCTCATGTCTGCGCGCGACAGGCTGGGTATGAGGTGCTGGAGATCAACGCTAGTGATGACCGCAGCCGAGATGTCGTGAAAGGACGTATTCGGACGAGTCTGGGCACAGAGAGCGTCAAAACGGTGGAGCACAAGAAGCCGGAGCCTGGTAAGCAGCCCAAAGTGGCTCGCCCTGTCTGCGTCGTGGTGGACGAGGTGGATGGCGTTGTCACTGGCTCCGGGGGCTCTGGAGAGGGAGGTTTTGTGAAAGCCCTAATCGACTTGGTCCAGCTCGACCAAGCGAATAGCGGAGGAGCCGGGTCCGCTCCGACTCGGCGGAAAAAGAAGGCCGACGACTTCCGCCAAATGCGCCCTCTCATCCTCATCTGCAACGATGTGTACCACCCCTCGCTCCGACCCCTACGCCACTCTGGCCTTGCCGAGGTCATCCACGTAGGCAAGCCTTCGATCGATGCGGTGGTAACGCGTCTGAAGACGGTCTTTGAGAAGGAGGGCATTCCCTGCGACAAGGATGCTGCTCGCAGGCTGTGCGAGGCCGCTTGGGGTATGACCAGCGGTGACACAAAGCGGCGCGCGGAAAGCAACGCAGAGGGTGACCTACGAGGCGTCATGGTGGTAGGTGAATGGGTAGCAGGACGACTGAAGGCCGGTTTCAGCAACGCAACACCCCATCTGACCCGGCAATGGGTAGACAGGAACGTGCTCCAGGACTTGTCCCATGGCGGCGGCGGCGCGAGAGGAATTGGCCGAGGCGGTGTGAAGGAGATTGTCACTCGTGTCTTCCAGGAAGGCGCCGGCTTCCCGACACCCTTGACGCTCGCGGCCCACTCCAAGAAGACCGGCCACGAAGAGCCTCAGACGCTACTTAGCTTTGGCGAGCAGCAGAAGAAGTACTCCATGGCACGCCTACGAGAAATGGTGGAGACTAGTGGCGAAACGGACAAGATCATAGCCGAAATCTTTTCCGAGTATCCGAACCGAGACTACAACGACGACTCGTTTCTCACAAAGCCTGATGCCGCTTATGAGTGGATACACTTTCACGACACTTGCTCGTCACGCCTGTTCGCCAGCCAGGAGTGGGAACTGGCGCCGTACATTAGCCAGTCAGTGCTTGCGTGCCATCATCTCTTTGCGTCCCCGCGCAAGCCTGCTGCCAACTCCGGATATGACAAGAAATGGGGCGAGACCGAAGAAAACGCCGCACCGCCGGTACCATTCTCCGGCCCTCGCGCCGACTACGAGGCATACGAAGCAGAGAAGGTCAACCGTGCGACGCTGCAGAGCATCCAGGCCCAGCTACCGCCATCCTTGATACGGTCTTTCCGCAGCCCCGAACACGTCGCTACAGATTTCCTCCCTTATCTTGTACGGCTTGTCTCTCCGGATGTGAAACCGGTCGTGGTCGGTGGTAGTGACAAGGGAGGCTCGGTAGCCAGTGTTCGCAGGGAAAGCGAGAAGGCGATGGTGCGCAGGGCAGCGGAGACCCTAGCTGATGTGGGCATTTCCCTTGAGAAAGGGAAGATCGAGGACCTGGGAGCAGGTCCTGGTGCCCGGACACAGTGGGTCTATCGAATGGAACCGTAAGCCCAACGCTCCCTAGATATTTGTGAAGCCACGGCTGACTTTCTTAATAGTGACCTCGACGTGCTCGGTACCTTCGAGACGGCCGGAGCCCTGGTTCTTGCCTCCCAAGCACCAACCCGATATGCTGTCCGCCAGGTACTCGATCAGGAGCTCCAGAAGACGATTGCGATGCGCGAAAATGCCGCGAGACAGTCCCGTTTCCGATCAGGCAACCCTAACGGGGCCCACGAGGACTACATTTTCGAGGACAAGGAGGTGGAGAAGAAGACTGAGGTACAGCTTAGCTCTGGGCCAGCTGTCATCAGGGACTTCTTCGGCCGCGTCATAACCCCGACACCGAGGCCACTAGGCGAGGTGGATAGCAATCGCGGTGGCAAGAAGCCTCGCGATGGCAAAGCTGACTTGGTGCTCAGCTGGGTTACGTATAACGAAGGGTTGAACAACGCTGTGACGAAGCCCGTGTCGTTGCGAGAGCTTCTCAGCGGGTTGTAGGTCTGAGGGGTCTGAAAGAGGGAGGTGGATAGGTTTGGCCTTGTTCGCGATCAACGGAAGGCATAGCACGGTTAATGGGGCATGTATTATGATATGCTGACGCACGTTTATTTTCTGCTTACAGCCGGCGTAATATACTGGTAATGACTACAAGTAACGGAGTTCTGTTAGCCACTAATTATACTCACCCAGTCAATATCGGTGGTGCTGTTGTAACTAAGGTGGGTAGTTGGGACAATAAATACCGCAGGCAAGCGCGCGTCTTCCTCGATTCCGTATCTTCGCCGATTTCCAGCAGTGTAGCAAAGGAACATCCCAAGGTGGTGACAAATGTTGCATTTATGTAATTTTGACTATTACATCCTTTCGGCATATGTTCTCCAGCCGAGACAAATAGAATGGCTCTCACGAGCAGCAAAACTGACCGACGCGACAAAGTACAAGGATAGCAAATAGGGCGATGCGACACTGCATCCACCAAACCAAAACAAGGACAGAACCAACCGAGGGTGAAAACAAAATATAAACGCCATCAGGAACCCCCTCCGTAACTTGCCGGCCAAGGCAATGCTTTTGAACCTAGTAGTCCGCTTCAACTCCATGTGTTGCTCCAGGCCTATGTCATCAACGACGTTGCTATCGAACCCTCCCCAACCTCCTCCGTAATATGCAAATGGGAGATGCCCGTTGTACAGCGGGAAGTGAACGTAAGAAAATTGGAAGAGAAACCTCTTACCATTGACCATCACCATTGGATTGTCTGCCATCCCTCAGCATTTTCAACAGCTGCTCAGCCTCGACAGCGCGCCTCTCTGTTTCTTCGATGCGCCGCTCAAGTTCTTCGGTATGTCTTTCAGCCTGCTCAGATCGACGCTCGGCTTCCTCGGCCCGTCTAATGGCGTCCACAGTGTCCTCCTTGAGTTTCTTGACGAAGCCGACTGCGGACTCAACAACATCGACCTTGCTGATCGGGTTGTTCTGGGGCTCGTGGGAGCTCTCGCCTGGCCGGGTACTTTCTTCGCTCCTAGGCTCTTGTGGTGGTGGAAGCAACTTCTCGATCTCGCGGATCGCGGCCGTCAATCTGGTCCGGCGGGTCTTCTCTGAGATCTTGTGGGCGATCTTCTTGGACAGAATCTTGGCGGCGAACTCGTCCGGATAGATGTCGGTCGCAGAGCCGTCCATGATGTTTTCGTAGTTGGATCGGTGGAAAAAAGCCTCCGAGACGTCTAGGTGATCAGGGATCGATGGGCGCGTACGGCGGTCACGACGACCCTTGTTGAGCGCAGGGCTGATGGGCCCGGCACCAGGCCGGGGATGGTGGTATTGCAACACGCTGGGGATGCTCCGCCTTCTTTGTAGATGAAGAGGGGGCTCGCTGTTTGGGAAACTGGAGGGGAGAAAGTCCTCAACGGTTGGATATGCGCTCGACAGTGTTGACATGGAGTCCGAATCATCCTCAATCTTGATCGGAGGGTGTGATACGCCAGTTGGGCTGGAGAAACCCTGCGTGAACGATTTTTGAAGCGGCAGGGCCTGGAAAGAGGCCCATTCCTGCTGGACAGGAGAGGGCTCTTGTGTGGGCGACAGGGCATATAAAACGGCTCCCTGTCGAGGCTGAGAAGACTCAATCTTGAGTGGAGTAGCCTATGTCTGGGTGTCAGCGTGAGCTCAAGGTCAACAGACGAAGCGAAATGGAACGCCGTACTTGACTTGGGAGGGCTAGGTTTGAAAACTGGCCGAGTCGATGCGGCTCGTTGCTCTTCCAGCTGTCGGGTAGGGACGACTTGCTGTCACCCACCACCCTTGGCAGAGCGTGAAACTCGTGATGGCCTATGGTATCGCGAGGCAGGCCCATGTACCCCGAATTCCAAATGGTATGATATCCTCCAGCCATGGCCCGTCGGAGCCCTTCGCTGTTGGCGAATTCGTTCTGCGCGAGACAGGTGATATCCATGGGTGGCAAAGGTCATCAAGTCTGTGGGTAGCAATGTGGATCACCTTGTGTAAAATTGAGGTAGGGGCCGGTCAAGGCGATGCATATGTATATGCAGCCGCAGATCCTGCAGCAGAAAATGGTGGCATGAAGAAGTCACCCTCCTTCAGCTTAACGTGCGGCTCTATAGCATCGTGATGGGCCGATCTCCTGAGCACACCATGGCCTTCTACGGATTGCAGCACTCGTCTGCAACTGCTTCTGGCGCGGGAATCGGTTCTGGATCGTCCTGAGGGGGGCGGGACGAGCCCTAGCTAGGCAAGCGAGCTATGTTTGATGCCGGGTGACCTCGAGTGTCGTGTGCGGAGGCAGATCTCCCTCCCCCCACTCGTCTCGCACTCTTCCTCCTAGAAGCATCTACTTCTTTCTGCCTACCCCCCGCCCCCCCTTTGTATCCGTACATACTAATTCAGGGGATGGTGTCGAGGTGGGAAGAAAAAAAAAGCAAAACCAACAACAGTAGCATTGCTGCTACGGCAAGTTGGGGGTGGCAAGCATCGAGGTTCTGGCCGATGACTGGAAGAGAATGCCAAAGATGGTATTGAAAAAATGGACACCGCCGTCACACTACGTTACGTCAATTAGAGGCGCAATGGTGTATTGCACTAGTATCTTTCCACCTGAAGCCCACGAAATTGGCAAGCTGAGAACCCAACGCTGGGTGTGCCAGCCTGATAGCCTGGCGCCTGGGGGCTCGATTGGGATCCTCCCCGAGGTCCGGCTGCTTGGCTTGCAGTAGTATTACCCAGTCCCTTGCCAGTACTGGACGCGGGGGTCCCGCGCAATGGATCACTGGGGGCATGTTCGCAGCTGAGCACCAGCAAGGCGCAGCAGGCGGGGAGATGACACGCCGAACCAGATCGCCGGGAACAATTTCCCTCATGGATTCCCCAGGATCGCTCGTAACAGAAGCTACGATGAATTCAGACTACAAGGTCTGGAACCTACCTAGGCTTATGTCTGGAGTTCGGCAATCTCCTATGTCTGGGATGAGAACTTGGGAGGTTCTAGAACCTCGACAAAAGAGTCTCACCCCGGCTGAGGGCAACTTAGGCAACTCCGTGCCAAGGCGTAGAGTACAGCCCTGTTGAGCCTACTACACCCTCCATCAAAGTGACGCTACGCTTGAAGGCCACGCCATTCGTGAATATAGTCGCCGATTAAAGATGTCGTCTTCCGAAGCGTGAGTTGCGCATCCCGAGGACGATGATGATCGACACAACCATCGAAGGCAAGCTGCGATAACAGACGCGGGCATAAAACCAATTACCCTTCCTATCCCGTCTCTGTTTATCTCGTGCCCGAGGTGAGTGCCTTAATTCTGACGATCTTTTTTTTCAATTCTCCGTGCTGCCACTGTCGCGGCAGGGCCGGAAAGGTGCAAGTGTAAACGGGGCTAGGGAGGATAATGCCTTGCGACCTGGCTCTATTTTCCTGACATGGGAGGTGGTCGCGATATCTGCTGCAGCCGCTGGACTTATTGGTTTGTGGAGATTCTGCGCCGGATAGGAGCAACCGGTAGCTCAGAGTCACCAGACGGAGGATGCTCCTGCCGACGGAGTTGCCGGTTACGGGCACATCCTAGGTTCTTCATCGGCGATCATGCTTAGCTCGCGAGCCACAAGTAAATTCCTGGATCGAACCAATAGAATGATTGGTGGTGTGAAAGGTGTGCAGTTAAGGCGAATGCTTTGTCCTCAGCTGGCCGAGGGAAGGCGGACAAGCGAGATAGGAAAGGTTGGCGGTAGCTCGAATTCACGCGCAGCTGGGGACTGTTCCGTACCGAAAGTTAGCATTCATGGCTAAGGCAGTGAAAAGGTCGCGTGCCTTGGTCTTGAAAGGGAGAATAGAGAAGGAGCGGTGGAATGGTTCAGGCCGGCGAAAAGGGGGGCATGGCCTGGCTTAAGAAGTCGATGGCGCAATACGCGCGAGTATGTCATCATGTCACTAGGCGCCTCGAACGTCTCAGCCAAAACACCACCGACGCAAGCGACGTGGGTGAGAAAAAGCAATATCAAGCCTCGTAACCTGGTTCTAAGCACTTTCGGACTGAGCGAGAAGGAGAATCCCGAATTGCCTCCCCTGTTATGTGTACGTAGGAGATTCTCGCCTTCGCCGACTGCCATTCGCTCCCCTCTCCAACTCCCCCTTGAGACCGTGAGCATATCCCGCGTGTGGCGACAGGGATCTCATCCAGACTTTTGTTATTTTCTCATGGTCATCTCACCCTTTCTGGTGAAACGCCAGGCAGGTGATGCTCGTGTGTCGCGATTCCGCGGATGGGCTTTCGGCCACATATCGATAGACCCATGATCCACGGAGAGCACGCAGCCAGCTAGTTAGTCTAGATGCTTTTTCACTACGGGTGAATCTTCTTGGCAGGCGTCTTTGGCCACAGTAGCGGCGTCTCCTAGCGCCTAGGAACTGCCTTGCATTAGCTCTTGAGTAGGTGACATCCCGCGTATCTCCTTATCCCGGACGCCCTGCCTGGGCTTAGGTCCTCTTTTCGAACCGCACAGGCGGTAAGCATGGTGATCGCCGAAGGCTAGCCCGGAACCATCTCCTTCCAATCTCTATGGCCTGGAGCTGCTTGTCACGCCCCAAGCCGCGCGTGCCGTCTGCGCAGTGATCTCATGTAATCCCATTTCTTCTGCTCTGATTTCGCCCTTGATGCCTACCCAAGGTTATCAGATCCACAGTCCGAGCTCCCTCGTCGAGTCGATAGTCTAGCACGAGGCTGCGGGATGGACCTAGCTGCGCCTAGCTTCGGGTATGTACTGGGCATCCCGGGACAAGACGGCTGGCTGTTACTTATCCTGGGATCCAAGTCCCTAGTCGCGGGATGATTGACAAATAGTATCAGACACTCATCCCGTGCCAATCCAATGAAGCGAGAGGGCTTGCATCGGGCGCCAAACTGAACGTGCTGTATCCATGGACCAACGGGCACAGCCGTGGCCTCTCATGCCCAGCTTTGGAGGATCCAGAAGGTCCAGAACATGGGGATAGCAGAAGGGGTTCCCACACGCGAGATTATCTCCTTTGCGCTCCCCGATCTCGGTACGGGCCGTAGGGCTACATATATGGAGCTCTGGTGACAAGCTGGTGTCCAGAATGCTGCTTCTCAGACCTGGTGCGTTCTCTGCATTGACTTCTTCGGCTTGAATTAAACATGTCTTCTCTTGGCCAGCGCGTGGGCCGCGTCTTCGGCATCCAGCCTAACACCGCTATCCGGTATGAGCATCAGAGAGATGTGGACCACGGCACGTACATCGAGGTCGAACCGACTACCAAGGAGTTCCTGCGCGGCATCCACCCGACCGGTGCAGGCGTCAGGTCTTACTTCCATAGCCTCTTCCCTTTTCTTCACTGGGTAAGTGGCCAGTCACCCGGTTCTGGTCATGCCCGTGCCTGACCATCCAATAAGCTGCCATACTACAACTTACAATGGCTCTTTGGAGATTTCATTGCAGGTTAGTTGAGACGGATTCCTATTGCTCCATGACTGGTGTTGGGACTGACATGACGCGAAGGTGTGACCGTTGGCTTCGTTGTCGTGCCCCAGGGCATGGCCTACGCCCTTCTTGCCAACCTTCCCCCCGAATATGGGCTCTACACTTCGTTCGTCGGCTTCCTGCTGTATTGGGCATTTGCTACTAGCAAGGACATCACAATTGGAGTAAGAAGCCCCCTGGATCCGCTAACTATCCTAATGCCACCTGCTCGCTATCCACCGGTGTTGGTAGATCATACACCCGCTAACCCGTCATGCTCCAGGCCGTGGCTGTTATGTCAACCATTGGTATGTGGCTCAACCCCAGAATGCATTACACGTCCAAGACTCGGGACTGCCAAAAATCTTTTGGCTGGTCGTCCTTTGTAAAGGCAAAAGGCTAACCTGGCGAACAGTGGGAAATGTGATTACCGAAGTCAGAACCGGCCATCCGGAATTTGCCCCTGACGAAATAGCAAGAGCTCTCGCACTGATTGTGGGTATTGTTCTATTGGGCCTCGGCATCCTACGCCTCGGATTTGTCGTCGAAGTGATCTCAATTACTGCCATTGCATCATTCATGACTGGTGCAGCCATCAGCATTGGTATGTGTTCCCTTTCTTGGGGTAGCAAGCTCCGTGATTGATCTCACTGGTACCCGTGACTGACTTTGCTTGATGGATAACTAGGTGTCGGGCAGGTCCCTGCTCTTCTGGGGCTCACCGGCGTCAATACTCGTGATCCTAGCTACCTTGTTATTATAAACTCGCTCAAAGCATTGCCGACCGCAAAGCTTGATGCAGCTATGGGTCTAACATGTCTCTGTAAGTCGTTTTCGAGTACCTCAGGCAACCAGGGTGTAGGATGCCGGGTAGATGTAATGGTCTAACACTCGGCAGTCTTCCTATACTTCGTCCGCAGCTTCTGCAACTACATGAGCGAGAGACAGCCTCAGCGGAAGAAGATGTGGTTCTTCATCTCGACGCTCCGCATGGCCGTAGCCATCATCATATACATTCTTGTCTCCTTCCTGGTGAACCGCGGGATTGCCAAGTCTAGCGATGCCAAGTTCAAAATTCTTGGGACTGTCCCCAGTGGTAAGCCATGAGCAAACCTCGGCATGTCGGCATGGGCCGTCCTAACGAACCATTGCTACAGGATTCCAACATGCAGGTGCCCCTAAGATCAGCACGGGACTCTTAAACGCACTAGCGCCACATATTCCGACATCGTTGCTTGTACTCATTATTGAGCATATCTCCATCTCCAAGTCGTTTGGCAGAATCAACAATTACATTATTGATCCCAGCCAGGTATGATATGGCCTTCCCAAATATCGACGCCCATTCTCTCGATAATACCCTTGCTCTCCTCCTTAGTTACTAAAACAGCTATCTAGGAACTTATTGCGATTGGATTCTCCAACATCTTCGGGCCGTTTCTTGGCGGTTTCCCTGCTACTGGCTCCTTTTCCCGCACGGCTATCAAGTCCAAGGCTGGTGTCCGCACGCCGCTTGCCGGTCTCTTTACTGCTGTCATCGTCTTGCTCGCACTCTACGCTCTGACTTCCGTGTTCTTTTACATCCCGTCAGCATCCCTCGCCGCAATCATCATCCACGCTGTAGGAGATTTGATCACGCCTCCCAAGGATGTCTACCAGTTTTGGAAGACATCCCCTGTCGAGGTGTTCATCTTCTTTGCCGGTGTCATCGTGGCCGTCTTCACAGCTCTTGAGCCCGGTATCTACGTCACAGTCGGCGCCACTGCTGCCCTTCTCCTCTTCCGAACTGCCAAGAGCTCGGGTCGCTTCTTGGGCCGAGTGCAGATTTTTGAGACGCCCAGGCTCAATGCTACCGGTGCTACCGGGAACCAGTTGCTAGAAGGCACGGAGGGCCGGGAGGCGTACATCACCAACGATCACGCCGATGCTTCCAACATTGAATTGGCCCTCCAGTCGCCATATCCTGGAGTCTTTATCTACCGGTTCACCGATGGCTTCAACTATCTCAACTCCGCGCGACATCTCGACATCCTCACCATCAACATTTTCAACAGGACTCGAAAGACGGAACTGGACAAATTTGAGAAGAAGGGGGTGAGTAACTGACCGACCCGTTCAAACCCCGGCAGGTTGCTAATTTGATGCGCCGGCAGGATCGCCCGTGGAACGCGCCCGAAGTCCAGTCAAGCGAGGAGATCGCCCAGCGACCAGTGCTGCGTGCTGTCATCCTTGATTTCTCGGCCGTCAGCTACCTTGACACGACCTCGGCGCAGGCCTTGATCGACCTTCGCAACCAGTTCAACCGTTATGCCGCGCCCCAAAAGGTTGAGTGGCACTTTGCAGGCGTTACCAACCGCTGGACCAAGCGTGCTCTGGTGGCTTCTGGCTTTGGGTACGACACTCCTGAGACGCTCGAATCCGACAAAGCTGGCAGCGCCGGTCCTCTTGTGACTATTGCCGACGCAGAGGCCGGGTTGATTGACAACAGGTTGACGACCCCTACTGACGCAAAGGGAGCCGATCTACAGGGTGACATCACCCCCGTCATCCCAATCGGCTCGGCCGTCTCGTCCCGAAGGCTCGTCCCTGTGTATGGCGTCAATCGGCCTTTCCTCCACATCGATATTCCAACTGCAGTTCACTCGGTCGTCTACAACATTGAACACCGCGGAATCGAGTCGAATTAGTCTCTGATAGACTTGCGGAATGTATTTGCGTCTCTTAATGTAATCGTTTCATCGGCTGCTTTTGATAGTTTTTATCCCGATTCGTTGTTAATTGTAATTTTAAAGCCAAGTATACCATGGCACAGAAGCCGTAGTGCATCCTCGTATTGAAATTCCCATGACTATTTCGCAAATCCTTCTTAGATGACTACAAGCTCAAGATATTGTTCTCCTTAAGGCAACCCACCCTAGGTGCCACCCATAATGACATCAATAATACTGTTGCTGTGTTAGGAACTTCCTCGTATGCCCTAGAGCACTTTCAATCATACCTAATATATTTGTCATGCTATGGATGGCCTAAAGTTCGTGCCACAATTTGTGTTTCTATACTCTTTTTGTTTAGGGAAAATCGATTTCGGCGAGGTAACCTATTCGGTCTATAGAGGCGAGCAGTCAGGGAGGGCTGAAAGTGTCAGCTTACAAGATTACGGAGGGAGCTTGGCGACCTTGCCCAATTCAGGTCAACCTGATTCCTCAAGCCACTTCCTGGTTGGCCAATTTGTTTATCTCCCCTGCACCGCCCCCAGGGGTTTGTGCAACCTAACCACAAATCCTGGGCCTCGAATATCTCTCGGGATCACCACCGCTCTTAGACCTCCTCTGTTGTGCTGTGCACCTCCAGGAAATGTGATTTCCAGGAAGTGCGAGCGCACATGCAAGGCTATTGGCCATGGAATGAGGCTTCGCTGACGCCTGACAACAGCCTAGGACGAGGCGCAGAGCTGGGAGTTAGTCGATCTAGTATGGGTCAAATGTAGCGCTCTATTAGCTAGGTGTAGGGAATTCCAAAAAAGTCCGAGTGTAGCTGAGTATTTAAGATAGTCCTCCTCCAGTCTTGCCTTCATTCTTGTAGTTGCCCAAACTGATTAGCTCAACACTATCGATTCCACCGAGTGCGCATTCCTACACTCCTCCAGAAACTCTTTGCCTATATCAGTCTATTTCCTCTTATCACCATCATGGCATCAACTATCACCAACGCGATCCGGCGGATCTTCACACGGAGAAAGCCGGCCCCGTTAGTCTGCGAGGTCAACTTGGAGCACGATCCCGACCACGTCCATACCGACGCCTGCTTCATCGATATCGAACCCCTCACCGTGCTCGAATTCTTCGGTTCCCAGGGCTGTATTTCCTGTCCGCCCGCCATCCCGGGCATCCTCAGCCAGTCCAACCATCCAAATCTGCTTCTGCTAAGCTACAACGTCACCCTCTTCGATCACCTTGGCTGGAAGGACACATTCGCGGCCCCGCAGTGGGATAACCGCCAGCGAGCTTATGTAAAGAAATGGGAGCGCAAGACTGTGTTCACCCCGATGGTCGTGGTTAACGGCGCTGCCGACGGGCCGGGCATCGGTCACGGCCAAGAGGTCCAGGACATTGTCGCCCGGGCGCGTGAGATTGGACATGCCCGTGACTGGCACATCGTTGTCGACACAGATGGTACGGACGTGCGCATCGATTCGGACAAGCAGGAGATCGAGCCTCACGACATCCTGGTCGTGACTTACGATCCTCAGGTTCAAACGGTCAAGGTCGGCAAGGGACCTAATAAGGGAAAGAAGCTGAACAACCGCAATATCGTCAGAGAGGTGACACGGATGGGTGAATGGACTGGTGGCAATCTCGTGCTTCCTCTGCCGACACCTCGATCGGCCATGGATCCAGCCCTGCAGGCTGTAGTACTAGTGCAAGCCGGCCAAGGAGGGCCAATTGTTGGAGCGGTAAATATTTAGGAGCCCGTGGCCTGTCTCAGACTTACTGAGAGCCTGATACCTATGCTTTGTTTTTTGGAGGGAATGTAGACCGCAGTTGGGGTTAAAGGCGTCAATTGCAAACTACCAATCGCGAAATCTACGAAATACCAGTTGTCTGCACGCCCTGCGAGGTTCAGGTCCGGCGCTACTACTTGATGCGCATATCACCTTCGCCCCAGGTGCATCCCCAAGTGACTAGATGCCTCCTAGTCATGCTCTGACTCGAGGCCAGAAGCATCTCCATCTCCAGATTGTATTGCGTTGCCAATAAAATCTCTGACGCGAGCGCTGATTCCATCGTCACTCTGATTATCGCTTTGATCATCGCTCTCGTCATCGCTCTCATCATCGTCGGTTACATTGCTTTCCGAGTCCTGGTCGTCCAAATGGGTGAGGTCCACGGCTCTCTCACCCTCGCCAGCTTCATCGTTCGGATTACCGCCTTGTCCGCTCGCATTGCGAGCCTCGTCGTCGCGCAATAGCTCCTCGACCTCGACGTTGTTCTCGTCGCCCTCACCTTCGAGGATGTCATCCGGATTCTCACTGTCTTGGAATAATCTCTGAATGTCCTTCAAGGTGAAGCTCTTCTTCGTATTGGTCATGCCATCGTTGAGAGTTCTGGCAATGAACCGGTCTTTCTCGTCCTGCATGTCGACGAGCCGCTCGTCGATCGTGTTTCTACAGACGATTTTGCAGAAGTAGGTCTCCTTCTTCTGGCCGATGCGGTGAACGCGACCAAATGCCTGGCGCTCCACGGCGGTGTTCCACCAGAGGTCAGTGAGAATCACGCGGTTGGCACATGTCAGGTTGAGTGCCTGACCACCGCACTTGGTGCTCGCAATCTGCGAGAGACGATCGGGTTAGCAAGGAATCCTTTCGGTACAGCACGTTGCAGATTTAGACTAGAGGGATGGCGTTAACGTACCAATACCTTGATCTCAGGATTGTCGTGGAATGCCTTGACTGCTGCGTTCCGCTGGTCCTTCGACATATTGCCAAAGTAGTAAAGAAACGTGATATGCTCCTCAGCCAAGATTCGACCGATGATGCGGGCCAAGAGCACCCACTGGGTGAAGACTGCCAATATATTAGTTGCGTTGTTCCATACACGCTTCAAAGTCAGACCGCACTCACTAATGATTTTGTCGTCAGGCGCCTCTCGCTGCCACGCAAGGATCCGGTTCTTCACGGCGACGGTTTTGGCACCCGGGGTTAAGGGCACCTTTTGTTCCTTATCCCACTGGTCGAGCCATTTGGAAGGAGGCCTGCTCACTGGCTGCGTCCAGTGATGATCGTCACCGACCTCGGCAACGTCTGCGGGCTTGTGCTTTCGTTTCTTTCCGGATCGTCTGTTGTTCGTCTGCTCCGCATCATCATCATTAACCCCAGCTAGGTCTCCCCCGATCTGCTCGAGGAGGGCTATGTTCGTAAGGACAGCACCGCAAGCTGTGCACTTTAAAGGGGTCTTCGTTTTGCTCGCTGTCTCGGAAAGCTTTTCGAGACAGTCGACACAGAAGGTATGGCCACACTGCGTAGGTTTTAACTTAACTCGAAATCGCCATGTGCAGGAGGGGAACATACCTCGGTGATATGTGGGTTGTCTGGCTCATCATAGCATCGCCTGCAGACGACTTCGTCGAGTGTTTTGGTCCTGTGAATCTTCTCCAGCTGCCTGTTCATGTCGAAGTAGTAGCCATGGCCGCCAACACCGAAACTCATCGCACCGTTGCCAGCTTGTGATTCGTTGTACTCTATTTCAATCCACCTTTGCAGTTGCTCACAGGCCGGAACCTTGCCTCCATGGATCTGCAATTGAGCCCGGAGCCATTGCAGATCTTCCAGGGTGAAGTCGCATCTCAACGGTCTTTCCATAAGGAAAGGATGCGCTACAGCCTGGCGGATGCGGGTGAGATACGCAAGGTAGGTACGTATCTTCTTTTTTGCCGTGCCCTCCTTGATATGCAGACTGATGTTGTCCCTGAAGCGAGCTTCGAGGCGTCTAAACACTCGGTGGTCAGTATAAGCCGACGTCCTCCGATCCATGGCTCAGCCTACCTATACATCAATCGTTCCTCGGTGGTTAAATCGACAGTGTCTATGATTGGGGGATGCGTAAGCGGGATTTCCAAGATGGGCTGTCCCATGAACTGGTCATCAACTCGGCTAGGCAGAATTAGCGGAGCGTTCCATCTTCGCGGGAGGGGGCAGACAAACCGACGAAGCATGATACTGGGGACGAAGGCGGCCAAGCGCTCTTGAACTGTGTCATCATCGATATCTCCGAATTTCTTCTTGAACGCTTCAAAGTCCCCAGCTGCCCAGTCGGCACGTATGAATCGCATGTAGGGATAGAGTTCATCAATCGAGTTCTGAATCGGCGTTCCGGAGAGTGCCCATCGGTACTTGGAGCTTAGCGCGCTGCAGGCCCTTGACGCTGAAGGATATTTTCACATCAGCTTGAACTACCTTCAAAAAGGAACGTGGACCCTACTTCGGGAGCGATAATTCTTGATGGCATGCGCCTCGTCTAGAACCACTCGATGGAACTTGACGCGGAAGAGCTGGCCGAGAGCTCTGTCAAACTCGCCGGCCCAATTCTCATTGTTGAGCTTCATACTCGCGCACCGCTTCAGCTTCTCCTCAGATGGATGGGCATTGGCTACTTCCTGGTATGAGGTGACGCTAAGAAACAGGTCAGCATAACATGGTAAGCTGCGATAGCCCCCTTCCTATCTCATGCTTGCTTACACAATATCGTGGTGGCACCATGACTCGACTGGAAAGCCTTTCATCGAGGAAGCTTGGTAGCGGATCACACTTAGCTTAGGATGTGTATGTTTGAAGATCTCAGTCATCCACTGCTGGATCGTGGTAGCCGGGGCGACAATCAAGGTAGCGCCGTGTCCGTTTAACTTGGTTTCTGCTGAAGGAGGGTTGTTGGTTATGGTTGCGAGCATCTGAAGGGTTTTGCCAAGGCCCATCTGGTCTGCCTGTATGCCCCCAAATGGCCCTTCAGGGCTGAATTCTTGCCCGAGCATCCAGCGCACGCCCACAAGCTGGTGGTTGTAAAGGCTCGACTCCATACCGGGAAGCATCCACCGGCCGTTCAACTTCACATATCTGCATTTCCTCAGGCCAAAAGACTTTGTCGCCTCAAGAAGAAGCTTCCTGTCGTATTTGGCGGCGTGTCTCTTGTCCGCTCCCGGGTTCTGTGCAATATTTTGAACGAGCTGCCTCATCTGCTCTGCCCGGTTCTTGCCAACCCTCCCACCAGCGAGGCGCTCATGCCTCACAGCTGCTCGAGCTGTGATCGGATCACCTTCTCGCAGCAGCTGAATCAGGTTATCAGATTTATCCTCTACCGCCTGTTTCGACTGTCGTCCCTTGATATTTCTTTTGCGAGCCTTGTCGACGAGGGACTGAGGGTCCACTGTTCCTAAGCGGCACTCTTCATACTTCAACTGCCAGTACTCCTCTGCGTTCTTGGCTTGATGTGGCTTCTTCTTGATAGGTCCAGGTGTTATCATTTCTAGAGCCTGACTGTTATTCGGCGGAACATTCTGGGGGCTGCTATTTGGCGGGTTCTGGGACACAGGCGACACAGGAGTCAGGGGAACTGCTTCCTGTTGACGTGATTGGGCAAGTATTTGTGCCCGTAGTTGTTGGTTTTCAAGCTTCAGCATGGCCATGTCTTCATTAGCGGCTCTGGAACCATCCACTTGTTTCGTTCGACGCTGGCGCTTCGGCCGATGTTCGCCAACTGACCGATCATAGGTGGGCTGAAAGTCATCATCTTTCTGGTCATTGTCATCGCCATCCTGTCCACGGTAGTCTGGCCGCTTGCCCTTATTTCGGTAGCTGTTTGCCGCGGGGAGATCCCGTAGGGAATGCGGGACATCTTCCTCTTCTGTCTTGAGAAAATCGTCTTCTTGTATTTCCAACAGAGAAACTCTCTCTTTCCGGGCTAGAAATTCCTCTTCGGTTTCACCGGTGAGATCGATATTTTCGTCGGTTTCTCTGATTTCTCCCGGCTGTCGGACAAACAAGTCATCATCGTCGTCGTCGTCCTGTTTAGAATCATTCTCGGGGCGAGGCTCAGGACCAAATAGGTCCTCCATGTCAATGTCCTCGCCATAAGCGGGATTAACTTCTCCTTCACCTAGAGAAGAGGCTGGATCTCGTTGAAGGCGTCCAGTCTGCGGTTCTGTCTCGTCGTCACTGACGAGATCAATGACCATCGTCGGGTCAATGCTGGACGGATCAAAGGCCCTTGCTGCGCGGCCGGGGGGCACTCGAAGCCCCGGAACATCTTCAATCTTGATTCTAGGTGGTTGAATATGTTCGATGTTAGGTTCCGGGCTTGCGGGTTGTCTGTCGTTTCCATGGATAGTGTCCATGGACGCATCGCCTAGAGTGCTGGCACCAGACTCGTCATGGGTTGGAGAAGCCATGGTGAACTCAAAGCAATTCGCCACACGGCATAGCAGCAATGCTGAGCCAATTGAATGGAGTTCGGATAGGTTTTAGGAATCCAAGTCATAGATGAGTCTTGAATCCATAGGCTGTCGTAGAAGAGAACAGATGGATGATTTTGGACGGAATGGACAGGGTTGAGAGGACGAGGAAGATGGTTAAGTAGAGGTAAAGTGAGCCTAGCGAATCTGTGCTAGATGAAAGACGACAGAGTCAGGAAATATGCGCGAGCCTAGAGGAGAGAGCTGGAAAACAGCAGAGGGCAAGGACATACATGTGCGAAACCTTACCTTCTGAGTGGTCTCGCAAAAGAGAGCGCAACGAAGATAGTGCAAGATAGAGAGCTGCGGGAAGGGTGAGAGAGAAAAGTGAAGGATAAAGTGACAGACAGAAAGGATGTGGTAATCCTAAACTGACGGCCTAAATTCTGGTGAGAGGCCTTGGCTCCGAATTCAGCTCCAGAAGGGATGCGAGAGCAATGATGCCTAAAGCATCTATGGCTGGGGAGTCACAAAGGGTACCTCTGCAAGAACTCCTAGAAAAGCTTGACTCCGAGGTCGGCAGCCTGGAATTCAGTGCGTTCAGAGAAATATTAAAGGGATCGAGTCGGGCACTGGACAGACAGGATCCTGTGGGATGTGCAATGGGATCTTGCGTTGTGACCGGAATTCTTCACAGAATGGCAAACCTCCAGCACAGTGAACTCCAACTTGCCCTTTTCTGAACGATTCAGACTCGTGTAAGAGAGTGTTACCGAAGACAACAGAGCTTGGGGTGACTCAAGTCTGTTGGTTCTTGGGTGTCTGGCTGTCAGGGGAAACCAGTTCGCGTATGAGGAAGATTGGCCCAAGCAAAGGTAAAAGAGGTAGCCTGGAGATTGTTGGGTGCTACGCTGGGAGTTGAAGTAGATGAGGTTGGGAGAAATGGTAAGGCAAGATGAGCTTGGGAGAAGGGTAAGAGGAATGACGACGAAAACAACAGTCGTGAGTGAAAACGAGCGCTGTGGGTAGTGAGTGTTGTTGGGATATTTGTTGTTGTTTACTAGGTAGATACCTAGCCGTGTTGAAGGCACAAGTGAGAAGTAAAAACCTGAGTAGATGAGGATGTGAGGAAGAAGAGCTGAGACCCCGGAGAAGGCGAAAGAAGGTGACAGGTTTACTCTCGTGCTCTTGGAAGGAAGAGAAGCCTCTCAGAGCTCTCTCAGCTGAGGGGATCGGCGGATTCAGTCGGACGAAGGGAGAAGCCTGCGTGGTGAAAAGCCGAGGGGTAGGAAGATGGTTGCGGATTCTGGCCTAGTGACTGTGGCAGAGGCTGCTGGATATGCTGTTCAAGTATTGCAAGAGTGGGAGCTCTGAGCGAGCCTGAGCGATCATCGGTAAGAAAACTGATGCACTGAGAGATCTCAGCATAACCTCAGCAACTAGGGAACAACTTCATGAAAAGAGTTGCTCTGACAGGCCTGCATGTTGCGACCTGGAGACGAGATAACTCAAATACTCCCAGCGACAGCATAACTTACCTGCAAGCACGTTGTCTCAGTATGTCGCGAGTGCCGTAGACTATTTAATAGCCAGGATAAGAACAGAATGAGCTCCGCACTTTTCATGTTCACTTAATGCCTCCAAAATGCGGTGAACGAGTGGCTATCAAGACGTATAGTGGAAATATTCGGCATTTTGGTAATCTAGAATTGGTATCTCGCTAAATTCATACGAACAGCGCTGTTTCGCTTTCAACGATGGAATACACAAGTGTTCCTGCTACTATATAACCTCCCCCTAAATCACGGACGCGATCGTCATCTTTGTTCATGAGGTGGTTCCGAGAGGCTGTATCTAATCAAGCTCTCCGGTGACGTAGCCTATCTGCCTCCGCGGCGGGACTCCGGCACTGCCAAGCTTCTGAGCCAAGTTGTTCTGGCTGTCAACCAGCTTCTTATGCTCGCTGATCCTGTTAGCGATGCGGGAGTGGTTAGCGGCATCGATGCGGTCGAGGTCCTCTCGCTCCCTCACTCGCACCGCGCTAAGCTCCCTCGCATTGCTGACCCGCTCGCTGCTGATACTCTGCTCCCACTCTAGCATTCGCTCCTGCTTGCGCGCCTCCAAATCGATCTCAGCCTCAGCCACGAGTCTGGCGCGCGTGAGTCCGGCTTCGGTCAGGCGTTGCTCGTGCTGAATGCTGGCCTCGCGCTCGGCGCGCTTCCGTCGGAGCTCGGCCGCAAACACCTTGTCTTCAACGGCTGCTTTCTCTTTCATGCCATCGAGCTCGTCGGCCCGCTTGCGAGCCGCTCGGGCGTCCTCAAGCTCCGCACGGTTGGCATAGATCTTGTCCTGTATCGCCGCGATTTCCTTGTGGCGAGCCATGAGGCGGGCGTGCGCTTCGTCTTCGCTCGCGAGCTGTTCGGCACGGACGCGACGCTCGCGCTCGGCTCGGAGAAGCTCGTCGGGTAGATTGACGGCGCCCTCCGGCTGAGGACCGTCGTTGGCATAGTATACATCGGTGGCACGGTTCGACTTCAGCAGAGTGAGGAGCTGTCCTTGCGTATCAGATTCTGGGAGAATGCGGGTGACGTATTGGGTTGGAGAGTAGGTAAAATGACCATCATTGAAGTTGTTGAAGGACTTGTTGACATGCTTCCACAGACCGACCTTGAGGAGCGCTTTGGTAGTTGCGACAGGATGGGCCGAGTCAAGGGCGAGGAGCAGGACTGACTTGCCCTCGGAATGGAGGGAGATATCGGCGTCTTTCTCCAGCAGATAGGTCATAACTTTTTCCATTTGTTTTTCTTGAGCCGCCGAAAGCGTCCCGGCATGGGCGGCGGCATTGAGACAGACCTCGCCCAAAGCACTCCGTCCGCCGTGGAGCGGACTCGGGAAGTCGACGTCGTGGCCAAACTCGACCAGAACCTGAAGCGCCCGTAGATTGAGTTCTCTGGCGGCGTTGTGGAGCGAGCCATCGTTTTTTGATGGATCGGCTGCCAAGATGTTCGACATCATGGACGTTCCCAGATCCCCACCGATTTGAGTCGCCATGGTCAATGGGGTGTTGCCCGTGGCATCGGTCCCGTCAACCTCAGCATCTGCTAAGATCAAGGTCTTGACCAGATCAGGACGACGACTTTGGATTGCAAGCATTAGAGGGGTAGTTTTGGACAGCCTAGTCTCAAAGTTGACCTTGGCGCCTCGCTGGATCAGCAGCTCGATGAGACTACTGCTCACCTTCTTTTGAGGCTGCAACAAGGCCCAAAACAACAGACTGACTTGTTCATCTTCCTCTATGTCATCCATAACACGGGCGACTGTCATTTGATCGTGGTAGTAGCCGGCGTCGAGGAGCGTCTGTAAGATCTTGGTCGAACGAGGGAATTGAGACACTGCCCGGAAGACGACCGGCTCGGACGTGGGATGGGCGAAGAGAGTGTCGAGCCGCTGCTCTCCGTTGTGGTATTCGGTAAAGAGCGAGATCAGGATGCGAGCTTCATCTTCGGATAGCTCCGAGTCAAAGATATATGGGAATGCCATAGAGACAGCGTGTGAGCTGGGATTCTTCTTGAGCACCTGAGAAATGAGCTCCGAGTCGGCTCGCTTAGCAGCCTTTTGGACCACAATGCCGTTCTCATGGTTGACATCAGCGTCAAACTGTATCAAGAGCTCCACGAACTGGCGGGAAATCGCGTCTCGCTCAGAGCCCACGGCATCCATCGCTGAGCTGAGGGCGAGGGTTAAACTCTCTCCTTCAGCACCTTTCTCGAGCAGGAGTTTAGCGACTTGGATGCCTTGCTCCGACAACCAATCCTGAGAAGTCTCTGGAGCAAATGCCTGCTTGAATGCCCAAGATATATCCTTGCGTGGGACGTCTCCCTCCACGAACACCGCCACCACATCAGCCAGCAGCCTCTGAGTTGCATCGATCAAGGTCTCGCAGCTGTTGGCCAAGGGAGATGCCCCATGCTTCAAAAGAAGCTTAATGAGTCGGAGATCTGGCTCATCCTTGACGGCCTTGTTCAACGCGATATGAATCTCGTCCGTCGCTGGAAGGCCTGCCTCAAACAGCCATTCGATGACTTGGTATCTCGGTTCGTTGCTGAGTTTCCTCGTCGCCTTCAAAGCTCGAAGGAGCGTAGCTTCGTTGGGCTTTTTCTGGGTATCAGCTACCTTCGTTATGCCAAGCATGAGCTTCAAGCTGCCCATGATCGCGCTCCGAGTGGCCGTCCAGATGGCCTCACCGCTGTTGTAGTTGACATCGGCACCGAACTCGAGTAGCAACCGCACCAGGTGGTCTGCGTCATCGCCAAATCTGGCTGCCGAGACAAGCTGTGCATCCACAACTTCACCATGGACTCCCTTCTCGAGGAGCAACCGCAATACGCTCCCGCGCCTCTTGAGATCGCCAATCTGCGTCGCGGCTTGGAATCCTTTTGCAAGAGTTAGGTTCTTAACCTCGGCCTTGACACCAAACAGCATGGTCAAGACCTCCACTGCTCCAGCCCGAGACGCCTCCACAACGGCCTGTCCTTCTCTATGCTCGACGCTCGCACCGTTTTCGAGGAGAAGGGTGCCAAGGGTTAGATCGCTGTCGGCAGCGGCCGCCAGCAGCGCATCGGAGACATCGAGGCCCGCCGCGCCCGCCTTGAGGAGGGCAGATGACATCGCCAAACGCCGAATCTTGTCTGTGGCTGCGGTAGCCTCGCGGAATGCCCGGTTAACCACATCGGTAGGGTACTTCTTTGGTGTCTTGGCGATGAGCAGCTCCACCACGTCAGAATTCTGCTGCTTGATGGTCTGCGTGAGCGCCTCCCCGTCGCTAGAATCTGCCTGGGCGGCCAGGGTGATGATCAACGGCACGTCGGTAGGGAAAGTTTGGATAGCATATAGCAACGCGCGGTTCGCCTCTCGCGGGGACACACCACCCTCGAGTAGCTTCTGAGCAAAGCTCAAGCGGTCCATCGGATCTTGGATGTGCAAGGCATGAGGAAGCGCTTGTTCGAGCGATGCTGGCCTTGGCTTGGCGGCGAATAGAAGGTCGGAAATGGGCATGTCGGCAGCAGCCACAGCGTGGCAGAGAGCCGCCGCTTTGTGGGCATTTACATCTGCACCGGCTGCTAATACCGAGGTCAGAACTGCCATTACCCTCTTGTCTGCTGGCGTCTTCAGGACGGCCTGGACCTCCTTAACGAGAAGGGCATCGATAGAGTCTTTCTGTTTTGTCAGACGCAGGATTGAATCCACCTTGGTTGCCTTGATAGCGGTTGTAGGCATGTCCGAGAGAACACCCAGGCCCCGGGCCAGGGTCTCAGCGTTGGGCTTCCCTTTCTGAAGCACGAGATCAAGGAGGCCGGGTTCGGGATCATGGACAGCTGCATACAGTTAGTGATGGAGACGGAGTGAAGAGTCACCGACAGCTGGGACTTGCCTTGCAAAACAGGAAGGCCCTGGTTGTAGTTGGCGTCGGCCTTCCCAGCCTCCAGGAGTAGCGTGATTAGAGGAATGTCAGTGGGCTTGATCGGGAGCACCTGCGTGAGGGCGCTGGAAACCGCTGTGGAATCCCGGTTTGCGCCGGCTTCAAGCAGCAAGGATACCATCTGGTAGCGCGTTCGCTTGTCGTCGATAGCCATCACCGCTGCGAGAGCAGATACAACAGTCTGGGGCGTTGGGCGACTCTTGAGTAGAGTCTGGAGCAGAGATATATCCCGATGCGAGATTGCCGACATAATGCTGGCACCTTCATTGAAGTTGACGTCAGCGTTGTACTTGAGAAGCAACGAGATTAAATTCTCGTCTCGCCTTGGTGGTTCTTCGCTGATGGCTTCTTGGAGAGCCTCGGACACAACCGAGGCGGGTAGACCGGATGCTAGGAAGCATTCGGCCATGTGATAGCGGTCAACTGGGGAGAGAGTGTGGACATTGGGGAAGACCTGGGCTAGGGTTTCTGTGCTTGGCTTGCTGGCTAAGAGCAACTTCACAATCGCGGTGTTTCCCATCATAACCGCAATCTGGATCGCAAGCCCTCCATTGTGGTCGACCGAAGCAGTCGCATGCCTATCGTAGACGAGCGCTCTCGGGCCCTTCTTAAGATCATGGCTCGAAGCCAGACGCCCCCCTGGGAAGTGAGAAGCGAGAAGTAGTTGGACGGAATTGAGATCTGACGACTCAACCGCATCAATAAGAGCATCGTGTAAGGGGGCACCGTTAGCGCCTTTTCGGAGCAGGATGTTGAGAATAGTGTGGCGATCATCGGCAGCAACCGTCTTCGGCATGTGGGCAACCGCCTCAGACGCGCGAGTAGAACTCAACATGGTTTGCTCTGGTAATAGTAGCTGGATGAGACTGCTCTGGCCTTTAGAGGCAGCGCTGCGCAGCGCTGCGGCACCCTGATATTCGACAGATGCCCCATATCGGACCAATAGCTCCACCATTTCGTAGAACTCGGTGTCGCAAGCCTGCAACAGTGCTGACGAGACGACTTCTCCAGTAGCACCGGCACACAGGAGAGCCTCAGCAAAGACCAACTTTTCGTTTGGCCCGATGGCAGTGTGTACGATCAGCTTCTTGAAGCATTCGGTAAGGCCCTGAGTCCCCGGTGTGGGTGGGTTGGAGCCGGTTAGAATGGCCAGGGCAATGTCGACTCGGCATTGGGCCACTGCTTCCTTCAGGCCCTGGGAATATTGGAATCCGCCGTCGGCGGTTGAGCGACTGAGCCGCAGTACGGTGTCCAAGCAACCTTTCCTCGCGGCATCCACCATCGCCTGTGATACCACCTCCGGGGCGGGCCGGCCTTCGGTCATGAGGATGAGGCCCACCAGGTCTGCTTGGCCTCCCATGATGCACAACTGCCGGAAAGCGTCTTGCCCATCTGCTGTTTGTGAGGCATTGGCACCTTGCTGTAACAGCATCTGGGCGATGCTGGGATCTGACGACCGAATGGCCATTGGCAAAGCTGCATCAAGGGTCAAGTGGTCTGCATGCTGGACCAGGACTGCGATCATGTCCGCCTGGCGGTTCTCGATTGCCTTTTGGAGCACCCTGCTTCGCTCCAGAGACTCGAGGCTCCTCCTCCGGGTTAGTAGGTTGGTCTTGCTCTTCATGTTGGCCACGTTGAGGTCCCCACCGGCCGACATAAGCTTGCCGATGAGGGCCTCAGCGACGGCAGGCGAGCCCATGTTGCTCACGTGGGCGTCGAGAGCGTCGAAGATCTCGTTGGGCTCCCATCCCTTCTTTTTGTTAGTAGTGAAGGCACGCCGTATGCTCTTGTCGGCCTTGTCGGGCGTGGCGTTGAGGCGACGGCGCTTCAGCAGCTCCTCGGCCAGGAACTCGTCATTCGAGGTCCGGAAGCTAGGCGACAGTGGAGAGGACATTGGCCGAATGAGCGGGATCGAAGGCGGCGAGAGAGTGCCAACTCCCCATTCTGCCGCGAGCTCGAGCAGCCTCGCCTGGCGCTCCTCTGGGCCGAGTAGCAGCGCCATTGTGCCGTTTAGCGGTCGTGGAACTGACAGGTAGTCCGATCCGGGGCCGTGGAGAGCGCCAAGATTCGAGAAAGAATGGTGCGAGGGTTTGTGGGCCGGGCGGCTCTAGGGGTGGTTTCCGCCTGGCTTTCAATGGGTGGTGTAGGCTGGCCGACCGACTTGGTCGACAGCGAAGGCGAGCGTTCAAGGCCGCCTCGAGACAATCAGGTCCGCCGGCGACCTCTGGGCTTCCTCCAGGGCCGACTGAGGGACTCACGGAAATGGAAGCTTATGCCAACTCATGGCCCCCCCAGACGGGTTTTCTTAAAGTTCAAAGCAAAAAGAGAGAAGAGAGAGGATGTGTCTCCCGGGCTCAGCTGTATGCCCGCCTCGCGGGTGCGCCTTGACGCCGTTGGGGAAAGTGGGTCGGGCTATGCCGGTGGCGAAGGTGAAACGCACTCGCCAGGTTTCAGGCCTGAGCTCGAGTCAAGTCGACTCGTGAGCGGCGATGGCCCCGGGAGGACTAAGAAGTGAAGGGGAGGGGAGGGGCTAGAAATATTAAGTTAATTGAAGGATGCGCTCAATTCCCGGGATTTTGGGGAGGTTCTCGAAAGATGCGGATTGGAGAGGAATTGGAGCAGAGAGGGAAAGCAGAGATCAGTTTCAGCCCAGGCTGGGCCAAGCAAAGATTGGATGGAAACGAATGCGACTCTGGGAGCATCGGCGAAACATGGAGCTTGAGCCACGCCCGCGCCGAGGGGAAGCTTCCACACAGCCCCCTGAGCCCCATAGGCGGTTTGACTTGGGCACACTCGGGGCCTCCTTGGCCGTATCGGGCCAGCTCTCCTGTCCAAAGGCCAAGGACAAACACAAGCGTTGCAGGGGCCTCGACCCCGATTGCGCTAGTGTTGACACAGACAGTCTCGACCCTCAACCCCTCGACCCTCGAACCCAGCCTTCGGCTAGAAAGACAGGTCGCAAAGACAGGCGCACATTGTGACATTGCCATCTGGTCTTCGTGGTGGCAACTGGGCACTGAGCGCCGAGGCCGTGGCCGCGTATTCGTCGGGGAATAGGAGCGACGACGTGCGCGGCCTTCCCTTGCCCTGTCCAATCATTACCAGGTTTGTTCCCAAATGGCGCGGGTGGCAGATCGCGGGAGAGGCGTCGATCCTGGTCGCCAAGCCTTATAATACCCAGTCTACAGCATGTGGAAGCAGACAGCAATTCAGTACCATGCACAATAGTAATACGCCGTATTCCGTATACAGCGCTTCAATAGCTAAGCAAATGCTAGGAATCAACCTCCTGGGGCTGAGCACTTCTGTAGGTAGGGTACTATTGTAGTAGGGCACTATTGTAAAGGCCGTGCCGTCATTGGCCCCGTCTGTCTCTTGCCTGGCGGCCACGCCAGCACGACGCGAGGAGGCTTGGCAAATGCCAAAACCGATGGCAGAGACACTAACTACCCATCTTCTTGGGCATGCTATGCCTGCTTACAATCGCCCCGAGACTTTTAAGACCTTACCCCATTGCCAAGCAGCCGGAGAAGATGGGGGGAATGGGGGGAAATAGTTGCTTGAGAGATAGGCTGCCGATGCGCCCTAGCCATGACATCCGTGGAACAAATTTGTGGTACCTCTCACTGAAGGGCGCCACGCGAGATCGGCAAGGGTAGCTTAAAGATGGCGGGGCTACCCCGTCTAGAGAGACTGTGGCAGCTCTCCCGCCCCGCCACGGCTATCGAGCACGCAAGCATCGGACCAGCTTCGGACTAGACTCGGGCAGCATGTCCCTCGCTCGCGCAACTACAAAGCTGCTCCAAGAGACATACGCACCCTCAGTACGTCGTCTATTGCCGTGCTCGTATTCGGCACTCCCCCGGCTCTCCTCTACGCGCCACACCAGGACACCGTTGAGAAGCGTAGCTCCAAGACACTATTGGTCGCATTTTACCCCTCTTCGCACCTACGCAACAGCTATGGCGCCAATCCCAAAGACCATGCCCGGCGTCGTGATCGAGCAGCCGGGCGGGGTGGAGGTATTGAAGTATAAGACAGACCTACCAGTCCCAGAGCTCAAGGAAGGTGAGATCCTAGTGAAGAACGAGCTCATTGGAGTGAATTACATCGACATGTAAGATACACCCGCGCCCCGCTCCCCTGGTTCAGTACAGGCCAGTCCAATAGGGTGCTAATATGCGAGCTTCCGCTGAAGCTACTTCCGCTCCGGTCTCTATAAGGTGCCTTCATACCCTTTGCTCACTGGCCAAGAAGCTGCCGGCACTGTCGTGGCCGTGCACCCGTCCGTCTCAAAGTTCAAGGTCGGCGACCGCGTCATCTACCTGCACGCCAACTCGTATGCGCAATTCAATGCCGTCCCCACCAGCAAGACCCTCCTGCCGCTCCCGGAAGGCATCGCCCCCGAGTCGGCCTTGGCCGCCCTGCTGCAGGGCCTGACTGCCCTGACGCTAATCCGCGAGGCGGGCCTCGTAACCCCAGAGCGGGTGGCCAGTGAGAACCCCTGGACGCTTGTCCACGCCGCGGCCGGCGGCACGGGTGGGATGCTGGTGCAGATCCTGCGGGCGTTCGGAGCTAGGATCATTGCGACCGCCGGGAGTAACGAGAAGGTCGAGTTGGCACGCCAGAGCGGCGCTCAATATGTGATCAACAGCCAGGAAGAGGACGTCACGGCGCGGGTGAAGGAGATCACAGGCGGCCACGGGGCCGATATCATCTTCGACGGCGTCGGCAAGGCCACTTTCGAGGCAGACTTGGAGATGGTCGCGAGGAAGGGGGCGCTGGTCATATTTGGGAATGCTGTAAGTACTATACCCAGTACACTAGTACACTACCGCTCGCTGGATGATGAATAGGAGTCACTAACCAATTCGCTTGTCTAGTCTGGCGCAGTGCCTCCAGTTGATATCCTCCGGCTGGGCCCCAAGAACGTCAGGCTGTCGCGGCCGGTGCTGTTCAACTACCTAGTCACCGAGGAGGAGAGGGAGAAGTACAGCACCGAGCTGTTCAGCCTCATCAAGGCCGGTAAAGTGGCGGTCAAGATCCACAAGATCTACCCAATTCAGGACGCCGCGCAGGCACACACCGATCTGGAGGGCAGGAAGTCAACGGGAAAGCTACTGCTAAAAATCTAATTAAGGGCTTTGGCAAGCAACAGCTTTTGTTTTGCAAAACTACCTATATAGTGGTTCAAGAAGCCTCCACGTTGTCCACGCCGTCTCCGCTATGGCCATCTATTCCTGATGCAGTGCTCGTCATTTTATGCCCTCTTGGCCTTCGCCGCCTCCACCAGCTCAGCAGGCGGGTCCTGCCGGTAGCCCTGCGGGTTGTTCTTGACCCAGCGCCACAGATCCGCGCAGGCGTCCTCCATCTGAAGCTCCGTCTTCCACTTCAGCTCCTCGTTTGCGCGGGCCGGGTTGGCCGTTAGGTCGAGCACATCTCCCTGTCTCCGCGGGACGACCTCGTAGGGCATGTCGCGTCCCACGACCGCGCTGAAAGCCTTGATAATCTCAAACACGGTGCTGCCGCGACCGGAGCCAAGGTTCCATTCCCGCACGCCGGGCTTGTGCTCCCGGAGGTAGTTGAGCGCGACCAAGTGGCCCTTGGCGAGATCGAGCACGTGGATGTAGTCACGGATGGCGGTACCGTCGCGCGAGGCGTAGTCTATGTCCATTGCTGTCAGCCGCTAGCTCACAGATGGAGGGCATTGCGTTCAGGAACGAGAAAAAAAATAAAGAAACTCACCATCGCCGAACACGAGCAGCTTGTCCCTGTCCCCCGTGGCCACCCTGCCGAGCAGGGGGAGTAGGTTGTATGGTACGCCCTGGGGGTCCTCTCCCATGAGGCCGCTGGGGTGGGCACCGCAAGGGTTAAAGTAACGCAGCAGAGCGCCGTTCCACTGCTCATAGGGCTCACCGGCCTTCTTTGCGTTATTCCGCTTCGCTGTGATGTGGTCGGTGATGACGCTCTCGATCATCGATTTGGTGCGACCATAGGTGTTGGTCGGGCCGATCGGGCAGTGCTCGGGGATGGGGATCATGTTGGGGAAGCGGGTAGCGTCGCCATACACGGTGGCCGAGGAGGAGAAGACGACGTTGGTGACGTTATGCTTCTCCATGGCGCGCAGTAGCGAGATGCTGCCGCCGACATTGACGCGGTAGTATTCTAGGGGGATCTCGCCCGACTCGCCGACGGCCTGTCGCCCATGGATTAGCGAATGCAAGGGGAAGGTTCTCGCGCGAATTGGGCGGGCAGACCTTCAGGGCGGCAAAGTGGATGGCGCTGTCAATCTCGGGGTGCTTCGAGAGGACATCGTCAAGGGCGGCCTCGTCGGTCACGTCGACTTGGTAGAAGGTGGGGCGCTTCCCCGAGAGGAGCTCGATGCGATCGATGGCGACCTTGGACGAGTTGTAGAGGTTATCTACAATGACGACCTCGTAGCCATTCTCGAGCAGAGCGAGGGCCGTGAAAGACCCAATGTAGCCGGTACCGCTGCAAGCCACAGTCAATGTCAGATGCCGCCGTTTTCAGCCCGAGCTCATTTTGGCGGGGTGCTTTCTTTCTGCGCGCTGACGCCATGGGCGGGGAGGGGGGAATGGGGGGAACAAAAAAAGAAAAGAGAGAAAAAAAAAGAAGAGAGAGCGAAGCAAACCAAGGTACACTTACCCCGTGATGAGAACAGTGCCGACAGCCATCTTGAAGGACAAACTAAGAAAATGCTTCCACGGAAGTCTCGAGGTAGGAGGAGTTAGGGGTAGGAGATGCAACTCGAGAACGGGGGAGACCAAGCGACGTCACGCGAAGTTCATATAGCTTAGGGTAGGATGTACAGGGCAAGGCTCCTAGAAAGGGGACTTAGGCAAGGGACTGTGCCACAGCACCTGGTGCCGTCGCTGCGATGGCCGATAGGCAATCAGTCCACCACACCGGGGGGCTTTTGCACGAAATCGATTTTCCCTAGGCCCGCATGCCGTGGGGCGACTTTGAAACCTGGCCACCTAAATTAACATCGACCCGCCCCGGCCGCGAGCTTGAGAAGCGCAAAACCTGGCCTGATTGTCTTTTTTTGGAGTTGGGCCAGCGTCTTCGACAACAGCCGGGGGGTGGGCCACACAATCGCATTCTCTCCCTTCGGACCGCAAGAAGGGATCTAGAAGAGTCCTAGGGCGGGAAGCGACCAAGACAGTGTAAGACCGGCGTGACGCTATGGCCATGTGACTACGGGGTGGAAGGGGGGGTAAGGGAGGGGCATTTGGGGCTCTCTATCTGCACTGATGAGGATCCACACCGTTGAAGCTCGTTTTTCCAACGCCCTTGAATCGTTGCACGAGGCGAGGCGCCTCGACGTTAAGATGGTGCAGAACGGCGAGCGCATACTTTTGGCCCTAGCGTATATGTATCGAGTTGTTATTGAGTAAGCCAGGCCGACGTCATTGGATCGCCTAGAAAATCTTTTACGGCTGAGGGCTGCACTCGCCTCACAATAACCCGGATGCGCCCTTTTTTTTTTTTTTTTTTTCTGGCCAGCCACAAAACCAACTTGTTGGAGAAGTGGACAAGACATGGGACGTCCCAGGTACAGCACCTACTATAGTAAAGGCAAACACAGTACGGAATATGCCACGCACAGATGATAGAGGATTCCCTGCATGCCAGAGGTTTGCAATGCAGGAACGAGCGACAGGTAACCCTTGTTAGGATTGACTCCAGATCGCCCCGGGATCGACTTAGTCTCAAAGCAAGCTTCCGGGGCAGAAGTTCTTTCGGAGGCTGTCAAAGAAAACTCATTCTCAAAGGCTCCCGGACTCTCTCTGCCAGATGGGGCCTTGGCTACATGTAGCCTGGTCTGGTCTGGTAGCGGGAGGCCAGGAGCGCGTCTCTCCAGTCGCCCAAAAAGGCGGGAGGCTGGGGTGGCCTGGCCCGTGCGGCCGGAACTTGTGGGGCCGGACACGGTACGCAAACGGAAGCGCAGGACGAAGGAAAAACAGCCGAACGCGGTAGGAGCTTCGTCGTGGACAATGGGCTTTGCAGAGGCCGTCGAGCTGCCTTTGTCGAAGGAGAGCATTCCTCCTCATCGCCGTGGAACAAAAAGAAGCTTTTCAGACAAATAACCAGACAACGCGCCAGCTGCCATGCAACCTTCCGCGTCGGACGCTTCTCGTATCTACTTGTTGTCTCACCCGAGTCGCCTTGTCGCCGCGAAAGCTACCTCATCACCAACCCTCGGCCTGTATCATCACAGCGCCCGCCGGCATCAAAGCAGAACCGCAAAGGCGCCGGGCGAAGCCGCCGTTCGGCCCGAGCTTCATCTAGCGACTCACTCGCTGCTCACAGCCCGTTGAAACGGCTCACCAGAAAGGCAGGAGTGGCCAACCAGCACGCCCCGTGGATCATCACGCGGAACTCACAGGCGTTTCCCCCCAAAAGGTAAATTTCATGCCAGACCCAGACTTGGCTCTAGCTTTTGATAGATCGAGCGTTGTCTCTCAACTGTTGCCACCTCCCTACTACCTCGTGAAACCCGCCGCTTTCTCGTCAACCTCCCTCGCTCATCCTGCTTTAGCGGTGACGTCAATGCTGATCATCGATGCAGATTTCGAGGCACCCGACAAGACAGCGCGCTCCATTCAGTGCTTCTCATCTCACCGTCAAGATGCCTCCGAAGCGCGGCTCTCGCTCCGCCCGGGGCGCGGTTGCCGCAACACCATCACGTGGAACGCGCCGCACCCAGGCGCTCGTCGGCTCTTCAGATAGCGGCTCTGCCCGCAGGGCGCTACCTGTCAAGCACAGCACAGCGTATGGCTCGGCCATGCCGGATCTCCCAAGCCCTCTCATCATGAGAACAGGTAGTCTCGGGGCAGCGCTCAAGGAGATCGGCGACGAGAAGAAGGCCGAGATCGAGGCGAGGCGTGCGGCAAAGGCCAAGAAGGCACCAGCCAAGCCGCTTGATGGCTCTGACGACGAGCTGAGCAGAAATAATGACGCTTTGGGTGCCGACATCGCCCTAGGAGGGGCCACGGCTCCTTTGCGGACTCCAGAGAAGGGCGTTGAAGCAGCCGGGAAGAAGGTCCCGGCGCCCGCTGCTGCCTCTAAGAAGGGCGGTGACGCGCCGGCTCCGGCAGCTAGCAAGAAGCGAACGGAACGAGATCCGGCTTCTGACAAGGATGCCGAGGACGAACAGGCAGCCAGGGATGCCCAGGTCCAGAAGGGACAACAAGAAAATGCCGAGAAGGTCCGCCAGGAGAAGGAGGCCCCTTCTCTCTACAAAGCCCAGCCCGTGAATCGCCCTGCCCGGCAACAAGAGGATCCGGATGAAGAATGGGAGACCAGGTCAGAGGCTGCGGCACGTCGCATGCAAGAATTTGAAGATGGGTGGCCGCACCGAGCCCTCGCCGCGGGGCTGGCTGACCAAGACGAGTTCAGAAATGCGATGGCAGAAGTCAGAGCTGAGCGGGCAGCAAGACCGGCGGGGGATCCAAAAGACACCCCAGCACCTGGTGCGCGAGCGCAGGGAGACGTGCCAACAAGGGGAACGGTACGGCGGGCCCGACGTGATGAAACCGAGGAGGAAGCTTCCGGGAGTGATACCCAGGGCACTGTCCGCGCAGTTCGGCAGCAGAACACCTTCGAAAGAGGCCCGGACGACCCTCCCCCAACGGGCCGGAGCTTCATCGAGGAAAACGCGATCTTTGGCCGAGCCAAAGTAGACTCGCCGCTCGCAGGTCGGTTTGCCCAAGCTGCTGGCGTCGGTATGTCTAGTAAAAGTGGCGGAAGCCGCGTTGGCCGTGGCCTACCGTCGAGGCTCCGCAGCCAGCTGGAGACTGTTATCGACCTCCCTCCTGAAGATCCTCCGTTGGCGGAAGAGTCTCCGCTAGTTCGTGACCAGGGCAACAGGCTGCCGGAACAGCTGATTCTACAGCCACCACTACATTTGGAGCCCTCTGACGCTACGGCTCGATCCGCAAAGTCGCTCAGGAATGAGCATCCAGTCCTCGCGAAACAGCCGACACGACAACCCCAGGAGCAGAGTCACCAAACTAGAACCGACAATATGGATCATCAGATACGCGGTGGCCTCCCTGCCCCTCTCAAATCGAAGTGGCGGGCAGCGGTCATCTTTGTCCTCCAAAGCGTAACATTCTGGACTGTTGGCCTCGCAGTTCTTCTCGCTCTGGTAAGATCGGCCACAACTTCGGCTCCAGCACGTTGGTACGGCTGGGACAATTGGCGGCTGAACGTTGGGCAGTTCGTCCCCGGCAGCCTCTCTCCTGCCCTCGGCAACCTAACGACCGACCAGTCCCAGCACATCATTAATTCGCTATGGACTCAGGAGAAGCAGCTCGAAGGCCTACAGCACGACTTTGAGGACACAGTCAAGACGGTTGATAAACTTGGCAGTCTACTCCCCGACTTCATTCATGTGAAAAAAAACACCAAGACGGGCAAGGTGGAGATCGATTCTACATTTTGGCACGCCGTAAAGGACTTAGCGCAAAAGGATAAGGATATCTTCTCTCTCGATCCGAAAACCAGAGACATCAGGGATGACCAGTGGGACGTCCTGCGCCCCCGCATGACGAAGGACGCCTTGGTGGCCCTCGCGGATTCGAAAGAGCTCGTCGAGAAGGTCGAAGGTGCCTTCCAGAAGACTCTTCCCAACGCATTGGAATCATGGATTGAGGTCAATCACAAAAAGGTTAATGCAATCTTGAGCAAGTTGGCACCACAGTCGGGCGAGCTGCCTCTTAAGGTGGAGCAGCAGCTTCTTTCTAAGACAGAGAAGTTGGTAAACGACAAGCTCTCTGCGGCCGATCTTAGCGACAAAGTAGTCACCAAGGAGGAATTTTTGGCGTCGCTCACAGAGAGATTTGCTTCACAACAGGAGGAGCTAGAGAGGCGGTTTACAGAGCTCAAGGACGGACTCGCCGAGCTCGTCGAGAAGGCTCGTATCATTGAGACGACGCCTCCCGCAGGCGGCTTGTCAACGCGCGAAGTCCAGACTTTGGTCAATGGGATGATAGAGAAGGCCATCAGCAACATCCGACTCGAGGCTGCGGCGAAGAGTCAGATCGCAACGCACTTTGACCAGGCGCTACGCCACGAAGTTAATTACTTCGCTGCCGGCAACGGCGCCCTGGTCAACCCTCAACTCTCGTCGCCCAGCTACGCTCCTACCATCCGCCCGACCTTCTCCGACGTCTGGAAGAAGGTTTGGAGGAAGCTACCGCGCTTCCAGCTCGAGCGAGGCGCTGCTCTTGGCCCGTGGACGGAGGCTGGGGAATGCTGGTGTGCCGACTCGGCCTCGCGGCCCGCCGAGATCGCGGTGCAGCTAGCGGATACAATCATTCCACAGCATATCGTTATTGAGCACATTGATCCAGCCGCGACCATTGACCCCGGTGCTACGCCCCAGGACATCGAGGTATGGGTTGCAGTCGACAAGGACCGGCTGGATAAGGCCCAGAGTTTCCAGGCCGCGCACTTCCCCAACACGCGGCCAAATGACCCGCTCGCGGCCAAAAACTTTGTCAAGATTGGCGAGTTCGCATATAAATACAGCCGGCAGGACGTCGGCATTCAGGTGCACCAGTTCACCAAGGAACTGGTGGAGATGCAAGCCGCAACGGATCATGTCATCGTCCGGGCCAGGACCAACCAGGGTGCGGACGACCACACGTGCTTCTACCGGATACGGCTGTATGGAAAACCATACGAATACGAAACTAAGAGCTGAGGGGGGGTGGACACGGTAGCGATGTGGAGGAGGGGGATATTCTCTCGGGCGTTCAGGGTGGGAGATACCCGTGTTTGAATTCTATGCATGTCGGATTATACAAGCTTGGGCGGGAGTCGGGGAGCACGGAGTTTTCTCTTACCATTGCTCGGGCTCCTTGGAAGCAGAGCGGCAATAGAGAGACCGCTGGCAGGGCAAGGAACGGGCTGAGGTCTAACAGCATCATGGAGGGACGGACCGCGTTAGTGTTGATTTCATTGCAAGGTCGCGACAGGAGAGCATATGGCAATGCGATTCTTCTACAAAAACTCCGTGATGCCTCCCGCACCGCAGCTGCATCTGCATGACCAGTGATCACCTCTTGTGAAACACACGCATAACGCCTGAGTCTATGTTCTATAGCGGACAGCAGTCACGACTTCTCTCTGGACGGCCGCTGCAGCCCTCCATCTTCGGCCTCTGTAGACGAATCCTCCAGCCAGAGCTATGAACGATCTCGTCCCAGGCGCTCTTCGTTGTCGGCCATCAGCTCGTATGCCGGCCGGAACCCTTGCCCGTCGGCCTTGTCCGCCTTCTTAAGCGCGGGGTTCGGCAACGTGTCGGTCGTGCCGCCCAGCGAGGTGTACCCTAGGTCGTAGAGCGGGCAGTAGGGTATCTGGAGGTGGCGAACGAACTGCAGACACTGTCAGCTTTCTTCCTGCTCCTCCCTTGTCCAATTTCTCTCTTTTTATGTCTCCCCTCAGGTGACGTACCGCCCAGATCTCGGCATAGTGCCAGTCAATCACCGGATGCACACGCATAAAGTCCGGCCAGCCCATGTGGGTGTCGGTCTTGTCGAAGAAGGTCAGCGACTCGCCGTGCGGGTCAGTCCGGCGCGTGCCCACGAAGACCGCCTTGACGCCCTGGTGGTCACCCAGATAGGCCGCCAGGGCCGCGCGCATGGGCAACGCGTAGGCCACCAAGTCGAGGTGGTACTCGCGGGACGTGTCTTCGACGAAGGTGTCCACCTCGGCGAAGGGGTGCTGGGAGACCACGTAGACGGCCTGGAGCGTGGTGGGGAAGGGGGTCGGAGGTGCGGCGGGGGCGGAAGGGTCGGACGGGACTCCGTCGCGGGGGTAGCGGCGCGCAAGGGCGGCAATGATCAGGACCAGGAGGACGAGGCAGTCTTTTCCGCCGTTGTATGCCACCGAGAGCTCGGAGTGTCTGTCGAGCGCCGAGGGGCGGTCAGTTATCTCGGCTCGGGATGCATCCGATGCGCACCCACGGGAGAGAGCGGATAGGGTGGAAGGGGCTGGGTTCTCCTTACTCGTACTGGCGCAAGGCCGTCCCGATCGTCTCCAAGGCGGTCCGGACTTGCTCCTGCGTGGCCTTCAGCACGTCATTGGGGGCTTCCTCGGCCAGGAACGCGGTGACACGGGCGTCGAGGTCGCGGGCGACATCTTCGAGGCTGCGGGGCGAGTGTGACTGCGGGGCAATCGACTTGACCAAGCCGTTGGTCTTGGGGGCGGGCAGCTGGGCCTCGTCGTTCTGCCCCGGTTCGCGGTCCTGCACCATCTCGCACGACGAGATCATCTAGGAAGGGACAGGGTCAGAGGGTGCGCGGGCGAGGCCATGCTCGGGGGAGTTTGGAAGGGGAGACGGGCGCGGCGGTAAGTCAAGGAAGTTCGTCCGGGGCTGCAGCAAGCCGCAGCCTAGGCAATCACTCGCCTCGTTCAGTCAGCACGCACCAGCGCCGAGGCCGAAAATGGCCCCTGCCCCGGCTTTTTCTGGGGCTCAGCATTCGCCCCACTTTGTTCGCTCTTTCTTTTTTCAAGGGTCCGGGTGCTGAGGGTCTGGCCGGCAGGCTAAAAGGGGGCCGACAACAGAATGGGATAGCAGTTCGAAAGGGGGGGGGGGGGGGGGGGGGGGGGATGGCACCAAAAGTCCCCCGCAGCTCGCGCGCTCCAAAAACCGACCTAGTCCCTGCCCTCTCTTTCCAGCCTGGCGGTACTCCCAGAAGCGCTAGGTGGGGGGGGGGGGGGGGGGGGGGGAGGGGGGAACGGGCACAAAGGACCTGCGGCAAACGTGTCTTTTTAAACAAACGCCCTGGCACAGCCTCCTTCTTGTGGTGCAGTTTCATGGCGCCTTCTATCTACTACCTGGCCGGGACTATGTACCACCATGATCGAATAACCTCGGCATCAGTCATCCAACAAACCCGCCGCAATCGCCTCAAAGTCTTCGAGCGTCTCGGGTTCGTGGTCAAGTTGGACGACCTTCTTGCCCGATTTCTTGGCCTTCTTCGCCGGACGCTCCTCTTCCTCGCTCTCCTCGTTATCCTCTCCAGGCAGCGGAAGGGACCGGAGGAGGGCCAACGGGTCCTCGTCCTCGCCAAATCCTGTTCCGGAGAGCTGGGCCCCTTGGGCGGCGGCAAGAAGCTCGCCCCTCTCGAGTGCTTTGCGCTTGTCCCGCTTTTCCTTCCGCTTCTTCTTGACAAGCTCCTTGTCCCGTACGTCCGCATCCTGTACCCTCGTCATCTCGGTGTCGACGAACTGCCGCCGAAGCGCCTCCGCAGGGCCTTCCTGCTTGAAGGCCTCTTCATCCCGTAGTTCATACACCGAGCGGGCGTTGCCATCATCATCAAAGACGATCTTTGTGCCCTTGTCCATGTATTTGCTGAGCTTCTTCTTCGACTTGAGCAGCTTCTCGCGTCGGTGAGAGTCGATCACCAGCTCCGACTTGCCCAACTTCACCACCTTGACTTCGCCCGCGTCTGCCGGGGCGTCCCCGCTAGCCTGGTCGAGCTCGTTATCCTTCAGAACCCGCTTGACTGCGAGGAAATCGTCATCTGAGCCCTCGTCATCGTCGCGGAGATCCCTGTAGTGGCTGGAGAGGACATCTTGGTTCTTCCGCTCCATCATCCTCTGCGCCTTTGTACGGACTTCATCCTTCTTGCTCTTCTTGCCCTCTTCCCCTTCGCTCTCGGAGACGCTCGGCACCTGGTAGCGGCGCGCGTGCTTCAGCTTCTTCGCGTCTTCGCCCTTCTGGAACTTGACCTGCGGCGTGCCAGGTAGACCGAAGCTTTGAGCAAGGCCATCCATGTCGAGGTCGTCAAATTTAAATACTTCCTTGTCCGGCTGTAGGTATATCGACTTGACGTAGCTGATAAATGCCTTCTTGGCCAGGAAGGAGAGCTCTTGATCCTCAAACAGCATGCCCTGAAGCTTCGGCGTGATAGGAGTTACTTTGCTGTCTTCGACTGCACGCTTCTGGATCGGCACCTTCTTTTGTTCTAGTCTTTTGACGAAGCCTTCTTCCTCACTAGGAGTGAGGAACAGGACTGCCTCTCCATTTCTTCCGTATCGCGCTGTCCGTCCGCTCCGGTGGATGTAGGTGTCTGCATCCTCTGGGCAGTCGAGTTGAACCACCCAGTCCACTTCCTGGAAATCCAAGCCTCGAGCGGCCACGTCGGTGCAGATGAGGCAGTATTCCTTCGCAGTGGATGTTTGGGTGACCACATTGTATCTTGCCATCTGTTTCTGCCTGCCATAGAGGTGCAGAACAGAGGTTCCAGGGCGAAGGCGGCGAAAGGTTTCGTAGACAAATCTTACTTGCTTCCCAGAGCTCACGAAGACGATTATCCTCTTCTTCAGATTTGACCTTACGAAGCTGTAGAGCGTGTTGATCTTGTCGGCCAAGGGTGTAACGACGTAATGCTGCTTAAGGGCCGTCGGGGTAGCTTCGGCCGCGGCCTCGTGAACGGAGATGTACTCAGGGTCTTTGAGACTCAGGCGTGCGAGGTCAGAGACCTTCTTGCTCTGCGTAGCGCTGAAAAGTAGAGTCTGCCTTGTCTTTGGCAGATGAGCGACGACCGCATCCACTTCCTGCTGGAAGCCCATATCTAAGATCCGGTCGGCTTCGTCCAGAACAAGGATCTGCAGGTTGTCCACGTCGAAACCTGCCGTCTGATCGAGGTGGTGAAGAAGCCGGCCGGGCGTGCCAACCAGAATGTTCATGCGCCCGAGGCGCTCCGCCTCTTCGCGGTGCGACTTGCCGCCGATGACGAGGCCAGCTGAGAACGCATGGTGCCTCCCAATCTTCCTCAGGACGTCGAAGATCTGAATAGCAAGTTCTCTGGTCGGGCTGATGACAAGCGCCCCGAGCCCATCTAGCTCCGTCCACCGCGAGTGGACGAGCTTTTCGAGCAGGGGAACCAAGAAGGCAAGGGTCTTTCCGCTTCCCGTCTTCGCAGCGCCGAGAATATCGTTTCCCTTCAGAGCCTTCGGAATAGCATGGCGCTGGATGTCGGTCAGGGTCTCAAACTTGCTGTCTTTAAGGCCTGCCCTGGTGGCGACTGAGAGGGGAAGGTCCTTGAAGTTCTTGATATCTGGGTTTTTCGGGTCCTACACAACCATCAGATTCTGTCATACAATTGTAACCAACAGTTGGCGCCGAGTAGCTTGGAGATATGATCCTAGATTGCGCCGGGCGGTGGTGCTGTCGCAGTCTCACTTACCACGTCGTCGACAGCCTGGCGCAGCTTATCGAGGTTTTCCTGATCTCTTTTCCTCTTGAGTGACTTTGCTTCCGCTTTTGTCTGTCGCTCCTTGGCTGGCTGGGCCTGGTTCTTGGTGCCTGCTGCCATTTTTACGAAGCTGCTTCTCGCGGTTTGGAGTGGCCGATGAAGAGCGCTTCACAAGCCGCCTCGAAACTTTTTTTCTGGGGACCGGCCGACGCCAAGCCCAATTCGCCCCACACCCCGCTCTTATCGATAAGCCCGTCGTAAGTGCGCTAGCCCAAGCCCCGCGCTGTTGCGTGAATCCAAGCTGGCGCGGATAATTTGATCAGCGAACGGTATGTGTGGAAATAGGACAGTATAACTTAACTAGGTGCTAGGGTGATGGCTATTCTCGCTTATACCTAAGTATCATGTTCACTAACTAAGCCACACGCCTAATACGCCCTAAAAATTTCCCAATCACTCCAGCTCTCTCGCGACCAGGAAAACGCCACAACTGAACAACACTTTAATATATTTAGAGGTCGCTGACGGGCCAGCGAGAACGTGTTGTTCATTTTGACTCCACCGGTCTAGGATGCACCTTCGACTCCGTACAATATTGATCAAACGACACGATACCGGCCATGGTCTCCAGCTCGTCCCAACCTTTTGAGCCCTTCACTATACCGAGCACCAAGTAGACACAGTGCTCCATGTGCTCGTAGCTGGCCAGCTTGGCATGATACGGAGTCCGATCTCGGATCATCTCGGCCATACTTAGAAACATGAACATGCAATGGGTTACATGCTCCCTCCGCTCTCCAAAAACCTGGAGCTCGCCATTTAGCACCTGCTCCCAAGCCTCTCCTTCGGCGATCTTGGTGGCCTCGCGATTTTCGTAAAAAACCCACGGCCGCTCTGCCGCCTCCATGAACTGGTCGTTCGCATAGCTTGGGCAGTCCGGGGGGAGCCATGACCATGTGAGTTGATGGAATGTGCAGCCCAGCTCCCGGGCTTGTGCCGACGAGTTTCCGCAGGGATGCAAGTCTAGATTCGTCATGCTTGGTTCGGTGGCGCTTGTCTCCATGGGGCTTCCACTTGATGAACATTGCGGGTAGATGAGTTCCCAAGGGTGTGCGAAGATGAAGACAATAGTAGCCAGGATGGTAAGAATGGCAATGCTAGATAGGGCGGCATATCGACGAAGACGGGTCTTCGGCTCACATCCATAGGGCAGTTTTCCGGTTTCTGGTGACAGGGCGCTCTCAAACGAAGGCGTACTCAAGTCCTCTTCAAGATTGGCTTCTTTGGATGATGCCACGGGGACATATCCCCACGAACGGTACCACGATTGCATCGTACCTTGAAAGCAGACTCGGGGAGGATGAGGAACGAAGCAGGCATCAATGAGTAAGTTTTTTCTAACGTCGTTCGGTATATTCGCTGGATGGCCAAATTTCAGTACCGATTTCTTGAAGCGCGGGCAGCCCCGTGCATATCGTGGGGAGTAGCTTCTTGGCTCCCCAGATGCCCCTGACGCTCCTGCATTTCTCACGTCATCTGCTCACAACATCATCCGTATAAGCGTTACTGCTGTGGGGAAAGCAGTATTTTATTGGCTGCATATCGGGGCTACCAACTCTGCTCACTCACATCTATGCCGCCGCAATCCATTCCAGCGTAAGGATGCCTTGTCTACTACCAGGCGTCTGTAAATGGCCAATCGAGTGCAGAGCAGTCTGGCTCGCCGTTAGATGATACCTAGGAGTCTCCGCCAGTCGCAATACAACCACAACCCAGAAAGAAGCGACACAGACGTTGCGACATCAACTTTTGTTTTGGTGACTCGTCTAACTTCCAAAAACGCTGCCCTCTTCAATTGCATACAATGGAAAGCAGTTCTCGAGCCAGTTCGGAGACTTGCCATGAATCAGAACCCTTCTTTTCGCTACAGCTAAAGGAGATCGGACTACGAGATGTTGATGCCGGTGCCCGACCGCGTCAACATTCTTGGGCAGTAATAGTCCCGTGGGTACTGTGCATTTTACTTTTAGGTGGAATGAGTGCCGAATATATCATATTATCGAATCCTGCTCGTTGCTACTGGGCTCCTACTGAACTTGGTAAGTCTAGCATCTGATACAGTGACCGTATGCTAACGCCGGAGTAGAAATTGCGCAGAGGGAAGTATCGGCAACAACGAAGCGGGTATTGTTCACAGGGGGCCTACGGTACAATGAGAGCAAATATCTCTATCGAGAAGTTGAGCTCGGTATCCCAGACTATGCGGGGTTTCCCACTCCCGAGATCGATGCCGCTTGGGAAGCGATTATTTCTAGTATGTGAACAGACCCGTGAAGACTCAATGAGAGATATCTGTGCTCACCTAGACTTAGCGACGGATATTTTTATGACAGAGAAGGAGGTGATGGAAAACGTAGTCAACGGGGGCGCTTTTGCAGATATTCCAGCCGGCGATCGCCTTTACACGGATCCGTACACGGGTCTGTATCAGAACGTGTCAGTACCCCCCAGACTCCGAGCCGCTGAGCCACAGCGTGAAAGACTGACAGAGCAATATGCTATAGGCCATTTGTCTTTCATGACCTCCATTGTTTAGTGCGCATACTTGCTATCTGTTCTGTGACTTAGGAGGACAGGGCTAACCTTTTCAGAACAAAATACGCCGAGCAATATACATAGACCATTATCCAGACGAGATGACGGACATATTCTGGCCACATATCCGTGAGTAAGCCCAAAAATATAGTTTCTTATTTGGTGAAGCCGCTAAAACTCTGTCGCGTAATGAAAGAACATTGCATCGACACTCTACGACAGAGCATCATGTGCTATGGTGACTTGACCCCAATTCCCGAGGCATACACTGACTGGAGGCCAAGCGGGCACTTGGAGCCGATCTTCCAGGTTCACCACACATGTCGTGACTTTGGGGCAATCCAAAAATGGGCAAAGACACGGGACTCGTTTGATGCTTCGGTGTGGCGGCAGAACGCGAAAAGGTTAAAGCCCGGCGTTTTTTCTTAAACCATTGTTGACGGCTTATCCGGCTCTCCACAAGTACGCAAGAGATTTAATATATAGATTATCTTGACTTGATATCTGATAGTATCTCATGTTATGTGCGCGCTTATTTGATCGTATTACATATACTCTACATCACTCTACTACGTTGGCGCCTTTTGCAAGCCACCATGGATCCGTCTTACGTTGTGCTGAATTCTAGATAGCACTGACAAAGTCCTCCAATATATTAATTTGGTATAAAGTTGGCCGCTCAAAATATTACGATATTCCCCAGTGAACTTGCTCATGATCTATTATGCGAGCTACTCTCTATCTCTCGTTTGCATAGCAGCCCGATTGCCCGACAAAAACCCTAATCGGCATATCCCGGTAACTCTCCAAGTCTGCCTGTTCCATCAAGAACTTGGCGCAATGTGTGGTGTGTTCAGGGTCGATGGTGATCGAATCAACGTACGCCCATTCCTCGGTGAAGGCGCGAAATTGCCTAATCCAAAGAACGGCGCAATGGACAATATGGTCCCGCATCGATGTGTAATAGAACTCCATGTCCCCGAGCCGATCAACTGTCAGAGCTTGCGTCCGATTTTCATCTGCATATGGAAACCACGATCCATCGGCCTGGTACTCCTCAATCGAGGCCAGATCCGTACATTGTCCCGGCAGCCACGCATTGGTGAGGATATCGTATTTGCAGCCCAATGACTTGGCCTCTTGAAGAGAGTTTCCGCAAGTCAGATAGGTCTTTGAAGCGAGAGGCTTGGCATTGCCGGCAGTCATTTCGGCACTGGGGTGATGTTGAGCCTGGGGGTTTGAGTTTCGCGCCACTGAGACAAGCGCGACACCCCAGAAGCAGGAGGTGACCGCGAAAACGAGGAAATGGGATAGAAAGAGCTTCGACTTGGACGACCACATATCCATGAAGCTAATTCTTCTGCTCCTCGTAGTCCGTCTAAAGTATTGGTTCTTTTCCAAGCCACCGATGGGCTCCTGCTCCAAGAAAGGCTGTGATTCATCCATCACAGCTAAAGGTAGTATTTCTTGAGAGATGATAGGGTACGCAAAGTATTGGCACAATAGGAGATGCGAGGAGCGCAAAGAAGAAGTGAGAAAGAAGTGAAAAGTGCGAAGACGTCGACATCAAGGGGCACATTAGTCACCATAATGATTGTGCCTCTGTTTAGTGTCTCTGTTTGAAGTAGGATGTATGGCATGTTCGCCCTCAATCCTGCTATACTCAGCATATCTACGTCCCGACCTATGGTACCGTTGCCAGCGAAGCGTAAACTCGGGTTGATGTGCTTACTATAACCTTTACCATTTGGCACGGTAAGCCAAAGTTGTAGGTGCTGACGGTAATATCCTGTCATGATGACAAGAGCATGCAGCCAACCACTAAACCCAACCTTTTCCAGTCCTGAAACTGCTCTCTTGGAGAAACCACGGCGAAAGTACGTACCTGAGAGGGAATTCATACAACATAATTCCCCTGATATTGATCCATCAGAAAGCATATGATATATATCAGTTGTAGCTAGTTGTCAAGGGCAGATTGTCCATTCTTCTCCACAGCAGCCGATTTCTAAGTACCTCATAGAACCCATATTTTACTACTTTGGAATTGGAGAAATAACCCCATCCTTACAACTTCAAACATGCGTTTCGCTACAATCATTGCTGCTGGCACTTTTGCCCTCGTCTCAGCTGCCCCCGTGGTCGAGACAGCCCAGTCGGATGCACTTTCGAAGCGCGACCCTGACGTCTCTGTGAACACCCCTGGTGATCGGACCGGGATCTATTGGGGCAAGGTCGACTCTGAGAAGCGCGATGTTTCTGTCAACACTCCTGGCGACCGCACCGGGATCTACTGGGGAAAAGTCGACTCTGAGAAGCGCAGCCCTGATGTCTCTGTCAACACCCCTGGTGACCGGACTGGAATTTATTGGGGCAAAGTCGATTCCGAGAAGCGCAGCCCCGACGTCTCTGTGAACACCCCTGGTGACCGCACCGGGATCTACTGGGGTAAAGTCGACTCTGAGAAGCGCGATGTTTCTGTCAATACCCCCGGCGATCGGACTGGAATTTACTGGGGAAAAGTCGACTCTGAGAAGCGCAGCCCTGATGTTTCTACTAACACCCCTGGTGACCGCACTGGGATTTACTGGGGCAAGGTTGACTCTGAGAAGCGTGATGTTTCCGTGAACACCCCGGGTGATCGTACTGGAATTTACTGGGGCAAGGTCGACTCTGAGAAGCGCAGCCCTGATGTCTCTGTGAACACTCCTGGTGACCGCACCGGCATCTACTGGGGCAAGGTTGAGGATGGCGGCTCGAAGGCCTAAAAGGGTTAGAGCCGGGGAGTTATGAATCCGAAGCTTGTTGAAAGGAGAAACGCAAGTAGAAGAAGCAGTTAGCGAAAGTATAGATTTTGACAGCAATTTGATGCTTTGGTGGATTAGAACCTAGTGCGTGAAAGTAGGCTAAAGAGATGTAATAAAATAAATACGGCAGGTGTTTATCTCATTTTATTTCCGCTTCTATCTCGTGGTATCTTTTGTGTTCACCTGTAGCCCAACTTACAAGAAGAAGAAGAATCGAGAGTGATGAAGGATGATGATGCAAGCGCCCAACTTGAACAGGACCGCTTCTAATAGCAAACGCAGTCAATCTGACAATACACCAGCCAATAGCTCCACGACGGCCTCCTTCCCCCCTTGGATGGCTGCTATGATGATGCTAGTACCATCACTATCAGATACACTGGCGTTTGCCCCAGACGCTAGTAATACTTCTGTAGCCTCCACATGGCCGTTCTCAGCACTTAGATACAACGCGGTGCGACCTGACTCATCACGAGAATCGATCAATGCGCCGCTGCGCAGGAGAATAGAGATAATCTTGCTGTTTCCTTGTCTTGCAGCAAGGTGCAGTCCTTTGTCGAGTTGGCTGGGGCTAGAGAACGTCTGGATTGTCTCTATGGCCTCGCTCGGCCTGGCCTCGATGCCCGATGGAGTGTGTACCCCAGTGTGCAAGCTAGGCGTGTCTGATCCTGTCTCAGATGCTCCTAGTGGGAATTCTATATCAACATCGTGCCCTTGGAAGAGAGGTGTTGTGCCTAAGCAGGCAGTAGCAGAAGATGGAGTTGGCAATGACATTGCTGCGTTTGATGCGCATCCGCTAGTCGACTCGGTTACCGGCGAAACCATAAAGGTAGGCGTCAAATCGAATTTATCTATATTCAGGAGGTCGAAGTGAAAATCCTCCCGTGGAGACAATGGGATATGCGGCTGCGGTATCTCGAGATTTGATAGTTCGATCGAGGTTGGTGTCAGGGACGGCAACACGGCCATTGCTAATGGTGGCGTGGATATACTGAGACAAGGAGTCTCTGGAGGCATTTGTAGTTGGCGGCAATGGCTACATTGTGGACAGCGGCTATCTCCAGGCTTCATCGCCTCCCGCAGTACTTCTTCCGCTCGTCGAGCGAACTGCTCCGTCTGCCGGGCTTGCTGCGCAATCCTTTGACCTAAGGAAGATCTGCAGTTAATTTCAGACTACATAGTAGTATGGGTATCGATAGCTTACGGTACTTTCGCTGTGCGATCCTGTTCTGCTGCCGCCGCCTCTCCTTTGGGCCAGCATCCTCCATTTGTTGGCCAACCTTGGTATTGTTCTCGTCGTCCACGCTCATCGTAGCCACGGCGGCACAACAAATTCTAGCAAAAGTTGTGATTTTGGAGAGAAGAAAGAATGAACCCTACCCACTTTGTGGCTGAGAAATGATCCTCGTATATTTTACAACTGTTTCTCAGAGACATTATGGCTTGGCCCCTATAGGGGTGATCGCTACCAAGTCTATCAGCTTCCCGACTGGGAAAGACCCGACTCTGCTCGCCTATCTTGGCAGGAATTTGTGGTAGCGTAGCATTTATATGGTGGTATACACGTGTTGGTACTAATTTTATGTGCATAGGTGTGCACGTTGGTCTTGATTAGGTTTGGGGGCTGCTATGAAAGCCAACCAAGTATGCCTAGTCGAACGCCAACATACCAAAGTGCAGCGTACCGTGGTTTCATGGCGCGGCGCAGTTGATGCTAGTGCTAATATTATCCGAAGGAACTTTGACAGCCGATGAAACGGGCTAGAATGCGGAAAAACTTGGGGTACGGCGGCCATTTAAAGCTGAATTCACCTCCTCCCCGGGCTTACTCGCCCCCAAGTGCCCCAAGTGAGCCTTACGGCACTTCTCAGCTGCATCGCCGCAATTATGTCGTCAAACGGACACGCCGGACTCCCACAGCTGCCCCTTACGTTCACCTTAACCGCAGACTCTATTACTCGGGAGAGCGAACGGATTTGTGATACCACAAAGGCCCTACTGGACCATCTCGTGGCCACAGTCCCCCCTGAGGCCGCGACGTTTGAGAATGTCCTGTGCCCCTTGGCAGAGGATGAGGACGCACGAAATCTAGTGTCTGACGTCCTCAGTCTGTATCACCATGTGTCGCCCAACTTAGAAATACGGCAGGCGTCAGAGAGTGCCTCGAAGAAGCGAGAACAGTTTCTAATTGGCTGCCGAGCCCGCGAGGATGTGTTTCGCCTTGTGGATGCCGTATTCCACAAGAAGGAGCCCTTGGACCCAGAGAGCCAGAAGCTCTTGATCGAGTGGCACCGCAAGTATTTTCGGAACGGGATAGGCTTGGAGTCCCAGGAGCAAAAGGATGAGCTCAAGGCGATCAACGTTCGGCTCAGCAGCATCACAACAGAATTCGGTAGAAACCTCGATGAAGATGCAGGACCTATCGGCCAGTTTACTCGCGAGCAGCTTGCGGGAATGCCACAGGCGCGTCTCGATGAGCTAGAGTCCAATTCCCATATGGATCCTGGCGCCGAGAAATCAGCCGGGAAGATTAGCATCGCCATGAAAGGACAAATTGTATTTGAGTTGCTGAGATGCGTCGACGATCCCCAAATCAGGAAAGAAGTATCTAGACTACGTTACCAGACGGTATGAGCCCCCGAAACCCGGCTGAGAATCCACTTCTCTGGAAAGTTGTTCCACAAATCAATTGTAGACACTGACATAACATCAGGGACTCAAGAACAAACAGCTATTCGAGGAGGGCGTGTCCCTCCGCAATAAAGCTGCCCGCATCCTCGGGTACAAGAGCTATGCGGATTTCCAGCTCGAGTTGAAAATGGCCAAGTCGAGCGTGGCCGTCATGGACTTTCTCAATGATATCCGAGACCGCGCCATTCCACACAGAGACAGGGAGCTGGACGAACTCCTTAAATTCAAGCTTGCTGACCTGTCAAAGCGTGGGCTGCCATCTGAGAATGATATATACGCGTGGGACACAATGTACTACCGCGAACGGTTCCAAACTGAGACTGAATCGGTCGACCAACAAAAGATCGCTGAATATTTCCCCGTGCAACCCACTCTCATCGCGATGCTCGATCTCTTTGGTGATCTCTTTGGCTTCGTATTTTCCGAAGTCAAAGAAGAAGATCGACGTAGCCTCTCTCCTACGGGACAAGCGGCGGATCTCACTTGGCATGAAGATGTAATCATCTACACCGTATGGAACACACCTGATAGCGAGTTTATTGACCAGAACGGGTCAAACTTCGTCGGATATCTCTACCTTGACCTCTACCACAGGCCCGGGAAATTCGGCGGCTTCATGTGTTATCCCATCCAGTTCGGCTTTACACGCCCTGGGTCTCGCCATTACCCCTCGACGCTGCTGTTGACTAGCTATTCCAGCCCTACGAAGGAAACACCGACGCTGCTCCGCCATGACGAGGTCGTAGTGCTGTTCCACGAACTGGGCCACGGCATACACGACCTCACGGGCCGGAGCCGCTATACCCGATTCCACGGCGCGCAAACCGTAGGCGATTTCAATGAGGCACCCAGTCAGATGCTCGAGAACTGGTGCTGGAGCAAGGTTGGACTCCAAAAGTTCAGCTCTCACTACCAGAGCGGAGAACAGCTCCCGGACTCCGTCATAGACTCGCTACTCCGGACCAAGACCAGAGGAACGATGCAGCTAATGGCGATCTTGAAGATGTCTTTATTCGACATGGATGTCCACTCTTGCGGAGACGAGGAGACGACTGATGTGGAAGCGGTCTATGGGAAGTATCGTGAGCTGAGCGGTGCTAAGGATCCCGAGGACAAGTGAGTTGCCATCTCCATCTAGCGTCCATCTATTGCAACGTGTCTGATGTGAGTTTTAACAACCAGCAGGCATGCATATACAACCTATCGACACTTGTTTCATGGCACCGATTCGGGTGCGGGTATGTATAACTATCTGTGGGCCAAGGCACACGCCATGGACATGTTCGACACAGCGTTCAAGCAGAACCCCCTCGATGGCCAGGCAGGGCGGCGATACCGGCGCATGGTCCTGGAGAAAGGGGCGACTCAGGATGAGATGAAAACCCTAAAAGATTTCCTTGGGAGAGACCCGAGGCCCGAGGCATTTCTAGCAGATCTCGGGCTGATCTAACTAGCAGTAGAACCTGGAAGGCAATCTGATATTGGAGTGCTCAAACTCGATTAGGGTATCATGAATTGGTATATTTTGGCTCAGTATTGGCACACATCGGTTGCTCAGAATACTGCCCTTTCTCGCCGTCTCCTCGGTTATTACATGCGCTAGCCCAAGAACAAGAGTGATAGCCCTCTGATATCTCTTTTCCGGATGCACTCTATTGGTGGAGAGAGAAATAGCAGACCCTGGCAAACAATACTACCTTAAAAGACATAACATGGCAGCTAGAAACGCGGCAGATGCAGCTGTTACCCGAGGTGATGGCCCTGTAGCCGCTCCCGAGGTAGAGCCGGAACTAGAGTTGGAAGCCTTGACCTTTGCGACGACGAAGTTGGCCGCATCCGTTCCATCTGTTTGAACGTATTGGAGGTGGATGCCGATCCCCGTTGCATTGTTCGGTCCGCTATCGCAGAATGTGTCCATGTCGTTGCAGTACGCCACCATCTTGGACTGGACTGCCGAGCAACCTTCGATGTTCTGGCGAGGGAAGATCTAACAAGCAGATTTATTAGATACTCTTCTACAGTTAACCGGGCTTCCCGGAGTTAGTACGTACGCCGTCCTTGGTCGAGTTGCCTCGGTTGAAGGTTGCATTCACCGTGTGGGTTGGGTCACCCATCAGGACGATAGCCGCAACTGAGCGTGTTATGTCAGCATAGACGACTATATAAACTTGTCACGCACACCCACTCTTATTTGTAATGTTTGCAGATAACGACGACGTGGTTGGGAAGTTCTGCTCGCTAGCGCCGCACACGACATCCGCCGTGACCTGAGCACCCTGTGAAAATAAGGAAGCTTGGGTCAGTCGGATGAACTGGTCAAGATGTAGGTGCGGCAGCAAAGGGCCGGCTCTACCTGGCTATATCCCATCAAGACGATCTTTGAATCGGGGCAGTCCGTCGAGTAGTCGGTAATCAACTTCGTCAATGCCGCCATGCCCTGTGTTTCAGATGAGACATATTCGAGAAGGGTCGCTGGGTATATGGTCGCATCGATGTCCGACCCGGGGATTTGCTGCTGGACTTGCAGCGCCACCGCGCCGATAATACCGGTGCCCGGGAGCTCGGTGCTCGCACGCGTGACAATCATGTGAACGCCGGTGGTTGTGCAGTTCCTGGCTGCGGCGAGAGAAGCCAGCAGTCCCGTTGCCGCGAGCACGCAGGGTCTAGCGAAGACCATGACGAAGGCGAAGCTGGAAAGCGCCCCAGAAAACAGGTCACGGACTTATGAGTGTAGAATCTCGGTAAGGTCTCCCTCTGCCCGGGCGGAGAAGCAAAATAAGAAGGATTTCGACCTCCTCTTCAGGGCTCCAGACATGGGCCGAAGAGATTTATGTACGACATATTGCACCAACCTCGGACCTGGCCTGGGGCAAGGACAGTGGCACCCTAGTTCGTCTTGTAACAGGAGTCTTTCGCAAGGTCAGCTCAAAAAGGAAAGGCACGTGGGGTTGTCGATGTGGAGAGGGCCACATTAGATGCCACCTCAAGTCGGGAAACGGCCAGGACCGGGATGTCGCGTAGCGCTCATAGGCCAGCCGATAGATCCGGCAGTCATCCCAGGAAGCCGAGGTGAGAGGTATGCAGTGTATTCTGCCTATGTACAAATACTACTAAATGGGAAAGCAGCGCCACCTCCACCTGTGCAATGACGGATGGTACAGGACCACGTTGTGTAGCGCTAGCCTCGGTTCATATGAAACAGCACCTGCCCATTTATTGTAGCGCTCGCTCGCCCGAGCATAGAAGCGGACGAACCACGATGAACCCTGCAACAAGCGCTTGCGAACCTTGGCCATCGGGATGGTCTTGCGAGGATCCACGTGATTGCGGGCTACCCGAATCCATATGCTGAGTATTACCTTATCTAGTGCAGGCTATATAATTATGAAATTATAATGTGCTAGGCACAGCGCGGCCGATATCGAGGGCTCGGAGATAATGAAATGGCCGTCACGAGACTGCTTCAGTTGTGCCGACCCAGTAGCACGGGTGTTTTGAGAAACAGAGCGTGGGACAAAACCGGGCGCGGAATCTTAGATGATCCGTGGTTTCCTCGTAGATACCGGGCACCGTCTGGGCGGACACTCTATTCGGACACCATTCGCGAGAGCCTTGCACAGCCTCCTTTCTGCGAATGCAACTCATGACGACTAGAGCATAGAGCCGACTGCGCGCGTGGGACACGAGATAAACAGCATCCAATGGCGTTCGACCGTGTTGGTCGGTCGCGCGCGCATACATTGGGCAGGCTGTCAAAGATTCCATGCTTTCCCTCTAGGCAAGCGGCACAGGCCAATAAGACCGGGTTGGCATCCTGCACAGGCTTCCCGGTTCTCAAAAGGTGCTCAAGAGCGGCCTGGTGCTTGTCTTTCTATTCCCCCCTCTCCAACATCATCGAACTACCATTCTTACGGACAAACTAGCATCATGGTGCGTGCACCTCTTGGACCGTTGTTGTTTCTAAACTTCGGTTTGGCCCTTGTGAGCGGCCTCCAAGTCCCCAGCACTGCAGCCGGCAAGCAGTTAGGCCGCTGGCTAGAGGCCTTCAATACGGGAGACGAAGCCACCCTCCTTGCCTATCACGATGTCAACTTTCCATACAATGCGTCTTGGAGCGTGGAGGTCATGTGCATCAATTGCGAGATCTCGCTGAGAAGGAAGACTGGAGGTTACGAACTCAAAGACCTACAAGATTCAGAGGAACACGAGATCGCGGTCCTCCTCCAAGAGAGGAAGGCAGAACGTTTTTCCTCCGTAAGGATCCGCGTAGATACGACACCGCTCAACCAAGTCCTCCGATTTGAAATGTATCCCACCAAAGCACCGGAATCATTTTGGTCGCCCGAGCAGCGCGCGGCGCGTCGGCTCGATCCTGAAAGGCGTTCTAGGTTGGTGGAAAGCGTGGCAACACAAATTGAGGAGGGGTTCGCCGGGAAGGCCATCTCTAAAGACATGGGGGTCAAGTTCCGAGCCAATCTTGAGAGCGGCCAGTACGACGATATCGACGACATCGAGGAGCTGGGCAGAGCTTTTCTGAATGTCACGGGGAGATATCAAGAGACTTGGACGTGGTTCTTCTTCACCTGGCCGCCACAACCCGGCCGATTTGACGACGAGGAAGAAGAGCTGGAATGGTTTTGTAGGACAAATTACGGTTTCGGGAATACGACGCGACACTCCCACGGGATTGCCAGCATCGAAATATTCAGTTTTATCCCCTCCAGCCTAGACAAGGCACGCGACGAGATATCGCGGCGCATGAGCACTGTGGCCGACGCCACGGCGCTCATCATCGACCTACGCAGGAATTCAGGCGGAATGGCGGCTACGGTGGCACTGATTGCCTCGCACCTGTTTGGCAACGAGAAGACACATCTGAACAACATATACACGCCCCAGACGGACACGATAGATGAGATCTGGACGGACCCGGCCGTGAGCGGTAGCAAGTTCGGTCCGTCCAAGCCTCTCTACATCCTCATCGGCAACAGGACTTTCTGTGAGGGCGAAGGGTTTGCGTACGAATTGCAGGCGCTGAAGCGAGGGATAGTTGTGGGCGAGACAACCAACGGAATAGCGCGAATCGGAAGCAGTTACGAGATCGAGCCGGGTTTTATTATGATGATGCCAAGTAAATATCCAATAAACCCCGTGACTGGCACCAACTGGGAGGGAGTCGGCGTTGTTCCAGATATCATAGTTCGTGAGGATAGCGCGCTTGAGGAAGCGCTGAGAAGGGCGGAGGAGGACTTGGGTGTCGCAGGCCTGCGCCAGGACGAGAAGGATACGGCTGACGAGGGCCCGCAATGGGAAGACCTGTAACCTGAAGGCCTGGGTGCTGGTCGTGGGGGGAGAAGGAACTTCAGTGTCGAAATCGAGGTGGCCGGATATAGGCACCAGAGGCTCCCTTGCGTGCAAGACGTCGTCTGCCTCGCGCCAGAATGGGAATTGCGATGTGAACAAGACGTTCAAGTGGTACTTCTAGGTTCTCCATATCCGTATATGCTACCTCATTCTGGACTTGCATAAGATTTCTAGGCTCCGAAGCCGCGGGTGGGGCTGCTTTACCGATGAGGAGGTTGGGGCATCTATGATGATGCGTGCAAGTATAGGTAGGCATCGATCTCCACTGCTGAACCATATGACCCCCTAAACCAAGAGAGAGCGTGCCTCAGAGGGATTCACTGCCCCAGTTGTAGGTAAGGGACTGAGAGGGGCAGCTCAAGCCGTCGTTCCCAACAGCTTGGCATCCTCGGAGCTGCATTTGTGAGGCGCCGGGGTCCAGAGTCCAAGCTACCGCTTCCAGCGCTTATACGAAACCCAGTCCGCGTTGGGGGTTTTTTTTTTCCACACGATCAAGCGCAAAACAGGCAGATATATTCGGAACGCTATCGCCATGATATAGTGTGGTGGCGCGGGCTGAGCGGATTGGAGCACTAGCAGCTGGCGCCTGTAAGCGCCAAAAAGTGGGTCCCGCATCGAGAGCTGGACCTCTTTTTGGATATAGGTACTAAGTAGGCCTACTGCATTGCTGCTAGGAGGAGGCAACCGACCAGGAGGGCAGTGCTGCCTGGGGAATTCTCAACCAAAGATTGGGCTCGGGGAGAAAGACAAGTATAAAGAGCAAGTTAGGATAAGGAAGCACACCTCCAGCTTCCCTGGCCTTTGCTTTTTCTGTTCTTTATTGGCAATATGGATTTTGTCATCACACCCACTCCTTCGTCTCGTAAGAGGAAAGAGCCTTCCCCGGCAGCTGACGGGGAGGTGGAAAGCCCCAAGCGGACCAGAATTTGGTCACACAGGCTCCGGTCTCGCACTGGCGACGATATCACAGCACCCAGGTTTATACCAGACTTTGAGACAGATACGCGCCACCTGGCAGCCGAACCAACGCGATCCGCCGATGTCGACCCGGACAATGCGCCTCAGCACCTAGAAAAGAAATCAGTCGCTCGGGCCAAACCTCGCCTCCGCAAGACGATAGCCAATATCGATTGGAACGAGCTTCCTTTTGCCAAAACATTCTCGTCATACCCATCGAGTTTGTGGGAGCATGATCATGCAGAGACGGCCTCGCAGCACGATATCGGGACTAGGAAGAACACACCCGAGATCGCGAATGCACCAGAGCAGTTGGGGGATGTCTCGATGGATCTGTACACGGAGACCGGGGATATCCAGACGGGAAACGTCGAGGCGAAATGTGCGGAGGTTGCCGATATTGAGATGGGAGATACGGAGATGGAAGGTATGTGGTATGTTGTCGGAGACAGGGCCGCTTGGGAACGCTAGGGGACACGGGTACGATCCCTTTTGAAGATGGCGTATAATGTTACAATGATTCCATGTCATATGGCTTCTAGCAGAAACGATTTGACTGCTTGTACTTTGTTTTGTCAATATATCCTTGCTCAAACAAGAATAAAGGCTTACTAGGATGAGTGGAGCTGGAGTATAGGCCTTAAAAGCGCTCTCTTAGAGCCAGGCACACAAGTCTCTCCAGTGCGGTGTGCCAAGCTAAATTACGCGATTACCACAAGAAATGGCACAAGTCAGTGGTAGCAACATGAATATTACCTATCATCAACAGCCATGTGCTGCTTATCCGGCTATTGGTTAATTTGAATATTGGCTTGTTGCGATGACGCACCCTATTCATATCCGCATTTGTTCATCCCTCCTTTAGTCTCAAGAAGGTGTCTTTTACATTCACTCCCGTTGACTGCATTCTATACCGACTTCTCTTCCTCGCTGCGAGCTAGGGCGTGCAGTATAGATCATACTAACCCTACTCACACGCTTTAGCCTTCCCCGCTACTTTTCAACGTTACCCTGAGGCTGTGGGGCGGAAAGATGCTTGTTCAAGTAATACCAAGACACGGCGGTGATGATAGTCGTGGGAACGGCAACTGCCCAATACCACCAAAACTCCGTGGAGACAGTCCATTCATTGGAGCCCCCATCATAATGAAAGAACGACATGCTAAACACCGCACAGATAAAAGTTCCGGGCAGAAAAGCAAGGGTGACGAAAGCAACAGTCCTCATTGCAGCACTGTCTGCCTTCGCGGCCCGGGCGATCTGGACAGAGACATGCGCGTCGTACTGCGCAACCACGTTGAACGCGAGTTGAATCTCGTTCTGGAATCGCTCCTTGTTCGACATCGAGCGGTTGCGCAGGCTGCGCAATAGGTTCTGGTGAAACGCGAGCCGATTATGCACCCATGCGTGCACCGACGTAGACGACATCTCGGCACAGCTAGGCAAGGACCTCGTAACACGGTTGTGGTGGTCCATGATGGCTTCACAGTTGACACAGCTGGTATCTAGAGACTCGTACGAGTGAATGGCGTGCCGCGCCATATCGTGCATACGGCTGTAGTCGGGCTGGGGGTTGTCTCCTATGGCCCGGCTCTGCTCCGTCGCCCTGACCATGTTACGTATCGCCCAGACAGCCTGGTCCTCGAGATGGATCACTTCCTCTAGAATCGAAGAATACATCCAGAACGGGCTCGACAAGTACTCGCTATTGACTCGCTCGAGCAGTCGGACCTGAATCCTCTGCGCGATAGGAGGGCGTGGCTCGAACAGTAGAATGATAGCCTGGGCGCTGGAGGCTATCCACAGGGTGTAAACTTCCACTTCGGTCCAGTGATAGGTCAGCTGATCATCTATTTCGGTGACTGTTTTAACATTAAAACGCGACCAAGTTTCTAAAGCTAAGTCAATACACTCGCACACAGCAGATTCGGGAGAGACGGGGCTTGGAGTCCTACTGATTCCACTGACCACTCCCTGCTCGTCTACGGCATCCTCACAACCGAAATACCCATGTGAGCTCATACGATACCCAGTCCACCAGCAGTCCGGTATCTGGAATGCTTGGATGAGCTCGTCTTGGCAAGTTTGACATTGAAAGCCCGCGTGTTCCTGGACAACGCTTGCGCCACTGTCAGCAGTTTTAATGCAAATTGGCCGAGCGACCACAGCCCATATCTTACATGAAGGCGACGTCAAAGTCGAACGAAAGTAGCCTGCCTGGTTCCGTTGATCGGATCTGCGCAACTTTTTGGCCCAAGAGGCTTTTCGGCGTACCGTCCCCTGTCTGGTGTTAACCCGTGCCACAAACTTGTATGTAGAGCTAGACACCTTTACGATAGATGACGACGTCTAGGTCGCTACGGTTCTCGCACGAGTGTTTCTCCACGCAGTCCGGCGTGGCCATTTTGTCGGCGAGGCTGGCATGGCTTGCGTTGTAGAAAGTCCCTCGTCAGGCTCCGATCTCGTACGCCTTTAAATTTTCGACGGCCGAAGACTTGACCAATGAGCAACGCCTTAAAGATCGTGACACGGCCGATCGTCTGGAGAGCGCAAATTTTTTTCAGATGTGATGCCGGAGGCAAGTCACCGATCGTAGCTATGATTGTTTACTCCATCTGCAAGGCCTGGTAGATTTGTGGCAGGGGTTCAGGGGGTGGTTTTCAGCTGAAGCAAGTTATCTAAGCTTTAAGTTACCATTGTGCACAAATACAGGTGGCCCCTGCGACTAGTAAACGAGATGTTTGTGATTAACCAGTGTCGCATTTGCCCATAGTTCGAGCTTCCCTATGCTCCCCCTTTGTACCTCTCGAATCAAAGAAAGTTCTATTGCAAATCCATGACGAGAGGACAATACATTCGCATGGCCACCACACAACCCCGTTGACAACAACACCTTCAGAATGAGTTGCCCCACGAGCTCCACCGCGGCTGAACAACTCCCCTGCAGTCTTTGCCTATCTTCGCAGGTAGCTGCCGGTAGCCCTCCCTGCTCCCTACGGAGTAGTTCCCCGAAGTTCCCTGTCATCGGGCTGAATCGCCCTAGTCGTGGCAGTTCCAGTTAGTCTCGTGGCAGCTATATGGCCGAAGCGCCAAGCGGCTTTCTCGGGCTACAAAGACTTATACCAATCTTGGCATCGCCCGCCCTTTGGCGTCAAGCATGGTCCTTCAGCGGGGGACATATCCGGCCTAAAGCCGTTAGCGTGCAGATTCAAATCGTGCAGGGCGGAATTCCTCAGCGACATCTGCGCGGTCCTGATGATGTTGTGCAAGGAAGAGTCCTGGGGCGGCCGTTTAGCTCCAGGAGGTGCCGACATGGTCGACTCTGGCTACCCTTAAAGACTCACGCACCCGCTGTCGCTTGCGGCGTGGCGTCCTCGGCAACCGACATCCCTTCTCCTCCACTCGCTTGGCGTTGCTTAAACTAGCGTTGTCAACGGCCTCTTCCTTCTTGGCAGGAACGACTTGTCTTGGCAGCCCCCGTTAGTGTCAACATGCACTCTGCCCGGCTCCCCTTTCTGTTTGCCGCTGTGGTGGCAGTCTGCTCGGCTGCCAACTTGACTACCACCGGATGTGCCGACGCCGCCGGCTTGCAGTTGTGCCTGAACACGGCGGCGTCAACAGCAAACACGTGTAACGCGGACGCCGAGGCGAACGGCAGCAAGCTCGAGCTTTTAGCTTGCGGGTGCCAGTTCTACGTGGACAACTTCAACTGCTATGCGAGTCACTGCTGGAATCGCGTGTACGAGTGCGAGTACCAAGAATACATTGTCGAGTACCTCAGGCTGTGTCCCATCGCCAAGCTTCCTGCTCCCTACTTCCCAGCACCGGATAAGGCACCAGATTCGTGCTCGTGCAACCTCGGCAACGTCTTCCTCGCGTTCAACAATAGCGTGATCCAAGGCAACACATGCATTACGTCGCAACCCCTGGGCAGCTACGACAAGATCCAAGGTTGTGAGTGCTGCGAGCTTAGCGGGGCGATCTCGAGGTATGGGAAGTTTGACAGGTGTGGCTTGATACAGTACCGAAATTGGCGGCTAACGCACGAGTACCGCAGCATATATTCCATCTGCCCGGGCACAAACCCATCCTTGCTCGGCCTCTCTGTCTTCAACAGCCTTGAGACTCTATTGAGCACGAAGTTCAGCTCTTGCAATTCATATCTGTCCAAGTACAACTGCGTAGAGGACCTGGGCTTCAGCTCAATTGCCTCGAGCGGCTCTTACTACGCGACCACCAACCTTCCGTCAAGCGGGACCGCCACTCTCTCCAACGTTGACGGTGCTGTGACGGCGCCTCCAAGCGGAAGTGTCTTTGCATATACCCAAGGCGGCAACCAGGTGTATACGATCACCGCAGCGAGCGCCAACAATGCCGCAGCTACCACTACGGGCGGGGGCGGCGGGTCCGGTACCGGGAGCGCTGCGGCAGGCAGCGCCTCGCCAACATCCAAGAACAGCTCGGTGGGGCTAAGAGCAAGCGTCGCCCTGGAGGTATGGAGCTCGCTGCTGCTGTCGTGTTGGCTGTTGTGAGGATTGAGACAGAATCGACTTAGGTTATTTCAGTCTTCCTTTGACCAAATATGAAGAGTCCCCGAAACGGCCCTAACTACAGAGTACCTGTGTATGTACAATACTTATCTTAGCTCAGCTTTCATAGTCTCGGGCGCGATCTAGTTATGATTTGATTCGGAATTTGAGTCATGAGTGGCAATTTCTTTTTTTCCGCATTCAGATATTGTGGCGGCAGGTATAATGAGCGACTAATTACTGGGTCAGGGGCTGCATTGTGGTCACACCCTCTTAAACCCCTTGAAAGACTTTGTCCAGTGCAATCTGCTTTGATGCGCCAGCCAGCATTGTACTACTCCATGCCGTGCCCAGCGATTCTTAGGCTCTGTTTTCCAGCCAACGAGATGGCTACGGAGTCATGGCGATATGCTAGTCGCCCGATGGGGCGTCTACTAGCCTCGGCACCAGGCGCTCGGAGCCCGGAGCCAAAGTTGACGTGTACGCGGTCTCCTGCCTACTTTTGGCCTAGCAAATGTTCTAGTTACTCAGCTGAGGAGGCTCGTCATGTATCTATGATACTGACTCTCGCGTCTCGTACGCCTTTGACATCATTAAAACAAGCCCAGGGCCGCACCTTTGACGAGCTGTCCTTTCATCGCGGGTTTCAGAAGCGTATAGCGATGCGCCATTTCTATATTCTTAGCTCCTGCAGTCTTGGGCGCTTCAAGACTTGACTGGCGACTGTGGATGTAGTTAAACGTCCGCCGAGCCTCTCGGCCTCCCTTATCGTCCTCGTACGTCCCGCCCCGCCAAGGCTCTTGTAAGGATATACGCACCCTTTGCCAAAGGGGGACCACCGAGTCGGCACAAGCGCTGCCATGGCCATCCGTATCTATAGGCATAGGCACAGGCCTCTTCGGGTCTGGCCGGTGCTGAGCGTTGTCGCGCTATTACTTTTGGTCTACTGGAAAGCAGACCTGCTCGGTCTCCCGCTCCCGAGTGTGTTCCTGGCAGCCCCGGTTGCTCCCACAGGCAGGACCGCCGCAGGTAAGAAGACCGTCCCGGCCCCCTTTACTAGTCGAAGACAAGCTGCCAACACCAATATTAGCCATATTACCTCAAGAGACTATTGATGCGCACATCAACGCAATCCTGAGCCCCGAGGATACAACATTTGACCGGCTAGAGTGCCCGACCCCGGACCTATCGCGGTATCAGTATCTCAAACCTGCCAAGTCGTCCCAGACTCGGTACATGTTTGCGCTCAATCTTCGGAACAACACGGCCGTTCTCCCACGTCTTTTGGGCACTGTCGTCGAAGCCATTCGGTTCCTGGGGCCACAGGCCTGCGCGCTCTCGATTGTAGAGGGCAATTCCGAGGACGGGACCCCCCATGTGTTGGAGGCGCTCGAGCCCGAGTTGCACAAATCTGGAATTGGACGAACCCACTTTGTTGTCGACGAGCAGACCAACCCTTTGGTTACTGAGCGGTTTTCCAGTCTTGCCAGACTGAGGAATTTGGCCTTGGCGCCCCTGGTGGACGAGCAGAAGCGGTATTCACATCCGAACACAACCGTCATTTTCGTCAACGACGTCGCGCTCTGCATGGAGGACATCCTTGAGTTGGTCCACCAACGCTTCGCCCTCGGCGCCGACATGACATGCGGGATGGACTGGATCATCGGCCACAAAAAGAGGCCGTTGTTCTATGACGTCTTCGTCTCCCGCAGCATGGCAGGCGATACCTTCTTCAAGATCCCCGCGCCTCTGGTGAGCTGGGACTTTGCAGATGACCTCTTCTGGGACCACCCCCCCTCCTGGGACCGCTTTTTCGATCACAAGCCGTTCCAGGTGTTCTCGTGCTGGAACGGAGTCGTTGCCTTTGGGGCAGCGCCGGTGGTGCGAAAGGAGGTCGAATTTCGCGGGCAGAAGCCAGTCGGAGGAGAGTGCTTGAACGGGGAGCCGCACTACTTCTGCAAAGACCTCTGGGTTAACGGGTACGACAAGATAGCGGTCGTGCCATCTGTGAACGTGGCATACTCGGATGAGGAGACGAGAGAAGCCAAGAAGACACATGGGTACGTGTGGCGGTGGACCCACGACGAGGAGGCAAGCGAGATCCAATGGCAACCTCCACCAGACGAGATCAAGTGTATGCCTGTATTCAATGAACAGTCATGGAGGCCATGGAATGAGACCTATGATTAGCATCAATTTTAGCGTGAGATTTAACAAGATGAGTCTCAAACTTTTGTGCTCTCCCCTTCGACTGCGGGAATCAAAACGGTAGCCGAAGGGGTTGCTTAGGACCGTTACCACAGAGTCAGGGATGGAACGATAAATAGGCCCTGTTCTCTATCGCCTACGGGATCAAACGGAGGATCAGCAAAGATGCATGTACATTATTTCGTCGTTGTCTAGTTATGTGACCGGCCTCTAGACATCAGGCCATTGTGAATGCTAGCACACGTGAAGGTATCCTTATGCATGCCCTGCCCGCCCCGGCCATCGCCCAGAACTCCCGCACTAGACGCACGCTCCTATTTTACCGGCTCGATAGACTGGGGGTAGTAGAACAGGTCGTTCGGGTCCAAAGCCGCCTTGATCTTCTGCAGCCGCGGGAGGCTGTTTCGGTAGTTGACCTGCTGGGCGTACGTGCGGTTCATAGTCGGGTCGGCGTAGTTGATGTACATGCCCCAGTCGGAGTCCTTGAGGTTCTTGGTGAAGGAGTCGACCCAGCCGTTGAGGAAACCGAGCCCGTTGGACGGGTACGAGCCCGCCTGGACGCGGTCGTAGAACTCGAGGAGGAAGAGCTTGTCGCGGTGGGCAAACGAGGTCGAGTCCTTGGCGACGTTGGGGATGTAGGCGTTCTTGCCGCCGTAGAAGTCGATGATGAGGTACCAATCGCGAGAGTTCGACTTGGCGCTGCTGAACCAGTAGTTCGTGGCGGCCGAGATGGCGGCGGCGTTCATCTCGCCAAGCACGAGGGACTTGGAGAAGAACGTCTCTTGCTGTGCGTGTTGCCGTTGCATTAGTATTGTGCTCAGCTGAGTGAATGGTTAGGAATGCCTACCGAGTTGTATGGGTGCGTGACGTCGACCTGGCCGCCATACGTGTAGTAGGTGAAGGCGCTCATCCAGCTCTGGGTCTGGCTCTGCGACAGAGAAGCGCCCAACTGTGAGAGGAGAGGAGAGATAGCCGACTGCAGCCCCGAGGCAGAGCCGTGGTACAGACCCTGAAGCTGAATCTGCCCATTGTTGGCAAAGATGCGCGCATTCATCTCCGTCGGCATGCCGGTCTTGAGGAGATAGTTCTGAATGGCGGTCCAACCGGTAGCGGCCGAGCTGCCACTGCCCCAGGGGAGGTTGACCGAGAAGACAGTGACTTGGGACGGCGCGGCAAATGTCTTGAACTTGAACTGAGAAACCACTCCAAACGACGAACCGGCTCCCTGAAGGGCCCAAAAGAGATCCGGGTTCTCAGTTGCCGAGGTGTTGACGACCGTCCCGTTGGCGAGAACCACGGTTGCGCCCACCATCCAGTCAAGGGCCAGACCGTACGTATGCGAGCTGAAGCCGAAGCCTCCGTGGAGAGCGTGACCGCCAACTCCGACACTGCAGTATTCAAAATGTGAGCGTCGTACTTCAGGGGGAGAAAAACAAATTCGGGATTCTGGCATACCCCGGGCAGGTGCCATGGCTGAACGCCCTCTTCCCCAGATTGTACAACTGCGTCGCTACATGGCCAAGGCGGGCTCCCGCCTGCACAGTCGCGATGTTGGTTGATGAATCGAGGGTCACGGCGCTCATACGATCCAGCTCGATCACCAGGTGTCCATTCTCTCCTCCAAGCCCGAAGGAGGCGTAGCTGTGACCGCCGGACTTGGGATTGACCTTCACGCCAACCTTGGCAGCGCAGGACACAGCCGCCTGGATGTCTTCGACCTTGGTCGGCACCGCGATTGCGGCCGGCGTGTAGGGCAGGCGCCGGTTGAACGGGGCCACATCCTGCTGCCACCCGGTGCTCCCCTGCGCGTCGACGGGGACGTTCGCCGCCTTGAGGCAGTCGTCGATGGCGGCCGCGGCCACGAGGCCGTCGACCACCAGGCCCAGGGCAGCGAGAGAGAACCGCATGTTGATGCTCGGCGGAGATTACCTCGAGACGTAGCTCACAGTATGGCTGCTTCGAGAACTAGCGAGAGATGAGGGGCACGCCCCGGAACGATAGCTGGCGCGCCATGACTATGTAGACCGGTAGGCACGGAGCTGCGGAAGTTTTCCTGCCCACCATACCCTGTAGGCCGGGCCCAAGGACGGCGCCGCGCTCGGCATTCAGCCTCGGGTACATTTACTTCGCAAGAGCTGCTCGGGGGTTCAGGTGACGAGATTGTGCTGCAATTTAGCCTAGGAGCCGTCCCTGGTTCGCGGAGAACGAGCACGCCCGCCCGCCATGGATAAAAAGAGGCGGCGGCGGAAACAGATTGGCAGCAATGTATCTCTGGGGACGCGATCTACGGGGTGCAACCATGGGTTCTTGGCGAAAAACTGGTACGAGTGCGGCTCCAGGCTCGATCCTATAGTAGGGCAGCGGCTGGGATACCAAGAACGCCAGATTGTTACACCCGGTACCCGCAATACCGGCCCGTTTCCCAGCCAAGAGGGCGAATAGACGGGGTAACCGCCGCGCATAACCCCAACTTTTCGTCTCCAACGGCACGGGGGTTATTTCGGGGACGGGCGGCCAGGGCTATGCACGTGTGACTGACGTGTGGTTGAACCCGGATGTGCGGCATCAAGACGAGATAAGACCGGCGGACGACGGCGGCGCCGCTGGATCAACACGCCCTGGCGAGCCAATGGCGATCAAGAGACAAAGTTGGGAGCGGTTCGTCATCGTATGGTGTCTTGCAGTCCATCTTTGGTGCGGGGGGTCGCTTGCGGGGTGCTTATATACAACCCGGAGGACGACGCACTTCCTTGATAGGAAACCGAGTCTTGGCAATGGCGTTTCCAGAGAGCAGGTGTTGCGTCACCATTGGTACACGACCTGCTCTCGCCGAGGCATACACGAGATGAGTCGACGCAAGCCCTGCTAGATTGACAGTTTGGTACCCACGCGTGGTGATCTTGAGGCACGGAATGGCGGCAAGAAGTTGGTGGTCTTCACAGACAAGGGCACAAGGGCACTTTATTCGTGAGGTGCGAAGGGGGGATAAGCCCAGTATCGCGACTGCATACGTAGAACCTCTCCCAGATTCCATGGATCCGCAGCAATCCCGCTACATTTTTGCAGACCATCAGTCACCCGTATAACCGCGATAACGGCAGCAGCCATCCTTGGCAGCCTGGGATGCACATTAACCGCGAGTGGGCTCCGCCATATATTGCCCAGGTGAATTCGCCCGCCCGGATTCGGACATGTAGCTCGACACCGCCTCATGGCAACCGATTCCGTAGGCCGGGATGTTCTGCGATCGCAGAGGTCCATACACCCACTCGGCCTTGGAGCAATAATCCTCGACACAGAAGCCTAGATGACGAGGGATTGTAAACACTCTGTCCACCGAGCTTCTCCGCATCCTGGTCGCTCGACATGCTCTACTGTGGCAATGTCCTCAAATACTGGAGATTTTGCATGGAACCCGGTCTTTTGTATCCCCGGGCGTGTTCTCCTGGATGGCCATACTCCGCGTCCTGACTCCGATAGCTTCAGGTGTTGTGGCCGTTTCTTCGAGTAGTGTGTTGTAGTGGCGGGTGATGTGGGTTGTGATCCTCTGGAATGGACTGACTTCCTTCGAGGAATGGGGTCTGGTAATGTGTTGAAGTTGAAACTTGGTTCTGGGGACTGCAATTTGGGTTCCCTAGATGGGGCGGCAATGACCCAGGGCTCTGCGCTGCAGGACGCTCGGTCTCTGCCTTCTTGACTGCAGATCCAGGACGGCGCTACTGGGAACGCTGTATCATAGAAGAGGGTGTCGTCGGACACAGGGACGGCTTCAATCGTGTCCATGTCCTCGTATGTCTCGTCTCGCTCATCATCGGACCAGCTGTCCGGCGAGACCTCGGAGCCTGATACCAACTCGGGCGTGGGGGTTTCGAACAGATCGGTGGCAACCGGCGCAAGTTGCTGGCTCATGAGCCACGGCGCCCATTCCTCATTGGGTACTAGCTGTAGGGCTATATCGACAACGCTGGCGTGACCGACCATGCGTCGCAGGTCGGGTTTAGGACGACCGGACTCGCCGCACAGCCTTAGCCAGGCGTACGTGGCCACTGCTGCTTCGTTGGAGGGTAAACATACGGACATTGTGTCGAATGGATGAGCCGTAAAGGTATGTGCCTAGTGTTCTTTGGTGAGCGGCGCGATGGTTTGGTTGTAGGTGGATGGGCGTGGAATCGTGGTCTATACATAGAACGGCCAAAACGCCAGCAGCGCCATGGCTGCGGCCTTGGTTCCATCCTTATACAGAGATCTACGGGCATAGAAACACGGATTAGGGGGGAGGGGGCTCCATTGGCCTTGAGCTCACCGCGCATCAAGGTATGGTGCGTGGGCCACATGATGCGGTGAGTTCATCATGGATCAACTCTGTCGTGGGTTCGTCCGGCTTCTGGCGAAGGGTGGTCTGATCCTGACAACCCTGCTGGCAGGGGTCCCTCCCGGCCGATCCTGATCCTGATCTTCCGTTGGCCGCCCCCGCTTTAGCGAACGATCTCTCCCACCCTAGGCCCTGGTCCAGCCGCCTCGTGCCCCCCTCAAGAGGGCTGGCACACCATGTGGGCGCCACACGAAATGCCAGGCGCAGGGCTCTGGGCCACATACTACGTTGTAGGCGGTCCAGGCTGGCACATCGCTGTCCTGTATGTACATACCATGCTGCGGCAAACTCGAATGATCGCAATTCCTTTTTCCTCAACCGCAGCACCTCTGCTCGCCTCTTTCCGAACGGGCAAATTGTGACTATGAATATTGCGTGGCCCTTCCTTGCATCACACCGCGAGCCGGCGATATTCTTGCTGTGTCTCGCACAATGGCATAGCTTGTGCCAGCAACTGCGCCGCTCATAGGTAGGCACGGTAGGTTCACGGACACAGCCCCCAGGAAAACTTTCGATTTCCCCCCTTGAGCAAGCCCCGCCTCTGGTTCCCAGTAATCGTATGTCCGGCACACTCCCGCTGCTGTGGCGGGTGGGTCTCGCTAGCTTCCGGATGGAGGTCGGCATTCGACACCTGCCCCCGGCATCCTTGCCGAATACCTTAATTCGGAGTGCAGCATCACACCACACCCGTTCCAGATCTGCTGGTTATGTTGGGTGCCAGCTCGGCCAGCATACTGTACAGCCTGCCTGCTGCAGCCTTTGGCTTGTGATATGGGACATCATGCTACGCCCAGAGACGACGTGGGGTTCGCCGCTGCCGCGAGCCGCCGTGCTCCTTCTCCTGAGCTTCCATCTATTCCTCAGGGCACTGCTGTCGGTTCCATGCGTGATTTGAAGTAGAGTATATAGGTGCCGGTGCGGCGCTGCTCGCGTTGGGGTTCCCTCTCATGGCCCATGAACAACATTTAAAGTCACGAGTACATCATTTCTAGAGCAAGAAACACGCATTACCATGAGCCCCATCATACCAGAGCTCCTGTACCACACTACATTAACAATTGTCGACTATCGCGATGACGCCTCTGGCAGCCCTGCCCAGAGCTTCTATGTCCTAGGCACGCATGGCTCCCTTCCCGCGGCCAAGGCGTTCGCGACAGTGGCTCTGCGCTCCCAGGGCTTCGAGCCCGACGACTTTACCGTCTATGAGGAGCGCAAACCACAGCCCCTATGGTCACACGACGAGGGCGTCATCGTCTTTGCCAAAACCCCCGCGGGCCAGGACTTCCTTGTCGGCATGGACACCAAAACCAACGACAAGGGATTGCGTCAGCGCCCGGATGGCACCCTCGAGCTGCCGGAAGGCGACACGCACCTCCATTATGTCGTGCAGACCCAGGTCAAATACAACCAGGACCGGGCGGGCCGCTTCCACACGCACGAGATCGAAGCCTGCTGCGCCCGCTACACGGACGCACTCGCGGCTGCGAAGAAGTGCCTGGGCATAGAGAAGGACGAGTTTGCCGAATACGACGAGCGGGTAGATCTCAATGATACGACTGAGGTAAGCTTTATGTGACCCATGCGACGAATGTGCGACTGGAGGACAATGCTAATATAATGGATCTTGCAGTGGCCTTTTGGGGAAGACGTTCTCATCCACGCCGTCTCGCAGATGGGCGAGAACTTTACAGTCGCCATTAAGACGGTCCCTGGGGTAGATGACAAACACCCCAGGCTTCAGCAATTCGGGACGAAAGGAGTAGAGCAGTAGTGAGATCATTCTGGCTTGTTTATTTAGATATACATAATCTTGGATAGAGCAGCAGGTCTCTTGCACTGCCGCCATAGAAAAGGGGTATCTCTAGTAGAGCCTAATTAGAGAGCGCAACATTGCTTTTTCTAGCATTCCCATATAACCTTGAGTAGCCGGACAGCGTCTCTTTCCCGAAACCGTGTGCATATCCTTACTTCCAGCGGGAGGTCGCATGCCACTCACTCCCTCGACCAAGTCTCGCCAGCAGAATGGCAGACGATCGACTTAGCCACCCCAATGACATTTACACTCTCAATTCTGTCGGCCGACTTAGCCCGTGATGAGAGTATATCTGGGACATCCAGTCTACCCCCTCGCCACTGAGAGGGGGCTCGTAGTATCCGCCAGGTAGCCGGGGAATGCTCCCATTCCTATCAAGGGCAATCTTCTTCGGGGTAAGAGGAAAAAGTCTAGACTCGTTTGTTAATACTACCACCTCGCGGCTAGTGAGTGGACATGTCAAACCTCTGCTCGATCGCACTACTTCTACCGCCGTCCGGCACTCGTGAAGCAGGCTGGTTGGGTTGCGCAATTCCATCTGGTGACGGGGCTAACCATCCTCCAGGATTCACCCTCTGCGGAGTCTCCTGAGCCATGGAACTCCAAGAATTTCTGCGTGGCTCCGGGCTTCTCTTGAAAAGGACCGCGAAGTTTGCGTTGTTGTTGTTATCCCAGTACTCGCAACCTCCTACACTGTAGCGAATACAGCAGCACAGGGCCTTGGAAACGAGGCTAGCCCTGGCTGTCAGGTCGATGGTGAAGAGGAAACAGTCGTACCCAACGGGTGTATGTCTGGTGCGGGCCTCGGGGCTGTGGTTCGCGAGCACTTCGGATACCGTCTCCCAGTTGTCGAAGGTGAAACGGCAGGCGACAGTCTTGCTGTATGCCAAGTTCGCCACAGCGACTGAGCCAACGAGCATTAGTCGATCTGCAGAGAGTGCTACACGTTCCAATCGAACTAGTTTTGCCCTTCGAGCGTCATCGTCGTCCGGGAAGTTGGCCAGAGTAATGGTAAGGTCCCGGTTCCGTGGTCTAGACGATGAAGTCCGTTTCCTCCATCCGGAGACAGGTGCGAGCTCGGGTGCTAGCATTTCGGGGATCGGCGTTTCGGGAGGTGATCCGATGCTGACTGGTTGATCCAGTCTAAAGAAGTGACGCACCTCCTCCAGCTGAGAATCGTCGAAGCGAACCGCCTTGGATGTCGGAGTCGGCGGGGCGCTAGAGGGGTGAGGACGAGCGGGTGGGCGAAGCACAGGGGGGACCACCTCTCCGGATTTTCTGCGTACAATGCGGTGAATTGGAGGAGGTAGGTCCTGCTGTTCGAGGATATCTTGAGAAACAGTCAGAGGAGACTTGCACCGGAGCCGGGCTTTGAGGTGACTGAACTTGCTGTGGACTGAGTACTGTGGCTTCCCCGGCTTAAGAGATCCATGGTGTGGATGTGGGCTGCGTGCTCATCGAGGGTCGCCGGCGGAGACCCGGACGAGTCGATTCGATCAGGTTGGTCCGTTGGTGATCTGTACGGCATCGTAGTATGGTTCAGTGGAGGTCGGCTTGTAAGCGGTGTCGGTGATGTTGTTGCCTTTAAGGGAGTAGCGCTTGCCCATGGAGTATGTGCTGTCTGGATTGTCGAGGGAGATATAGGTAGATTATGGGTGGCTTAAAGCGGATAGTTTTGGCTCCAAGGTTATACTTTGGCTATATCGACACATCTCATTACCAGCTTCTGTGGCGCACTATAAGAGAATCTTCTGGTGTTGCAGTCTTCGTGATCATGCGCCAAATGCGTAATGCATAGCACCTATATAGTCATCATCACCTGATACTAGAGCTACTATAGTTTTCTAGGCAAAGAAGGGCAAGCTACGGGAAGGTCGGCGCAGCGGGCACAGGGCCAAGCAGCAGGGCCCGAGCACCCGCAAGTTTAGCTAAGTCTTGGGCGCTTGGCGCTCCAAATCACCCCATTCCGGCAGCTATGAGTGCCGGAGAGAACCGCTACCGGGCATACGGATAGCTGCTGGGGGTCTCAGTAAGTGCCTTTGTACATACAAAGCACCTACCCCCGATGAGCGCTTGCACAGTCAGTGCCGTTTCTTCACTTTGGCGTGCCTGCCATTCGGGCTCTCCTGCAACTGGATCAAGATCTGATGCAGCCACCAGAAGAAGCCACCAAGGAAGAACCGGGGCTATGGGCGTTTGTCTGGACATGATGGCAGTCTCTAGCTAGAGTCTTCGGGTTCCTCGTTTTCCCGGTGTAGAACGCGAGTCGCGGACCTGCACGCCACACGTTAGCCTCCGATCCGATGACTTGCTTTCCCACCAGCGGCAGCAGGGCTTGATTCGACTAGATGAACTCCTCAAATATAGACTCGAACTAGAGTGGAGAATTCTTGGAGATAGCCTGATTATGCAGCTGGTGAACCCCCTTAAAGCGCTGTCCTGCGAGCATCCAGGAGACGGTAAATTCGTGTCTATCGCAGGAACAGATGCAAGGCGAGAGGATTTCGAGGCCCTTCCCGCACCAACTGGACACGGAATGGGCATTTAAAATACAAGAGTACGGGCGTGGAGACCATGGCAGCACGAAAATTCTCGTAGTCCGTGGCCGGAGATGGATTCTTCTAGACGTCCATGAAGTGACCAAGGTTCTGCTTGACCAACACACGAGGGCGTACCAGCTTGTAGCGACCACCGGACGAGAGCGATAGGTACCACCCGTTAGCTATCAGTTTCGGGTTTAGCTGCTGTCGGGCTCTACCGTCAGTGTGGGATGCCATGGGAAGCACAAATGAGCTGATATGCAGGAGAGTGGAGATGGATGCTTCCAGTGTCTAACCTTTGTTTTGGTCGAGCCCCGGTAAATCGGTGATCGATCACTCCACTTTTGCTGGTCCAGACCATAGTCCGCTGGTAGCTGGGCAGGCCTGCCGGCGACACATCATATTTGCTGGGCGGCGAAAGGCGCCGTGAAGAACGTGACTTCTGCTGGAGTTTCGCCGGCCGAACACGAATCTATTGCACAGGTTCGCGCCGATCGGAGCAGGCCGTTGCAACGGTGTGCAACGGCCCGTCTTGCCCGATACCGCGAAAGGCCAGAACTGCACCCTGGGAGGTTACCCTAGAAGGCTTCAATGACGACCATCGAGGCGTATAAAATCCCTTTAGAGCTCCTTCTCTACTGCCCGTGATGTAGTCGCTATAAAACATCATCGACTTGATTCACTAGAAGTGCATTCTATCAGCATCAACATCATTTATAAAAAATCTCATGGCGAAGTTTCTTGGCCTCCGTGGAAAGGCCCTCAGGGCCGCCCTGATATGGGCGGTCGTTATGCCATCCTATATTCTGTATGTTACTAAACCCCAGAAATCGCCACCAGAAGCGGAGCCGCGGGTGCCAATGCTGATCTCGGTCGCAGGTTCGGGTACAACAATGCCGTCGGCGGAGGTCTCCTGAGCCTGCCCTCATGGGTGGAGACATTCCCAGAGATCGATACTGTCAACACCACCGGCGACACCCAGAAGCACAATTCCACTATCCAGGGCACCGTGATGGCTATCTACACCTTGGGGTGCTTCTTTGGCGGTATCAACTGCATCTGGCTCGGCGACAGACTTGGCCGGAAGCGCACCATCATGTTGGGCGCCCTGATCAACACCATCGGGGCCGTCCTGCAGTCGAGTGCCTTCTCCCTCGGCCAGCTGACCGTTGGGCGTCTCGTGTCAGGCATCGGCTATGGTCACCTCAGCGCCACTGCGCCTAACTGGCAGGCCGAGTGCGTCGGCGCCTCGCACCGCGGGGCTGCTGTCATGCTCGAGGGCCTATTCATCAGTGCCGGTCTCGCCATCGCTGCTTGGGTCGGCCTCGGCCTGTCCTTCGTCCCCGGCTCCGTGTCCTGGCGGTTTCCCCTGGCCCTCTCGCTGCTTTGGTCGCTGATCATCCTCGCCACCACACCCTTCGTCCCCGAATCACCGCGCTGGCTGGTCAAGGTAGGGCGCAACGACGAGGCCAAGGAGGTGCTGGCGGCGCTGGAGGACACCGAGGCCACGTCAGAGGAAGTCGAGAAGAAAGTCCAGAGCATTGAAGCCTCGCTACACCTGGCTGGTCAAGCCAAGCTCTCCGACCTCTTCCACCCTAGCCCCCTTCGTCTGCTGCACAGGACCTGCCTTGCTGCTGTGGTACAAGTGTTTATGCAGATGACGGGAGTCAATGCCCTGTCCTTTTACCAGGCGACCATCTTTGAGCAGAATCTCGGCTTGTCGGGCACCATTTCTCGAATCATGGCCGCCTCGGTCTTCACCTGGCAGACCATGTGCTCGCCCTTGGGCGTCTTTACAGTCGACCGATTCGGCAGGCGGAAGCTCATGATGTTCTCGGCTATCGGCATGGGGGTTTGCTTGGCTATCACAGCAGGCACGGCCTCGCAGATCCAGAACACGTCTTCGACAGCGGCGGCGGCGGCCTTCATCTTCATGTTCTGCTTCTTCTTCCCCATCGGTTTCCTCGGACTGCCGTTCCTCTATGCCGCGGAGGTATCTCCTTTGGCCTACAGAGTCCCTATTACGGCAATTTCCACAGGTACGCGGGCATCTTGGGATCAACGCTTTCGTCATTTTCGTTTGCAAATGGGCTGACGGCTTTCTTTTAGGTACTTCCTGGCTGTTCAACTTTATTGTGGCCGAGGTGACGCCGATTGGCTTTTCCACAATCGGCTACCGTTACTTTGTTGTATATGCTGCTATCAACCTCTTCCTGACTCTCCCATGTAAGACGATACTCAGTCCACCCTGCCTGACGCCAGACTAACCGCATACTAGGTGTCTATCTATTCTTCCCCGAGACCAGTGGGCGGGATCTGGAGGAAGTCGACCAGATCTTCCTCAAAACTAAGAGCATCTTCGACCCCGTCAGCATTGCCCAGACGATGCCGAGCAATGAACCAGCAAAGCAGGAGCACGAAGGTGATTCGAGTGAGAAATGCTAGATGAGATATGAGAAATACCTTAATTGCATGGTTGGATATATACGTGGCTGGGCTAGAGAAGATGCCATTGCATAAGAGATGGTGTTACGTGAGAAATGGTGGCGTTGGTTCAAGAACAGGTTACTTGGAGGCGTTCCCGGTTTGTTTTTCCAGGTAGAAAATTACGATGGTAATTACAGCTCTCCTACTATATAATATAGAAATGGGCATAACCACTGTTGGTAGCACTCCATTCGTGCAGCTGCTGTTATACGTTTCATACCATCACTGTACACTAATTACCGTCGGATACATCCCAGCGCTTCTGCTCATTGATAGAGTGACCAATGGTAGAGGAGAAGTGATAATAAATTCCTCGCCCGCTCTCTGGCGAGACTAGTTAACTGGGAGGAGGTGTTCAGAAATAGCAGCTCACGGTTCTTCCTTTCGTGTTCGGATGGGTATAATCACGTGGCTCGCTTAGACATCCTGTAGGAGAACTGGAGGCACACATATATAGTGCTCGGGACGATCTTGCTGCCAAGTCGATATCCGGGAGGGACGGCATCTCCTCACCGAACCACCTAAGCCCACGGACCCCATGCCAACCTGCAAGGCACGCAGTAGCGAGGCCAGCGCCGGGGGGATTACCCCATAAACAGAACAAACGCTTCTCCATGGTGGGGACAATAAGTGCCTTAATATGCGTTTCCCTCCGCTCCATCAGACTCTAAAGGTGGAGGAGGGTGCACTTTAGCCGCAGCAGGAGGCTCAGATCAACGCGGAGCGCAGCACAACAGATTAACCCATAGCACCAGCTCCTATACGCTGGGGACGGTTCGCCTACTTGGCACCGCACATCTTCCGCCTGAAACTTTTTAACGGTGCTTCTTCCAGAATAGCAACCCGGGGTGGATCCGTCGCGAGAGGCACGCACGGGAGGTTGCATTCGATGCAGTGCCTAAATTTCGCCCTCTCCCTGAATCGGTGACTTCATCAGGCTTTGTTGTCTAATCCCAATTTCCCCAGATGCCCATCCTCGTTCTGACGGCCAAGATATACGTAAGCCCAACAATGGCAGCCGGTACCCGGCTTGGCTAATGGCCACGTTCAGGGCTGCCAGTGGCCTCGCTGGGTAGTATAAGAGCGTGCTCTCCGCGGTCGCCCAGCCCTCGTCTTCCCGGAAAGGGATTGCCCGCTGAAGCTGAAATCGTTCTCTCTGTCGCAAAAAAAAAAAGCGTACACTCCAAGATGGTTGCGCTCGCTTCCCTTCTCCTCGTCGTTCCCTCGGTCCTCGCGGGCCTCGTCCCGGTCCCGGCCCCTGTCCTCCAGGACCGGGCCGAAGGCGGCCTCTCGCCCAACAAGACGTGCGGCCTGGCCGGTGCTGGACAGAACAGGGGTGACACCTGCCCCCAGTCGGATGCGTGCTGCTCGAGCTACGGATACTGTGGAACTGGGGACATCTTTTGCTTGACGACCGGGGGATGCCAGACAAAGTACTCGAACTCCTCCTCCGCCTGCATCGCTCCCAAGTCCGGGCAGACTGTCTCGATCGATGGGACCTGCGGAACCACCGGTGTCGGCAAAGCAGGATACAAGTGCCCTACCACCGGCTTGACCTGCTGCTCGGTAGCGTATGTCTCCTTGAGAAGTGGTGGGTAGTCGGGAAAACTACTGTAGCGCTGACATTACCTCTAGGGGCTACTGCGGAAATTCCACGGAGCACTGCGACGTCAACAACGGCTGCCAGGCAGGCTTCGGAACTTGCACAGGGACAAAGAAGCCTACGCTGCTCTGAAGGAAGTGCGCCCGACGAGTAGGAGGGGACCTGTCCCTCCCGGCTATGCCGGTAAATGTATGCTCGCCAACAGCAGTAGGACAAAACCCCTTGAAGCGCGGTATCACATGTTCGATTCTGTACATAATAGCGGAATATAGACAGCGAAAAGTAAAAATGGGACTGGCATCTGATTCAATACCGAAATCTGGTCGAAAAAAACCCCATGAGCATGGTGCCCTTATTGGCGTGGCTCTCGTGCCTTAGCCTGTATGTCCTGTACGCCCCGAACCCCGAACGCCGTGTTGCCAATAAACCATATTTATATAATCGTCTAGATCCAAACGTCCTTGTTCGAGCTTTGCTTCTCGAGATGCCCTAATATTTGGTTGTAGTCCTTGCACACGTGCTTGGCATCCCATCCATCGCTGCCGGTGAAGCCATCCGGGAACGTGGTCTGCTGCCCCTCGAGGGCCATATCGCCACAGCACATGATGCTCTGCCTGAGGTAGTCGAAGCAGTGACCCAGGTGCCAAGCTCCATCGTGCGGCATATGCATCGTATCGTTGGTAGCCATGGCAGCAAAGGTGGTCACGATGGCGTGAAGGCAGTGAAGTTGGTGGGTCATGGAGGTCGTGAATGTAGACGGCGGATAGCTCAACAGAGGCGTAGGGAGGTTGTTATAGTCCTCGGTGTTGTTGATCCTCACGTAACCGAGACCCTCTGATGACAGTTGTAAGTACAAATAGGTCAGTGCTGGAGTCATGGGGATATTGTCACGTACTCGGGACAATGCTCAGCCATTTGTGATTGACAGCATCGCTAAAGAAATCCGACATGTTCTCGGGGAGGAAGGATGGGTCCGGTGAGAAGGTTTTGATCTGCTGCGACACTGTACCTGGGAGTTAGACATCGAGGCAGACATCCTGCAAGTTTCGACTTACTCCTCGGCGCAAACCCTGTAAGATCCCCGGCGCCCTCAAATTGGCCATAGCGCTCCTTGTGGTAACTCCGGTCGACGACAAGCCCTATTATTACTATTACCAGTAGGGCGTCTAGGACCCAGCGATAAGACGGCTTCCTCCATGACCCGCGTTCTGGTTGCAAAGGCCATGTCCTGTGAGGCGGCATCTTGCTTCCATGGCCCTCATCCCAGACCTCCTCGTCCTTGCCGACTAGCGACTCCTCGGAATCCATGCTCAAGTCGTCGTGGGCCTCCCGCGCGGCGGGATCATGGAGATTGTGGTATGGAGACTTCCTCGTTGAACCCATCATGACGCTGATAGTTAAAATTTGGTACACCTCGACCAAGGTTTGAGTTGTGGGAACCAAGTGCGAACGATGTAGATATGGCCCCAGGTGAGAGGGCCGGCCGTTGAATCGATCGGATGAAAGCTCGTTGGCGTTCTGACTAGGGTACAATAACGACAGCTGCTAGCCGGATCCGTAAGGGAAAGTAAACACTCCTCGTGATACTCGAAGTCGAAAGGGAGCAGGTTAGTAGGGAAATTATGAGGGCCCGGATATTGACTACCTAGGCTACTTTCTAGATTTTGGCGACTTGGTTAATGAATTACGCTGAACACGCGTTCCGCATCGACATTCACGCGAGGTGGCATGGATCTCAAACAAGTCGTGTTTGACGTTTTGAAACGATTCGAACCCCAGGTCTGGCGGCCCCTGAACAGTCAACCCACTCTAGCGTAAATACAAGGCCAAGTGTGCTCTCTGAATCGACAAGCGGCGTTATCCGGGGTCGAAGAGGTGCCGGTAGCCGTCATTCCCGAGCATTAGCGAGCCCGGTCTTGAAGCCTCACCGGCGTAGAACTGCTTCGGCCGGGGAGCTCCGGCCCCTGCAGCATGACCCCGCGCTTGGCCGGCGATGTGGGGCCGTGCCGCCTCAGTTCCGTCGGCGGGGTTTCAACGCATTGGTTGTCAAGAATGCTTGGAGCCTTAGTCTAGACGCATCAATTGCTATCTAAACGGGATTCGGGTACTTCTAGGTCCAAGAGTAAAACGTAGTCAACTAGGCTCTGTTCATTAAGCTTTCTTCATCGCTCGCGCACAGAGTCGAGATCGGTTCGAATCTGAGAGCGCCGTTCCCCAATTCGACAACCCGACAAAGTATGGAACCTGGCACATTTGGTAAAGACAGTAACCAATTAGATATTTAGTTTTGAATCTCCGGCTTGAGATTGCCGAGACCGTGCTCGATTTGCAGCTAGCTCTGATGGGGTGTCGTGCTGGAGTGCCCATGCATTCACATGTCAACCGGGGCCAAATCGGATTCATGACGTCAGGCTTTGCGCAGATTCCCACGAGGCTTGGCAGGCACATACCTAGCTCCGAGTCAGACCGACCCCAGCGCTTATAAAGGCGTTCTCTCGGTAGAAGTCTAATGACAGCAGGAGTCCGCAAGGCAATTCTGCTCTGCTCATGCCGAGGAGAAGTCAAACTCAGTCCCACGGGAAGCCTGCAAGGTCCAGTCCTCATCCTCTCTGCCTCATCCATCTTTAGTGCACTCCATCTGTATTTGTTCCCCGGAAGCAGCTGCAATTGATAGACCCAATTGAGGATACTGCACGCAGCAATGGCTTCTCGCAGCAAAGTAGCGAGCCCGGTCTTCCATCCATTCCTCTTTCTCTACCAGCTCATCCAATGGCTGGCCGACATCATCTTGTCTCCGACACCGCCCGGTCCCGGAACAAGCGTCGGGCGCCCTAAGGTCGCTATCATTGGGGCTGGAATTACCGGTGTGAGCTCGGCTGCCCACTGTATCGGCCATGGCTTCGACGTTGTCATCTTTGAAGCCGGCTCGAAGGAGAATGTCGGTGGGATCTGGACGGTATGGGATCAGCCCTCACCCCTCCTTGCAGTCTCTTTAGTTGTCACTAACAAAGGTGGCCAGAAAGTCAACAATACTTCGAGTCTACAGATCCACTCCCTCATGTACCGCTTCCATCCGTCCGTGAAATGGGAAAGAGGCTACCCGGACCGCCAGCAGATCGTGAGCCAGGTTCAACAGCTCTGGGAGCGGTATGGCCTCGACACAAGGACCAAGTTCAACACCAAGGTCAACAGAGTCTACCAGGATGAGAAGGGTCGGTGGATTGTGAATAGCGCCGACAATGGAAAATTCGACGGCATCATAGCCGCAGTCGGCACCTGCGGGGAGCCCAAGATGCCTAAGATTCAGGGTATGGACAACTTCCAAGGCCGGATTTATCACTCCAGCGACCTCACTGGGTAAGATATCCCTTTTCCATGCAGATACTCCAATGAAAGGCTAAAAAGGTATACAGCAAGGATGCGAAAGGGAAGACCATGATCATCATCGGAGGCGGCGCGAGCGCCGTTGAAGCACTAGAATTTGCCTCGGAGGAGGAGACCAGCAAGATTTACATCCTCGCGCGCAGCGAGAAGTGGATTATCCCACGAAACCCCCTTCTAAATGTGCTTCTATCCTTCAACGTCTTCGGTCAAGAGACAATACTGTCGTGGATCCCCGAGCTGTTGCTGAAGAAGTTCTTTTACCGCGACCTGGAAGATCTCGCGCCAGCTGAAAAGGGGCTCTTCACTGACACCCCGATGGTGAACTCGGACGTCATGGACAAGATTCGATCCGGCAAGGCCGAATGGATCCGCTGCGACATCGAAGGGTTTACGGACAAAGGCGTGACTATCAACAGGCGAGCCAAGGGCGTACCGGCTGGCGGGCCAGGGCGTAAGGATGTGATCGAGGGCGACATCGTGGTTATGGCGACTGGATACAAACGCCCCGAACTCTCGTTTCTCCCCGGAGACTGCAGCATCGAGCCATATTCGGCGCCGAACTGGTATCTCCAGACTTTCCCACCCACCCATCCATCTATCTCATGCATCAACTGGTAAGTTCTTGGCACATGGGAACATGGAACTGTGTCCGCTAATGTTTTGCAGCACGTATATGGCTGGAATCGGCGCGGTGGCCAACTGGCACATTGGCATCTACACTAGAATCCTCTTGATGTTCCTTGTCGACCCCCTTACGCGGCCGAGTCCTTTCTGGATGCGGCGATGGATCGACATGACGAGACTTCTAAAGCATTTCTCCCCGGTTGGTCCCTTCGACTTCTTCACTTACACGGAGCTCGTATGGTGGTTTGTGTTCTGCGTCTCCTTCAACCCTTTCCGCTGGAAGTGGGCTCTTTGGGTGTTCTTCGGCTTGCTCCGGCCTGACAGCATCGTCAAAGCGGAAGATGCTATCCGCAACGGGCTAAGTGCAAACCAAGAGGAAGGGGGACGAGATGTCGGCACGAGTATCTAGAGATGGTTTTTTTTCTTCTCGGCTGTCATAATATGGATCTATGATGGTATATCAAAACGGAGGAACGGCCTAGAACGGGTATAGATTGTGTATGCTTTAGTGCTCAGCGTGTTATATTCGCAAGGTCCGAGATATGATATGTTGTTCACTTCCTCCTGCCCTTGTCGCCTCGGCCTGAGTCGAGCAACTTGAGTCGCTTCTGGTAACGCTCACCAATCTCGACCCCCCCGCTGCCATTGCCGCGTGGCCCGTCGGTGGTCTCGGGCCCTCTCTTGCGGCTCTTCTCGAGCAGAGCCCTAGTCCCAGAGCCTGAACTCTTGCCCTTTGTCAACCGGCTAATTCGATCCACGCCCTCTGCGAGATCCCTCCATTCCTCTCCGCCAAAGCTCACACGGCCATTGCGGCCTTCCCGTCTCGCCTTCTTGGCCATGTCCTTCTTGCTCTCCTTAGGCAGGCGGACAAAGTTGTTTTCTTCGTAGTTGGTTCGCTCGGTTTCTTGCTTGCGCTCGGAGGCTGTCTTTATCTTGCGCCCGCCCGCCACTATGGTCGTGCCGATGCTGGGCTCCGAGACTGGCGCCGTCGAAAGTTCGTCGGCAACAAACTCGTCGAGGGTTGCCGATTTCATAGGCTTCCGCTCGGCTTTCTCGCGCCTCTCAGTCGTGGGCATGACGGTCGGGGCGACCCGGGGCGGTTTGTATACGCCTGTCTTGTCCTTCTTCCCCGAGCTAGCATTCTCCGGCCGGACGAAAGCTGCTAGGTTAGGGCGGTATTGCAGGTCCGAGAACTTGTACTTTGAAGCGCCCTCGTCTTGGTCCTCGTCGTCGCCGCTCGAGTTTTCGTCATCAGACCCTGATTCTGAGTCTTCATCGGAGTTTCCGTTCATCTGCTTCGACGCAATGGCCTTCGCATCGCGTTCGGCATCATCTGCCGCTCGCAGGACTTTCTCGATCTGGTACCGAAGCTTGTCCTCAATGGGGCGCACACCCTTCTCTAAATAGACCCGTAGTTCGACCAATTTCTTAACAACTAAGTCGTCCAAGCTTCCTCCCTCTTCCTCGTTCGTGGTGCCGTTCCTTGCGTTGCGCAGCTTCACAAGGATCAAGAAGACGAGGTTCTGGAGGTACGAGAGGATGAGCTCGTTCTTGACGTCCAGAAGCGAGAGGCCATCTTTTGAAGGTCCCACGCCGGAAAGTTTCGGTGTCGCTTCGAGTGCGGAGGTTAGGGAGCTCGAGAGTGAGTCCAGCAGTGCTGGAAGTGTTGTCGGCGCAGCCATCTCTAGACAGGGACTGGGAGGCACTGCCGATAGGGAAGCTGCCCCTCCAATTTTTTTTTTAGAGGCTTGATAGAAGAAAAAAAAAAAAAAGTTGCCCGTTTCAAACGGAATGAAAAGTTCAAGAGCTCGTTGACCGTTTGTAACCGGTCACTGTGGCTGGGCTGAAACGGAGAGCTGACTGAAAGTGGGTCTCGGTGGTCGGCAGCTCCTTCAGAACAGCTACGTATGCAAAAGTTCAGGATAACCCCTTACGCCGACCTTGGCAACTTTACGAGAGTCTGCAAGGAAAACACCATACGCTTAAAACAAGTTTTCATCTATGCGGGAAGCATTTTTCAACTAGCTTTGGTGAGTTCTTCGCAGGAAGTTTGTCTTTTGGCTTGTTTGACGCGTTGGCGCGATCGCCCGTAAACTCGGACGGGTTAATGTGAATTGGAGACCGCATTCTCCGTCGCAGTCTTCCCCTGCCCGTCAAACCTCGACATCCGAGCCTCAGCTGCTAACCCGTCGGCAGAAGACAGTACGACTTAACGATCATCCAAGATGCACCTGAGGACGGGAGCACCCTCGGCGGTGCTCGCGACTCTGATAGCGCCGCAGCTTGCGGCCGCCTTCTACCTGCCCGGAGTTGCGCCCAAGTCGTATAAGCCCGGCGAGAAAGTCCCGTTGAACGTCAACTCCATCCGGCCGATAGCTTCACCCCAAGATGCCCTGCTGCACTCGGTTGTCTCCTACGACTACTACCACCCGCTGTTCCACTTCTGCCACCCCACCGGTGGCGCCGAGAGCGTCGGCGAGAGCCTGGGGAGCATCCTGTTCGGTGACAGGATAAAGACCTCCCCCTTCGAGCTGGTCATGGGCGTGAACCAGTCGTGCAACTACCTCTGCGAAACGACCTACGACAAGGCCTCTGCGGCGTTTGTGAACCGACAAATCAGCCGGGGATATAGCTTGAATTGGCTGGTGGATGGCCTCCCTGCCGGCCAGGAGATCAGGGACGAGTTGACCGACACCAACTTCTATAGCCCCGGCTTCCTCCTGGGCCAAGAGCAAGACAACAAGATCATATACAACAACGATTATGAGATCATCGTCGAGTACCACAAGGTTAGCGGCGACCCGCAGCAGCTACGCGTGGTCGGTGTTCGGGTCCAGCCTTGGTCCAAAAAGTACACGGATCCCTTCTCCCAGCAGGAGTGCGGCAGCAGCCTCCCGTACTTGACCCTGGACGAGCAGGGCGATACCAAGGTACACTTTACGTACAGCGTATGGTGGATTGAGTCCCCGACTGCCTGGGCGACGCGGTGGGACAAGTACTTGCACGTCTTCGACCCCAAGATCCACTGGTTCTCTCTGGTCAACTCGGCCGTCATCGTGGTCTTCCTGGTCCTGACGGTCATGTCGGTCCTGGTCCGCGCTCTGAAGAAGGACATCGCGCGATACAACCGCCTCGACCAGATCAACCTGGACGACCTTTCGGGTACGTCGGCCCTCGAGGAGGATGGCGTCCAGGAAGATTCGGGTTGGAAGCTGGTGCATGGCGACGTTTTCCGCACCCCGTCGCACCCGCTTCTGCTCTCGATCTTCCTCGGCAACGGCGCCCAGCTCTTTGTCATGACGGGCTGCACCATCGTGCTCGCGCTGCTGGGCTTCCTTTCCCCGTCCAACCGTGGATCCCTAGGCACCATCACCGTCCTGCTATACACGATTCTCGGTTTCGTCGGCGGCTACACGTCCGCGCGGATCTACAAGTCGATGCAGGGCGAGAAGTGGAAGCTGAACATCATTCTCACCCCCGTCCTCGTCCCCGGCATCGTCTTCAGCACCTTCTTCCTGCTAGACCTCTTCCTCTGGGCGAAGGAGTCTTCCGGCGCCGTGCCCTTCACCACGATGCTTATCATCGTCCTGATCTGGTTCATCATTTCGGTTCCTCTCTCGGTGGCCGGCTCATGGCTCGGCTTCCGTGCCAATGCGATCGAGCCGCCGGTTCGCACGAACCAGATCCCGCGCCAGATCCCCCCTGCCACGACTTACCTCCGCCCGATCCCGAGCATGCTCCTGGTCGGCATTCTGCCGTTCGGTGCCATCTTTGTTGAGCTCTATTTCATCATGAGCTCGATCTGGTTCAGCAAGATCTACTACATGTTCGGCTTCCTCTTCCTCTGCTACGCCCTCATGATCATCACCTGCGCCGCGGTGACGGTGCTCATGGTGTACTTCCTGCTCTGTGCCGAGAACTACAACTGGCAGTGGCGCGCGTTCCTGGCCGCCGGCACGAGCGCGGGTTACGTGTTCCTCAACGCCCTGATCTATTGGATTAGCAAGCTCTCCCTTGGAGGTCTCGCCGGCAGCGTGCTGTACATCGGATACAGTGCCCTGCTTTCGTTCCTCTTCTTCATTCTGACTGGTACGTTCTTGCCCCGCCTACGCTCTGCAACGATTTTGACTAATAAGAATAGGCTCGATCGGGTTCTTTGCGAGCTGGTGGTTCGTCCGCAGGATTTACGCCTCGATCAAGATCGACTAAACAAGAAGCCACTAGGCTGCAAACAGTAGGGAAGCTGGTTGCTCGCAAGCCTGGCTTGTATTTATAGAATGAGTGTAAGGGCCAAAAGAATTTCCCGCGCGTCTGCAATCTCAGGCTTGGTGCATCATGGCCCCGCGGCACGGGGAACCCGTCTTTGTTTCTCATATTGTGGCGTCACGGGAAAGCGTTGGTTTACATTCTGTTGTACATAAACCGTGTTCAGGTGCTGCATGGTGTCTGGCCAATACAGTGGATTTTCCTAGTGACTCTGTGGCAAATACTCCCCAGCCACGCCATCTTCCAAGGCATCCTGGGGAGCAGCGCCGGATCTGTGGCCCCCACTGCGTGTCCAACCTTACTCTTCATCTTCATCATCATCATCCAGGTCCGCAAAGGCGAACTGCCTGGGCGCTCCAGCCGCGGGCACAGCTGCCGGACCTCCAATTACGCTTCCACGCCGCTGTTCCTCCTTTATCCTCTCCGCGCGCTCAGCGTTCATGCGGGCTCTCTCTTCTCTCGCGCGCTGTTCCGCTTCCTCGGCCTCGTGACGCGCCTTATCCTCCTCCTCACGGCGCATCTGCTCTGCCTCAAGCTTGCGACGCTCCTCTGCCGCCGGGTCATAGCCGCGCGGGTCGATGCCCGCGTCCTGGAGCCGCCGGTTCTCTGCGAGCCCGCCTCGTCGTACCAGATCGTCCGCGGGCCATGGAATAAAAAGTGTCTCGTCGCCGAGGCTGGTCATCCCCTTGACCTCGTCGAGAAGTGCAGCGTTGGACTGCTGGGAGATTGGGTGATCGCTGCTGAACGATACTTGCAGCTGGGACAATTGCGAGTCGCCGTTCAAGAGAGTCGGTGGCGTGGGAGCGGCAGAGTTCGTCGGGACGCCGTTCGTGCCGGTTCCGACAGGCGTCTGTGCAGTGCTAGGCTCGCCGGAGGGCTGCTCTGTGCCTTGCCGCGACGTTTCTTCGCTGGGAACCTCGGGCTCAGCGACTAGAGCCATCGGCGGTACCGTATTGCGGCTAATGCGCCGGGCGTAGTTGAGCAACTCGGCCGTTGTGAACTCGTACTTGGGAAAACCGGGAGGGTAGACAGTCGTATGTGTTCCCGTGACCTCCTTTCGCATCGTCCATAACGTGCTGGTAGTGCCTTTGATCTGCGCGTCAAGAGCAGCTGTCTCGTCTCGCAGCTTCTGGATGCGCGCATGGTTGCTCTGGTGTGTCTGGAGCTCGTGCAAGCCTTGATTGAGGGCTCTATCGGCGGTCGCGAGCTCCTCAACCGCTTTCTCGGAAGGGTTGAATTTGGTGATCGAATCGATGAGGTTAGCGAGCGCTTTCTCGACGCGCTCGAAGCGAGCGTCCAAAACTTTGTCCATTCGCGGCGATGGCGAGGCGCGCACGCTCACGGGGTCTCGAAGCAGGTTTATGGATCGCCGAGCTCGTCTGTGGGGATGGTTGATGGAGAGACAAAACAATAGATTCTACTCGCTGGAGCCGACTGGCGTCGTCCAGTGAATTTGCGCTTTGTATCGAAGGTGAAAGCTCACCTGCTTTCCTGGGTTTGAGTTTGTTGACTTCGGAATGGAAGCTATGGAAACTGCAAGGCCGTAACGGCAAGACCAGGCTGTGGGGCTTGCCTGCCGGCCGGAGCTGAGTCGCTGCCTCAGGCATAATGCGGTGTTCCGGCCTTGTCCGCAAGAATCTCGCGCACCTCACGCAAGAATCAAACTACAACAACCCGAAAGCCATTGAACCGCCGCATCAACCCACGGTGCAGAAACAATGCCGTTCGCTGTAAGTAGCGCCTTCCATCTAGATTCTCACAGGCATTTTTCCTCCAAAGACGCCGTCAGTGATGCACCAGCTGACCTAGCTTTCTCCCTGCAGACCCCCGTCCTCCGGGCCGCCGCCCACGTTCCCACCTACAAGAGCGCCTATGGCCCCAAGTAAGCACCGATTCGAGCTTCTAGGCATTCTTTCCTGCCGTCTCCCGCATCGGAGAACCTCTTGATGGCTTAAGAGGCTCGCGAGGGCGGCAGGGGCCCACTGGGAGCTCTACTAATTCAGCATCCCTTAGGTACCACTTCCAGCCCAACTTCGCTGGTATTACTCAGAAGGCGGTGACCCAGTTGTAAGTTGACCGTCCACATTATACCCAATCGCCGGTTTCCCTGGATGCTAGGGCAGGGAAGGAAGCGGAATGCCGGGCGATGAAGTATGAGAATATTTCACCACCCGGCCGGCTGGAGGAAGCAGGAGCGGCTGCCCGGTGTCCAGCCAGATGCCAAGTCCACCGACGACATGGCAAACCCACCATCAGAATGTCTGGATGAGCAGGTCTCAGTACGTATGCTGACGAGTCTTGACAGCGGTCTCAAGTCTGCGGCCTTCGGCGGTGCTGCTCTGATCGGCGTCCTCTTCCTCGCCTCGGGCATTCCCAGGCTACAACGGGATGTCCTTGAGGTACGACAAGCTATTCCTCTCACGTCATGATTAACAGCTAACTAACCATGCTCAGAAAATCCCCGGCCTCTCCGACAAGTTCAGGAAGGAGATTCCTGCCTCTGACAACGTGCGTATATTTTGTATTCCCCGCCGAAACATTGCCCACAGGCTAATCCGGAGAGCAGCCATTCTAAACCATTGCTTCCCTAATTGGAAGGAACAAGATGGTCAGTGTGTGGTAAGGGGCGGTTTGATAGAGGAAGAGGCCCGGCCTGTGGCGATAGCAGACCTGTACAAAACATAGCATGCGAAATTAGACTATTAGAGCCAACTGGCCGTCTTCCCTGGACTCATATTTCCACGTAGGCACCGAGTGAGTGCATAAAACAGTGGGTTTGGCCAGTGAATCGTTGCTGCTTGCTCTACTCAGTCGCTGTGAGCTTTCCCTCGGCTGATGGCGGCAGGTGCACGGACCAGTGTGGGACCTATTAATCGACAGGTGTAGACTCTGGCCTTACGCGTTAAACTTACGCGCTGTGCAAGTGTCCAAGAGGGCAGAGACGGTCACAGCTCCTTGCCGATTGACCCAAGCAATGCTTGAATCTTTTGTCTGGGAGTGATGACTTTTCATACCGTCTGGTCAATAACCCACGCACAAGATGGAGGTCGTCAACATTCTCCTTCACACCTTTACAGCCCGTGAGATTTTCCGCGGCCTTGTACTCTGTGCGCTGCTGCAGCATTTTGTCCAGCCCAACAGCCCGGTATTGTGGCGCTCGTCCTGGAAGGCCAACGTCCTCTCGTTTGGGGGGGTTTTCTTTGTCTATCTCTTTGGACGAGCTTGGCTCGCGCTCGTCGGAGAATATGTCCCAGAGCCCTACCTGGTTGGCCTCTCTCTCTGCTCCTCCTTCTCCTTCTCATACTTGCCTCATGCTGACCGTCGCTAGGACGAGGTGTTCCATATCCCTCAAGCCCAGACGTACTGTCGGGGCCGATATTTCGACTGGGATGACAAGATTACAACCCCCCCGGGCCTGTAAGTCAGCACTGCCTTTTCTTTGTCCTGCGGCCAGAGATCTCACTCTTGTAGATACATCCTCGGCGTCTTGTTCAACAGGCTCCGGATGGGTGCCGAGTGCACTGCTTTCAGTCTACGTGGCTTAAATGTCCCGGCAGTCGTCCAGGCTGCGCTCATAGCTTCCGTATGCCGGAATTCTTTGGAAGCCAGAGCTTCCGATCAGGAGGGCAAGGCTCGCTCGCAGACCTTCTCACTGTACAGTTACCACACCTCCCTGAACATTGCCCTCTTTCCGGCCCTCTTCTTCTTCTCGGCCCTATTCTATACCGATGTGACCTCCACCCTGGTCGTCCTGATCGCGTATAACAACCACCTCACGCGCCTCTCGGAGAAGACCGGCCTGTTGAACGACCTCTGGACGGTCGTGCTCGGCGTTTTCACCCTGTTCATGCGGCAGACAAACGTGTTCTGGGTCGTTGTGTACATGGGCGGTCTAGAGGCTATACATGCCGTCCAATCACTACAACCGGGCCAGGCCGCTAAAGAGCAGGCCTCGGAAGCGACGTTGTTCGGGGTTGTGCAGGGCTTTATCCTCCGATCCTGGCAGGGCTATGTCCATGATCCGCCGCTCAGTATCTCCTACCCTGATGGTACATCCTAGCCCCTGACCTCTTGTAACCGCATCACATTCTGACGTGACAGACTATATCTTCTGCGTCATCAGCTACGGGATCGCTGCTCTAGCGAATCTCCCCAAGGTGCTCAAGCAGATATGGCCCCAGATCACCATCCTCGGTCTATTTGCTGGGTTTGTCGCCTGGAACGGCAGCGTAGTGCTGGGAGACAAGTCCAACCATATCGCAACCCTCCACTTGACCCAGATGCTCTACATCTGGCCGTTCTTTGCTTTCTTCTCGGCCCCGCTCGTCGTTGTCTCCCTGCTTGACCTGCCCGCCAAACTATGGCCTAGTGCACAGAGCCAAAAGCCTAGACATCCTATCAATGGCACAAAGACGCAAGAGAAAAGCCTGCTCCTGGCCATCCTGGACGGGCTGTTTGCTCGCAAGCTCTACTACCTACCATACCTCTTCGCAACAGTCCTAATCTCTCTAGCCATCGTCCATTTCAACACCATCATCCACCCTTTCACTCTCGCAGACAACCGGCACTACATGTTCTACGTGTTCCGCTACACTATCCGCCGCCCGGGTGCCACGAGATATATGCTTGTTGCAGCATACACCATCTCCCGCTGGCTAGTCTGGGGTCGACTATCCGGAGCTTCGCCAGATTCCTCTAGCGAAGAACATGCAGGTCGGCGACAGCCAGTGGCGCGGTACATCAACACACCATTCCCGACCGACGTCATGGCGCAGATACAGCCTCCGGCTGGGAAAAGCAAAGACACCAAGCTGCGAGAATCGCCTGCCAGTGTCGATGCTGTCACTCTCGGCCTGCTAGATGAGCCAGTCTCGACCTCAGCGTCGCCTCCGTTGACATCTACCGTCCTCCTTTGGCTTCTCACAACAACACTATCCTTGGTGACAGCGCCACTCGTTGAGCCTAGGTATTTCATCCTACCGTGGGTATTCTGGCGCGTGCTAGTGCCAGCTTGGAGCAGCAATAGCGTCCAGGGCAGCCGCAAATGGCTGAGGTGGGCTGAGAGCCAGCCAGTTCTGGGCTTGGCGGCCAAGCTGTCGCGCCAGGTTGATCTAACCCTCGTACTCGAGACGGTGTGGTTCCTGGCCATCAATATGGCCACTATCTATATCTTCCTCTTCAAGCCGTATGTCTGGCGGAACGAGGAGGGAGAGGTACTTGACATGGGCCGACTGCAGCGCTTCATGTGGTAGGTCACTTCCCACCTTCCAACGGCAAGAATGATTGCACGGGTATTATAGATGAGACATAGCCGTAACGAATGTAGAATTAATGTATCCCGAGTGTCTTTGCCTTGTGTTTTCTGTATTGCAAGTTCAACCAGCTCCTTTGCAAAGCTCTTCGTTCAGCCCGATGAAGCAGGCGAGCTCACCAGGGGCCACTAATATCAGACCTCTCGCTACGCCCTATCGCCAGGTAACATTCTAGGCAGCACGAGTTAAACAAGGCCAAGTTGCATAGCATCGGAGCACGAAGGCCACGGTGCGTCATCTTCTTTTATTCCACTTATACTGTATAGCCAGTAAGGAATATGTACGGCGCCTCGGCCTCTACCAAAGAGGGCATCACGCCTCTAGTTGTCTCGGGATTCCGAGAGGTTGACACCGCGTGGTGCACCATGTAGTTTCGCCTTCGCCCACGTGTACCAGGTCTGTATTGACCGTCCAAGCCCATTCCCGTGCCATGGTCCATAAACGCCGAATAGACACCCAAAGTCCAGTCCGCTCTGTCCTGTGTCTCTGTATGCAGTTCGTATCACATCCACATTCCGAGGCTTCTTTCATCGTGCGCGCCTTTCATCACAGACTGAGGCGGTCCAAGCTCAACCGATCGCCGCTGCGCACCCGCCGTACCACGCCGAGCTTGAAGAACTTTTCCTCGCCGGTGGCCGTGCGGCCGCCAATGTACAGCTTGTCTGCGCCGAGAACCTCTCGGAAGCCCTCACTACTGCTGTCACTGCCTCGCCTGCGACCGCTTCCGTTGGCAGACTGTGGAACAGGGATAGGGCCATGTTGCCGCGGAGAATGCAGGGGCAGCTGGCCGATGACGCCACTCCGTTGGGGCGTAGCCGAGGTATGTTGGGAGCCCGACGAGGACGAGATGGCGCGCGGCGCGGAAGGCGCGCCGTAGCCGGCCGCGCCGGCTGCCGTCGTCGTGTGCTTATTTGGTGGTGGTTGTGCGGAGGGGAGGGAGGAGGGGGTTTGTTGCCTAAAGGCAGCGAAGAAGGTCGAGAGGAAGAAAGGCCGTTGGGACGGCATCGTGGCTGGCTTGCGTTTCTACTGCTGTAGCCAGCGGCGGGGTTCCAGGAGATTGATGGTCGACGACGGGACCGACCGAGGCGAGTGTAGTGCTGCGGAGAAACCGGACCAGTGGCACGTTCGATGGAAATGTGCCTCCCAGAGCCCCGTTCCTCAGGCCAGAGGAAGGTTGGTAGAGGACGACCCCTGTATGTCTCTGGCCAAGTGTTTTATGCAGTGCGGTTGATGTGTGTCGATCCAGGGATACCGGCCCGCGCCTAGGATTCCAGAACCTGGGCAGCCCCAGGCCTCCTCCGCACCAGGGTTTGCTTGGCTGACTCGTTAGACGTAACGTCGGGTCGGTCGCACCCGCTCAACCGTGGGGTGGAAGTGTCACTTCGGAGGGAAGAGAAAAACGTCGGGTCCGTCACGGCAGGCTCTTGGGTCGGCAGCAGGAGCACACAGGAGAGCTGGAGAGAGGCGTGCGGGATTATCGTGCTTTAACCATGCGGGATGGAGGGTTTTTTCGATCCAAGTTCGATCCTGACGTCGAGGGGTCAGTGGCCAGTGGTTCGGTCGGCCAAAGTCGGAAAGCGCCATGATTGGCGGGGGCGGGTGACATGGCGGGGTGCGCAGGCCTTGGGAAGCTCGGCAAACGCAGCTTCTCACAAATGCACTGCCGCTGATTGGCTGCGCTGCGCTTCCGCCCAAGCGTTTCCACGCCTTCGGAGAAGCGGCGCTCAGTCATTGTCACTCGGCTCCAGGCCCCAGGGCCCCAGGCAGCTTTTGCCGTAGCCACGTCGTTCTGCTGCTGCCGCTGCAGTGCTACTTGGTGCTTAGTGAGTTTCCCCGGGCGTAACCGTTGCACCACGACCGCTATTCCACCCCGGAAAATGAGGGGTCACAGGCGAAGAGCCGCAAGACTGCCCCGGCTCTTCGCATTATGTCACCTCGGCTTAAACAGTTTCGGTAGGAGCCGCGATCGCGACAACAACAGCCCGGACGGCCGGACGGCCAGACGGGCTTTTTTTTGTCTCGCGCGCGGGCTAGGCCCTCCTACGGCACGAGAGGACCACAGGTGCGACCCGGGCCCGATGATTGCTCAACCCCCCTCTAGCTCCGGCACGGGAAGGTCTAGAATCGACTGGCCGCATTTCCACACCTGAACAATTGCTTTTTCTGTCACGCGGATCCCTATAGGTTGGATTGGTCTTCGCATCTGCACGGACGGCAGACGATGGTGCTGCCTATCTGCCTGGAATCGTCTTGCCTACTGCAGCGGGCCAGCTGGCTCCTGGATTTTCCAGGCAGGATGGGGGTAATGCCTGTGGTTAGTGATGAAAGCTGGGCACGCGAGACCGGAGACGACTCGATGTGCGCTTATATAATGATCGTATGTTCTAAGTTACGTAACTACCTGGGCTAGTTGACATTATCGTCTGAGGCGTTGCTCGCGAGAAATACAGCCGAGGTAGTTAGGTGGTGGAGAAACCGGCGTAGAATGAAGAGGGGATGGGCAATGACAGTAGTTTAAGAAAAGTGTCAAGGAAACGAAACCAGGGATTTTGGGAGAAGGCCAGGAGGCATCGCAAGAGCCTATATTCATCGAGGTACAAGCAATAAACTATCAAGGGATATCTAATCCAAACGCCTATTTCCTATCTCTTTCCTGCCAAATGCAGCACTGGGTCTATATGAATCCAACCCGAATACCGGGGTATCTAATGTGCCCGCCAGACCGTGTTTCTATCGTCATTCGACTTGTATGGAGTCCCCTTGGCCGCGTTGGGGTTTATCAGCGCCTCAGTGCTACTACCATTCTCCGAGTCATAGGCCAACCGGAGCTCATCGATCGCCTCGCCGACTTCCATCCAAACGTCGGAGCAAGCAGGGATGGGCGAAATCTTGCACAGCCCCCAGTAGACGACAGCCGAGATAATGAAGCCGGCGAAGAAATTCAGATGGTAGATGTAGGTGGCTACGACCGGGACGTCGCGGCCGATGGCACCAGCGAAACCAATGACGTTGATAATTATCCCCGCAATGTAGGCAACATAACCTCGCCAGTGGATGCCGACTCCATAAAAATAAGGGCCGCTCTTCCGCCCATCGTACAGCTCCTTAACCTCGAGGTAGCCCTTGCGAACAATGTAGTAATCAGAGCACATAACGCCGGCAATAGACGAGAGGAACACAGAATAAGCCGACAGGTAGGTGATAAACTGGTTGCTGTCGGTGAGGAGGGTGTAAGGGCACATGGCAAGGCCAATGGCCGCGCAGATGTAACCTCCGCGGCGGATGTTGAGGTACCGGGGTATCAGCGCGGAAAGGTCGGTTCCAGCTGAGACCGAGTTGGCCGCGATATTAGTGCCCAGCTGAGCCAGGGAAAAACCCAGGGAAATAACGAAGACACCGAAGCGCTGTCCCGAGCCGCCGTCGTCGATGAAGCGTTCTAGGAGCTCTAGCGGATCCCAGATTGGGTCGCCTCCATATATGACCGTCGACGACGAAGACACGACGATTCCGATGAAGGACGTCACAGCAAATGACACGGGGATAGTAAAGAGCTGTGACCACAGGGCATCGCGTGGTGTCCTCGCGAAACGGGCGAAGTCAGGGTCGTTGACTGTTTGCAGTCAGTGAACTGGCCGCTGGGAATGAAACAACACAGTGCAACATGAGGTTCTCACCAATTAAAGTCGCGAAGTTCGCTATGCTGCTCATGATCCCTCGAACAAATTCCCATGCAAGAGCGCTGCCCTGAAGAGCTGATGGCTGTCGAATAATAGGGCCAACGCCGCCCGCCCGCACGACGGCCCAGACGAAGAAGGCAAGGCCGCAGCAGGGCACGATGTAAGCCTTCACGGTAAAGAGATGACGGATCTGATGGACTGGAAACCAGATTGCCGGTAGCGAGAGCAGCCAAAAGAGGAAGAACGACACGTAGTCAGCCGTCGTGGTCCCCGAGTCTTCCGGGAAGGTGTTGGGGATGGTATCACGGTCCTACAAATCCATGTTAGTCCCTGATTCGTCTTCTGAGGGCTCGTCAGTGGTTATTTCGACATACCCAGCTCCTCCAGATGGATCGAATCATCAAATAGATGCAATGGCCCCCTGAACAGGCGCTTAGTTAGCGCTGGGTAGGCGACCGAGGGAGGGGTTTGGGGCATTTACCGATGTATGCCTGCACACCATACCAGATACACCCTGAGATCGTTGTCAGTCACACATACATCAAGATAGCTTAGGGGAATAGCTTTGACGAACCCATCGCAGCTCGGTTGAACACGGGCCAGAGACTGCCCCAAATACCGAAAGACGCCCTGTTCACCACCGGGAAACCAATATGGTAGATAGCACCAATGCGTCCCGTTAAACAGACAAACGCGGCGGCGATAAAATAGCCGAGCCACACGCACAGCCAAGCCTGCCACCAGGAAAGACCAGCAACAATCATTGAGGATGAGATCATCCACGTGTTGATGTTGAAGGCATCTGAGATCCAAAAGGCCACAAAGTTGGCCCAGCCCCATGTTCTCTTATTCGGCTCTACTGGTTCGAGATCACGGTTGGTCAACTAATCAATACGGTTAGTCTTGTTGCACTCTCAAGGGGCTGCGTTCTACCACAAACGCCGCCCAAACACACTGCCCACGCTCTTAATCTGACTTTTCACGTTCATGCACGAGCAGCAGGCCGAAGGAAAGATAAGGAGCACATAATGAAGGACGGACGAAAGGGCGTCATACCATCAACTGAGCCGTGGTAAGACCGGGCTCTGACTCCACGGCCAGCCTGTCGGCCCAGTACCGCAAACCTCCCATCGTGACGCAGCAAGCAATAGTGTTTCTCAGGAACGGAAGCTCGTCCGGGCAGCTAGAACGCAAAATAGGGTGTAGGATGGCCGGAGAGGGTATTTCTCTCGAGTAGTAGCTCTACACAGCGGCCTCGCTATGTCAAGGCCACAGCAGCCCGTTGCGTTAGGCACGTGAGGATATGCTGGCGTTGAGGAATGATGGGATTTCCAAGTAATATATTATTCAAAAGCATCGAGGGGACTGTCGATCCGGGCCGTTTAGAGCAAAAAAAGCTTGAATGGATTGTGGCTCTCCACAATAAGGTTTGGGAGTAACTTGAATGCGGATTTGGTCGAGGATAATCTGGGAGGCGGGGGTTACTGGAGACGAGGCAATACACTCCGAGGTACACAGCCGAGAACCTTCAGAAGCTTGACTGCGTGCGGATGGTGGGCCGAGCCGCAATTCTGGGGGAAAAGGAGGCAGAAGGGCCGGGGAGATATTTGTTCTTTTTGAAAACGTCGCTCTTGCACTCTCTCGCGTGTCTTATCTGCGTCTTTTCGTGGACTCTCGCCTCTAGCGGCTTAACTGGCGGCCAGCGCCGGCGGGATGGTCAATCATGCATAGGAGGCTAAACATCGTTACCTTATCTACCCCACGTTGATGGCGGCGGTAAAGGTCAGGAGGGTCCGGCTGCTTGGCGCGTGCTTCTCCTTGGATGTACCTGTTTCTGCGCGTGCGCCGAACTAGCGAGAAAAAAAAAACACCCGGTAGCACGAGATGGTCAAGCAATGTGCTGGTAGCTTGGAGAAGCCGTCAGGTGCCCAGGGGAGCCGGGAAGCACGTATGCGGGTGCGGTTAGGGGACGAAAAAGCCGGGCCAGGCGCTCCTTTGGGCAGTTTTAGAATCTTGACTGCGCAGCTGGCTGGCTGTGCGCTAGTATGCCATCGATCACCCGCACCGACCCTCCTCCAACGCCCCGATAGAGATGCTGCCAGACGGTCGGTGCTGGTCACCTCCCGACATCTCTTCTGCGCGTACGGTTGGTGGCTGCTGATTGTCATCTGGGGCAAAACCACCGCCGCCCATTGGCCAGCGTCACCCACTTATCTTGATCGATGTGTTCCTCCACTATGGAGTTTGGGTCACTTGGGCGCTTTGCCTCCCACACCCTCCTTGTCAGCCCCGGTACAAGATAAAGCTAAGATAAGCCTATCAGTCCACATTTAGGGCTCTTTACTCGATCGCATCGAGTCAAACATTCAACGTCATACGTACGACCCAAAAAAACCCTCGTCAAGCTCAGCTCGGGGATAAAACTCAGTGGCTTTCCTACTCTATTCCTGATGGCCACGTCGGTCAACACGTCAACTAGTCGGTGAATCCAGCATAAATTTTCATCCTGCCAGTTGTTCAGTAAATCCGTAAAAGGACCCATGAGGCTTGTGAGACAACCCGAATGCCCCCTTTTGTTGCGACCTTCGGAGCCGGGCATTCCCTGCTGGAGCGGCCGCTCGATCCTGTAGGATATAGTTTTGGTGTTACTAATGCTCTCTCTTTCCGTCCATAATCACGCGACAATCCGAAAGCGTATAATATTCGTAGTTCGCCAAGGTATTCAGACATCGCATATGTCCGTTATGTCCGAACTGGGGCTTCAAAGCTCAAGACATAGGCCGGAATCCTCCCCAGTTTGGCATCCAGAGATTGTGGATATTGATACTTCTGTGCATAAGCTGGGGAAAGCATTTGATTCAAGGCGAAACTATCGCTGCCAACGCGATCCTTCTCTCCCAACCCCTTTAACTTGACTCTTTCAAGCATCTCTCTCTTTGACATCACCAAAATCATAATGGCCGACCAACAAAAATATCTCAACAAACTCCAGGGAGACCGCGTTCTCATCATTGGTGGCTCCAAGGTAATGACTAGCGTATCTTAAGGAACCAAATCAAGGCATTTCCTAACACCCAATCAAGGGCATCGGTTATGCGGTCGCCGAAGCACTTGTCGAGCATGGCTGCAATGTCACCGTTACCGGCTCGAGCCAGTCTAGCATCGAAGCTGCGTTAGCGAAGCTTCATGCGGCCTATCCTTCTGCCAAGTCTCGTGTGACCGCCTCGGCACTTGCCCTAGGCGACGAGAGCACCATTGAGTCGAACATCAAGCACTTCTTCAATGAGATCTCCAAGTCTGGAAAGCTGGACCACATCGTATTCACCGCCGGCGACGCGCTTCCTCTCATGCCGCTGCAGGACGTAACATTCGCTGCTGCTAAGCAGGGCGGACTCGTGCGCTTCTTCGGACCCCTCCTGGTGGCCAAGTATGCCGCGCCGCATTTCAACCCCGGCCCCAAATCCTCCCTTACCTTCACGACCGGCACAAGTGCTGATCGTCCTCCTTCTGCCGGGTGGTCAATCGCTGCTGGCTGGCTCGCCGGTGTACACGGTCTGGCGCGGTCCCTGGCATTGGAGCTCAAACCCGTGCGTGTGAACTGCGTCTCTTCGGGGTCCATCGACACCCCTCTCTGGGACTCCGTGCTTCCGGCGGAAGCAAAGGCACAGGTGTTTGCTGAAATGGGCACCAAGAGGATAACTGGCACTATCGGTAGACCGGAGGACCTGGCGCAGACGTACCTTGGAATCCTCCAGGACTGGAACATGGCAGGCTCTATCGTCCAGAGCAATGCCGGTGCCCATCTTATGTGAGCACTCTGTGCTCGGCAAATACTTTGGAATCTTAAAGTCGGTATTCAATTACGATAGATGTCCAACAGAAATCTCCCAGGTTCATGAGTCACCATCCGCGTACGGCTCGTAGAATGTCTCTCGACTTCCTATCGATCAGCGTTGACCCTCCTTTTCAAGGGAAACAGGTGCATTTTCTCCAGTAAAAGGCAGGAACACACGTCTGCTGTAGGTAGAGCTGAGTGAAAGTCTCGGGTGGCTCTCTTAAATCACAACCGGTGCATAAATTACAGACACAAATAGGACATTCAAGCACGGTTGACACAATCTTCTTCTCCTGCTGGGTTCTGTTGTGGCAACTTATTGTGAGAAAGGAGCCTTTTGGAAGGAAGGGGGAAAAAAATCTTCTTTCCCCTTAGGATGAGGTGAATTTACCTCATTCGTTCTTGTCAAAACAGTCAAACGAATCTGAATTTGAGCTCTTAGCCTCACACCTAAACGTATCTCGATGCCTTATCTCACCTACCACTCACTCCGCAACCGCAACTTCAACTACCTACATAAACCATCCGCGCTCCTTCCTCCACGCTCTCCTGCCACTCCTACACTCTTCCCCACTCACCCTCTGCGCGACCGAATCTCTCTCAGACTTCCCCTCCCTTACCTCTCTTCTTAGAATATTCCTATCAGTGACAAAGTCGCCTTCTCATCCATTTGTCAAGTCCCTGGCGCTATATTCTCTGTCCAATACCACCACATCTCCCGAGATGGGAAAGAACACAGTTGCCAAACTTCGCAGGAGGATCATAGCTCTTGACAAGCAACTTGAGTCTATGATCGCGGCGGAAATAAATGGAGAGCCTAACCGGTCGATCACAAAGGTCATAAGAATCAGAACATTGGTTGAGGCCAGATTATCTCATCTGAGAAAGAAGGATCATGAATCCAACGAAGGACTCTCTGTGCCGGCCGCTGGAGCATCGCAACACATTTTAGCCCAGCTAGGAGAGCGAGCCGAACAGTCGCACGAAGACACCACTGCACTGGCCGCCGGCGCACCGCATAACAAGCACGAAGAGCTCGCAGACAGCTGTGAAGGTTTCGAAGAGGCAAGTAACTCCTCCTACCTGACGGTGACCGCTCTCTAACAGAACCGGTCATGACCAGACCGAAAGCCCCACCCACGGCACAGGAGGTCAGGAGGTCATCGATGAGGACAGCCTGCGACGCGTACTCGGGGAAGATCCAGCAATGTACCCTCAGGATGTTGAGGAGATTGTCGAGGCCTTTATGTCAGAAGAAGGACTGGCTACTGAGTATAGCAGCGGGGAAGACGACGATGACGCGAGTCCTACGGCAAGCGACATTGAGTTTATTAATGATAGTGATGACGAGTCGGATGAGCTACTTCTGGAGGATGGGGAAGACAAGGATGAAGAAGACGATGAAGAAGAAGATGAGGACGAGGAGAAATCTGCGGCAGAATACGAGTATGACGAGGAGGAGGAAGTCAGGGCCGAGCTTGACGAGCTCCTGAATGCCTCGCCAAGCTTCCATGACAGAATGAAGACGACCTAGAGCATAGGGCCAGCTAAGACGACGACTAGGACTCGACGCTAACTGTGGCTGAAGCTAGATGCTGTTGTTAACTTGTTTTGGGGGAAGAACTACCACGACCTTAGGGCTTCTACAATCCATCGAGGCCCCTGTATAGGATGTCAAAAATCCTAGGCTATGCCATCGGTCCTAAGAGGCCTTAGGAAGGGAGGTGTAATTAATAGCTCTTGGTCCAGTGCTCATCGTAGTACTCGAGGACAATCAGAGATGAAGCTAAAGCTGGGAGCGGTTTGGGGTTAGGGTTGATGGCAAGTAATCGCTCATACCGACGTCTCGAAGCTGCGGCTTCGTGCGACGCGACGAATTGAACATAGTAAAGCCACACAAGTCCTTTCGTCAAAGCAATGCCGGATATTTCAATACGTGAATATATACGCTGGATCCCGGAAGATGCCAGCGAGCCGACCTCTACGATCGTCCTGACATCGCCAGGAAAACGATTCGTCGATGTCCGGCTTCTTCACGCAGAAAAGGGGCCAGAAGCAGAGGAGGATTCTCAGCGTGCGCAGGCCTGCTCATATCTCCTTCCTTCTATTCTGGAACATATCGAGTTGACTGACAAATGCAACAGATCTACTGCCCTTGGATCGCCTTGACTGGGCCATTGCGGGCACTTCGTCTTACTCAGAGCCGCGCCAGGACGGCCAAGGAAAGACATTCACCCACGCTCGGTGGGAGCACTGGATAGATTCTCGCACACGGGACGCTGACGGCGCCGCCGACGAAGGTGACAACTATGCGCAACCCGACGGCAGTACCCTGGAGAAGGGCCGGATGGTAAATCCAGCTACGGGCCTTGTGACCGACTACGAAGAACTGTGGAGCTCGCCCGAGATAGAGGCCGCTCCCTCTGGACCGGGAATGGAGGGCACAATAGGTGACCCCGCTGTGCGCTGCGTTGTTCTACAGTTACGAGACGATTCCTGCGCCCAGCGGGGGGTGGTCGTGCTGCTGGGACAGTACTGTCAAGGTATCTTGCGGGAAGGCGATGATCTCACGATAGAGCGGTGGCAGTGGGTTAGTAGTGCTGGGGAGTGGAAGAAGCACTTCAAGATAGGAAATGGTGTGCTCGCCTGCTCTGCGGCTATCCAGCACGCCCATGAGCTCGAGAAAGACACCGATGTGCTTTTGGGGCTCCAAGCGTGGACCGTGATCGAGTTGTCGGAGCACTGATATCTAGGCATATAGCGCGAAGATCATTGCGAATCGTTAAATATACAGTGGTATAGAGAGGAGATAGTGGCAATGAGAGGTTAGTCGGAAGGGGGTGTCTGAGCTTAAGAAATGGTTCAATGATGGCCAAGGTATAGCGTCTGCTCTTTAATCGAGGGACTGGGTATCTACTAGCAAGATCGCCTTTATGTGACATGGACAGAGTCGATGTGCAGTCTCTTCAACAATCGGACCCAACCTACTTTGAGTTGACGAAAGCAGTCTAGTCCTAATACAAACAAGTCCCAGGCACATCAAGTAGACCAGAAGGTATGGAACATCAGAGTAATGTGAATTGAAAAGACTCATGATTTATTCATCACCACGTTAACACCGAGATCTGCATTCTTCGTCATGTCCGAGTCGTAAGCCCATGTCCTAACCCATTGCCTGCGCGTAACCATAACACATAGCAAAGTACAAATTTTGCAGGCGACACCTGTCCCCAAAGCCCGCCATCGCATGCCATGCCCTCTGCGAAAGACCAAAACATTTGACTTCGAACGCCGTTAGACACACACGAACGTGCTTAGAGACTGGTGTTAGTGTTACATCTAGGGCAGCCCGGCAGCCCTTTGAAGCAGACACTCTTTAGTGGCCGAAGCGATAAAGTCAAACATGCTCGCATCAGCGACCTCCCCAATGTGGACGTAGATCTCGTTCTCGGTAGGCTTTGCGGCGGTAAATTCCTGAAGGATGTAGTTAACAGCCTCGTCGGGGTCCGAGTCGGCCTGGAACTCTGGGAAGGATTTGGACAAGGGCTTCGTTTTGAGGCTCTCCTTGAACCTCGCCAAGTTGGCAAGGATCAGGATCGAGGACGTGTTCTTGTAGGCCTTCGAGTGCAACAACCGTGCGAACTGCATAATAGAGCGATGAAGGCAAGTGTCGTCGCAATCTTCGCCTAATTGCGTGGCATAGTCGGCCAGATCTGCGACGTACACGATGCACGGGCAGTCGTGCATCCCTAGGCTCTTCCGTGGCCATCGACTAGCATTTACAAAGCTTATATTCATCCCTTCGACATCGAATGACCCCTTGTGAAGGTGGAGGCCGCCGTTAGAGGCGAATCGGTGGCACTCGCGTGTCGTTGGCTGATAGCTGGGCTTGGACACCCGCTCCACGGCTTGGACCAGGCTTGAGTTCAGTGTCAGCAACCTAGATCGAGTATCGTCTCTAGCGAACCTAGAACTTACAAATCGCCATAAGCCTCAGAGCTGAAGCGGCTTTTGACTAGTATCTCCCGAGCCGCTGGGCTCGACCACAGCAACTTGAAGTTCTCGGCAAACCGATCGTCGAATCTAGAAGTGTCTTCCTCGGTACATATCTCGTGCGATATAGAGACAGCTCCATCTGTAACCTCATCTATGCTCTCATCACTGATACGATCCGCTAGGATCGTTGTTAGGAGGAGAATTTCCTTCAAGAGGTGGCGCCGGATAGTGTCGGTTGATGTTAGCGTAGAGGGAGCCTCAGCATCCGGAACTCGGGCGATAAAGTGATCAAGGAGCATCATTCGCTCCTCCTGAGCTCCGTACAATGGAACCATCCAGACCTGCTGCTTCGAGTCTGCTGCGATTTGTTCGTCAATGGCCATGGATCTCCGTCGCGCGGCATCTGCTGCTCTCTTGTGCGCAATGCATCTCGGCGTGAGACCTGACATAGGGGTGACGGTACGCAGGCTGGTGAGGGCCGTCGACATCTTGGCTGCTGCTAGCTTGAGACGGCGGCCTGCCCTCGGAAGAAGAGGTGTCTTCTTAAAATAATTGCTAAACTGGCTGGCTAACATTCGGCCGGATCGTCGGGGCGTCGATGCGTTACTGGAAACCATGAGAATGGAGTCCCCCGATTTTGGAGAGCTGGCTTACCATTTGCATGCCCTGAAGAGAGCCAGCGCCTGTCGGATGTCCTCCAACGCTCGGTCGACAGCCTCCAGGTTGTCCCCATCGGTGAGTGCCGCATTGTCCAACAAGGTAAGCTGGGAATCCGTATCGTTGTCGTCTGCCTCAGCCGCTGCGTGGGCCAAGGAGACTAGTCTCTCGCACACTAGCTGGCACGAGACCATACACATCTGTAAGTCAGGCGCAGTATCGAAAGAATGGCACGCGCAAGGGCTCTTCCATGCATCTCGGAGCTGGACCAGGAGGCATTTCAAGTCCTCCATCCGGCGTGCGATGCCGATCAGCAGCGTCTCTGCGTCCGAGTCCGGCTGCATGATGGCAGCGAGCGAGCTCGTGGCTGTGTCGAGGAGACCGATGCCGTGCTCAACCAGCTTGGCCGACCCCAGGATCGCCTTGGGATCCTCGTCTGCCATCGTGTCTGGCATGGGCGACAAAGCGGGAGCAGAGAACAAAGCCCGCTGTTCACTAGAACCCTCCAGAATTGTCTGACAGCCTAGCGAAGGGAGGGGCGGAGGGCAGCAGTGGAGGAGGACGCCTTAAAAGATGGTGGCATGGAGGCAGCGGGCCACCCCTCCCCCTGGGGGCTGCCACGTGGAAATCATGCAGGAGCCCGGATAAAGCTGCGGAAAGGTGGCAGATCATGCAGCACCCATGTCGCTGGCTAGGGGGCGTCGGGGGCGACCTCCACAATTGGAGTAGCCGTCAGCCAGACCGCTAAACATCGGAAGACATGAGGAGCAATGGGCTGTGCCTCAGCTAGGCTTGGCAGACTACGGCCGCGACGAGCTGCAGAAGAAGGGAGGCGAGAACCATTAGCTCGTAAACGAAATTGAACAACAGGCCAGTGACGCGAACTACGAGACCGTAGCTTGCGGCGGGCGGCCGTCCAGCAGAGAAAGATGGATTGCCGAGGAACGTCAGCTCCAGACGACACTTTTCTTTTGGCATGCACACTACAGAGTACCAACATGCAAAAAAACCTCTAGCCTCTAACACCCTACGTCCCGCATTTTTATGCCTTTCCCTTGGATACCTCATCCTTCAGCTCCCCCTTTATCCTGGTGATGGTCCCGGCCCCCCCGTAGACAAGTCCTGTGTACACCATGGCGACGCTCGCGCCGGCGTTAAGAATCTTATGTACTTGGTCACCATTGGTGATCCCGCCCGTCGCGAAGATGACTTTTTGCTCAACCTCCGGAGGCGAGGGCGTTAGGCCGGACACTGTGCCCTCGACAGCTGGTAGAGGCGCTTCGCCATTGCTAGCCGGGGCCTGGGAGCTGGATTGGAGAGAGCGGCCATCCAGCAGCTTTCGATACCGCGCCACCAGACTCAGCGTCCGGTCAAACATGGCAGGGCCCGAGTAACCGCCCTCCTCGCCCAGCGTCTGCTGATCCTTGGCCGTTAGCCTCAGGCCATCCGGGACCAGCCCGGTCCTCCTCTTCGTAGTGTTGCCCACAATGATGCCATCGACGCCGCTGACCCACACGGCTTGGACCACGCCCTCCATCTGGGTCTCGTCGTCCTCGTCCGGTGAGACCTTCACCATGACGCGGGGCTTCGTCCTCCTGTCTGTCCGCTGGGCCTCGTCGACTACGGCGCTCAGGATCTTGGTCAGGGGCTCCGTAGCCTGGAGATCCCGCAGACCTGGCGTGTTCGGACTGCTCACATTGACCACCAGCACGTCGGCGAAAGGAGCGAGCCGGCTGACGCATGCCACGTAGTCGCGAATCACTGCGTTGACGTCCTTCTCGTCCGTCTTCTTGTTCTTGGCGATCTGCACCAGCAGCAGCTTCCCAGGGTAGAGACTTCCGGGGGGCGTGCCGTCGGTCCCTTCTCCGTTCATGACCTCACGCTCTGAGAGCCCTAAGCCCCGCGCGAAGCTCCTAAGTCGATCCCTCAACCGCGCCGCCATGGCATCCGCCCCTCTCGAGTTGAGGCCATAGCGATTGATCATGCCGTCAAGGTCTGGGATACGGAAAACTCTCGGCTTCGGGTTCCCCTCCTGTGGAAGCGGGGTGCAGCCACCGACTTCGACGACGGAGGCGCCGAGGGCGAAGAGTGCATCAGGAATCTCGGCATCCTTGTCGAGTCCCGCCGAGATGCCTACGGGGTTGGTGAGGGTAGTGCCGAAGACAGAAACCGAGAGATTGCTGTCCAGAGACTCCTCATTGGCCCGGCCGGGGCGCTCGCGCGGGTGGAGGTTTAGCGGGTAGAGGCTCCGTAGCGCCTTCGTGCCGGCGTGGTGGGCATCTTCGGCGTCCGGGTAGATCAGCCGGAGGAGGGGCGGGACCACAAAGCGGTGCACCGAGGCGCGGGTGTCGGTAGCGTAGAGGTATCCGACGTAGAGCGTCGCGGCAATCGAGGTGCCGAAGAGGACCGTCTTCAGGCGCGCAAGGAACAAGGAGTCGGTGCCGGACGAGGAACTGGTAGAGGCGGGGCGCTGCGTGTAATAATTGCCGAGTCTTTTGGAGGGGATTGCGTGGGCTCGGGGGGTTCGCAACGGTCGTAATGCAGACTGCATGGACAGTCTGGATCGTAGAAGAGGGGACGCCATCGTCGGGAGAAGGCGCTGGGCCTGGCCAGCGCTCAATGGCTAGTAGAATTGAAGGAGCGACAGGTGGAAAGTGGGATGAGGCAGAATTTCACGAAGCTGAAGCTTTGCTAGTAGCCATTGGCGGCAATGTGGACCCACATTTAACCACTGTGCATGCGCTAACTCGAGCATTGCACTCGCTACTTCCACCTATAACACCTGCGTCACTCCCAGAAGCTGGGACTCGCCTTGGAGCCGAGCTCGAAGGCTGCAGTGCCTACCTTAAATATGTCAGAAAGCCCCTTAACGGCAGGTACCTAGTTAGGTAGTAAAAGTGTTTATTTGCAGGTATCTACAATATCACCCTCGACTACAAAGAAAATGGCAAGGTATGACCTCCCCAATGCAAGAGATTACCGACGGCGAGCTCGAGCTAGAAGCCAGGCCAGCGCTTTCAAATCGCCGTCGCCCACTCCGGATACACCTCGTCTCTCCTGGGGATAGAAGCGACGTCGCGGTCATGCACATACTCCTCCAGTGAGAGCCGCTGGTGCTGGCTGCGCTCGCCCATGTCGACCCCTCTCTTCTGGATATACCTTGCAAAGCCCATGGTCTCGCGCTTCCACTCTTCTCGCGAAATGGCGCCGTCGATGTAGCGCGCGTAGATCATGGCGTCGAAGGCCGCCTGCGAAGTCGAGGCGACCGTGTGTGGCCGGAAGCCCGCCAGTGCGTCGCCGATCAGGACCACCTTGCCGTTTAGAAATTCGTGCTCGGGGCTGATGACATCGGTGACGGCCTGCACGAAGGGACGCTTCGCTGCGCATACGATCTCTGCGAACTGAGGCGGCAGGCGCTCGCGGGCGATCTGGCGCTGCTTCTCCCACGCCTTGGGGTCCGTCGTTCCAGGAGGCAAGGTGATGCGGCGCCTCTGGCCGTTCTTGTCGGTTAAGATCTCCTCCAGCTCAGGCGAGCCCTCAGGGAAGTTGGTGTAGTAAACAAAGTTGATCAGCCGCTCGCCGGGCTTAACGCTGCCGTTCTTGCCAGGGATGAGATAGCATAGTATCTGGACCCCCGGGCCGTGGAAGAAGGTGAAGCGCTCGCAGAAAGTCTGTCGCGTGTGTTCGCTGGCTTCGGTCTCTGGAACGGTGCCGCGCAGAGCGCAGTAGCCGGCGTAGGTTCGGCTCACTTGAGGCTGGAACAGCGCGCGCACCATCGAGCTGGGGCCGTCAGCCCCGACCACCCTATCGGCCACAATGCTGCCCTGCTCGCCAGTGCTGCTCTTCCAGAATACACGCACACCATCGCCCTCCTCCTTGAGCTCAGTCACGGTGCGATCGTGAAAGTGCGCCACCTTGCCCTGCTTTGGGTCCTCTTCGGGCACATCGCAGTAATCGCTCTCGATTCTGTCGTAGTTGGCCCGCATCATGTAGTAAGTTAAATCCCACTAAGAGATGCTCCATGTCAGCTCCTTAAGTATCCCTTGATACAAAACCGGGTTGCTCACGGAGCTCATGTTCTGTATCATATCCACGCGATGCACAACGTTGCCCTCCTTGTCCAGGTACTGACGACGCTGTGAAGTGACGGCCATCGGCCGCTTACATCGGTTGAACGTCTCAAAGAACTCAAGAGAATCACCTCCAGCCACGATACCGGCACCTTGATCATGCAAGAGAGGCGTGGGATTCCGCTCCAAAATCGTGGTGTCATGGCCCAAGGATTTCAGGGCGATACCGGTAGCGAGACCACCCAAAGATCCTCCTACCTATAGTGGCAAATATTAGCAACGTTTGAGGAAGCCCTAACCTGCAAGCATACTATTACGAAGTGCAGCCGCTTCGTCTGCTCACTCATGATGTCGATCTGCGTCTCGTCGCTAGGTATTCGGTACAGTTTGCATTACAGCTGAGGGGTAAGACAGCACAGTACCGCGCGGAGGGAGACGGCACCGCATATATCCCCCAAACTGAGGGGTTCGTGTAATATCAATATATATAGATCTATATGCATGTTCTAGAAATATGAACCGAGCGCGAAGCAACCACAAAAGAAAAGCCCCGACTTCGGGCGTATTGGGCGAGAAAAGTCCCCGTTCCGTCTCAGAGCCTAATGTGCAGCGTGATGCGAGACCGTAATGCATGCAATATCCGCTCTATGCTGTATGTGGTATTCCCAAGTTTGTGTCCCAACCCGTCTATCCAAGTACGCCGTGCGATGCGAGCCGCAGATAAACCCCCCTTAAGCCGCTGGCACACATGCCTCATGCCGCCTCTAGCTTTCCAACGACCGGCTGGACAGCGTCCAGCAGTTTCGCGGCTCTCTCCTCGTCCTCCGCCTGCCTGTTCAGGAAGCTCAAGTATGCCTGCCAGCCGACTGCGATGACGCCAGCGAAGACGCTCCGGAACTCCATAGGGACGAAAGTGAAGCTGAAGGCGGTGACCGCTGGCCAGAGCTTGACCGAGTTCATCATGCTGATGGGCACCGTCTTCTTGATGCGTATCCAGGTCTCCTCGAGGGTTTCGCCAGCCAGTAGCGCCTGCATGCCGAAGAAGTAGCTGTTGAAGATGGGGGTGAAGCAAATCTGGTTGACCGTCACCTTGGTGGCAATCGAGAGCACGTGCGAGGCATAGTTGAAGTTGTGCGACAAGAACATGAACCTGCGACGACAACCATTGTCAGCCTCCCTCGACGTCCCAACTGCCGGCCTTTTGTTGGCCCTTTAAGGAGGGAACACATACCACTTGTAGCTCGGGATCGATGAGATAGCCCCGATCAGTACCGCCCGCCCCGTGCGCAGAGGATCGTAGTCCCTCCCGCCCATGTTCTGGGCGGCGATGTCCCCGGCGAAGAAGATGACCATCGAACTGCACAGCTGTGTGGTGAGGGGCCGCTTGCGCTGCGCGCGCGCATATGCCTCGGCCGCGCGCGTCAGCGGGCCAAGCCTCTGCCAGAAAGGCAGTGTAGGGACGTTATTGGCGACGGGGATCTGTTCTTCAGCGGGCGGGGTCTTCGAGGTCGCATGGTCGGTGTCGTTCTTGGTGGATTGCGCACGGCGTTGTGCTTGTTGCGCCCGCGACCGCAGCGTGGGCGCATGCCGGCGCAGAGCGCCGCGGAGGAGGACAGGCACCGCCATGCCTTGTTCGCGCTCGCTTCGGGGTGTTGTGTTATGTGGATTGCATCGTCGCCGGGGCGTTGCCGGGAGGAAGGAACATGTGGCCCGCTGTCCGCCCTATCTAGGCGCTTTAGCCAGCGGGACCGGGTTCGGCAAAGGGCACGAGAGCAGGAAATTTTCGGGACTGCCGGCCGGGATCGGACTTGCCGGCCCCACCGTGTGATGCCGCAACACACCGTTGGAGTCTGGATCGTTGGGGCTCCGACGCTGCAAAATAAACTTGGTAGTTTTAGAGTTTACAACTATTTTCTTCTTCTTTGTCTGTTGCGGCTCGAACCTCTGAACGGGAAACTCAAGATTCCATTGTGTCACAGCTCGCTCGCCCTGCGACGATTGAGCGAGCGCCCGGTTATTTTCGGCATTATCATCCTACAGCCGGGTTTAGTCCTTCTGGATCTTGAGTCTTTCCCTCGGTGACCGGCGCGAGAACACGGCGCAGGTCTGACTGCCAGAACATACCTGAGTGGCTAGCAGGTTGCTCATCAAGGGTCGGTCTCCGAACTCTGGTAGACATATTGAAATCCTTCATCCCCGCCCTAAGAAATGAGGTCTCTATTGTATGAAAGTATCTGCTTCCAAGTTTTTAGCATCCTTTAGCGGATATGCGCACATCTCTGCTGTAAATAATGTCATCATGTTTTCTTCCTCTCATATCTTGTTTAAACGATTTGCCAAATCGATCACTACGGAATAATTTCAAACCCAGCCACAGATGAGTGTAACATGCCTCTATCGCGCACGTATTTGAGTGTTCTTGTCGCGCGAAGTTCTCTCTGTACTGTAAATAAGACGACGTTAGAAGATGCTCTTTTGTCACTTGAGCCAAGCGACAGCTAAGTTGGATTCATGCTCTTTGCCAATGATGTCGCGATAGAGATCCACCCTGCGTGCCTTTCGGTACCGATGCCCTCCGGCAAGCTCCAGCTTCTGCTTGGAGCACACCGCAGTTGCAATGTCCTCGCCGAGCGCGTGGCACTCGGACACAATGTCTCCGAACGGGTCCAAGATCATCGAGCACCCGTTCTTCAGCTGATCGTCATCCATGCCGATGGGGTTGGAGAATACAGCGTAGATGGCGCTGTCGTAGGCCCGCGCGGGTAGCCACTTCATGAGCCAGCTCCGCCCCTTCAGACCGTTAAACTCGGCCCGGAGCGTCGTGGGATCCCTGGCCCGGTTCTCCCACAGCACAGGGTCGACAAACCCGGCGCCTGGGCGGGTCGATGGCGTGCACATGGTGACGTGTGGCATGAAGATGATCTCGGCCCCCAGGAGCGCGGTGGCCCGCACATTCTCAACGACGTTGTTGTCGTAGCAGATGAGGATGCCGCACTTCCAGCCAAGTAGGTCGAATGTCACGTACTCGGTCCCCGGCGACAGGTATTTGCTGATGAAGGGATGGAGCTTGCGGAACTTTGTGACAAAGCCAGAACCGTCAACGCAAACGTACGTGTTGTAGATCTTGTCCTCACTGTCACGCTCGAAGAGACCGGCGAGGACCGCAACGCCATTCTCCTTAGCGATCTGGGCGAGGGCGTCGATGCTGGGGCCGCCGGGCACCGTCTCTGCGACAGCTAGAAGTTCATCCTTCGAGAGCCGGTTGGCGAAGGTGTAGCCCGTGATGGAGCACTCATGGAAGGCCACCACTTGACATCCTTGCTCGGCGGCTTTCTTGGTCAGCAGTCGAATGATGCTCAGGTTGTAGTCCTTGTTGCCAGAGGCGTTTTCGAACTGAACTGATGCAATCTTGATGTCTGCCATTTTCAAAGAGAAGAAAAAAGATATGACTGGTCTGAATTCAAACTAGACGTCATAGTTGGTCGAACTCGACTACAGAGGGGTTATATGTGCTCGCAAAGGACGGCAGTTTGAGGTCACCAGTGCGCCGGTTCCTGCATATCGAGCATCGATGTCACGTTGTATTTCCACCACGTTTGCTGCATCTAGCAACCCATTGGGCTTCATCGCCAAGCGGCAACTTGCGAGCAAAATGCTTGTTGTCAAGTAGAGTCGGGTAAACGTTGCTTCCGAAACTCGCATCTACATAGTAGAGCTTAGCTCAAACACGGTCTTGTTTTTAGGTAATGCTAAGCCTAACATCGCTCCGGCAGTGGAGCATTACGGTACCTGAGTCGGAATACCCTCCCTGAGACTAGTGCTTACACAGGTTAGGGAATGTTGTACAGCCCGCTATGCACCTCCAAATACGAGAAAAGGTGGTCGTGGGTTCCGCCACTACCTTACGACTTGGACACTAACCGGCTTCTGGTATATAAAGTCGACTCGAATCCAATCGGAATGCATCATGTTACCAGCAGCTAGCCGGTAGCGGCTAGTTAGAAGGGCTGTAGTTTTCTGGTTGCATCGCACTGTACTGCATCAAATCTTGAGTCACGCCGAGCAAGTTTGGTCCAATGATGTATTGGGTTAGGCTGCTGGCCCCGTGGGATAATAAGGAGCGTAACACAGGCAGTGGCAAGCCACGAAAAGTTGAAGAAAAGTGCAAAAGTAAATCCATCCTGTAAGAACAAAGCTCCCGCGCCTAATGGGTATCGTGCCACGCGCCGGCCTGCTGACGAAATGGAATGCCAGCACCAGGAAGCGGCGACGGCTTGCCGTCCCGACGCCCCGTCTTGTGGGGGCCTCATGTGGGCGCCTCCAGTGAATGGTGCCTTGGTCACCAGCTGCTAGACGGCGCAATGCGGCACGACGTGGCGAGCTTAGAAACCGTGGACCTTGATGGTGTTACCATCCAGTCCTAGGCCGTTGCCCTTGTCGGTCAGGAACTCCTCTATTCGGTGTGTTAGCATCCACAACGGTATCAGTGGTGAATGAGGTGCGGGTGTGCTCAGGAAAGGAGACCAAAGTGAGTCTTACTGATCTTGTTGCGCTGATCGCCCTGGAGCTGAATCACCTCGCCCATGCCCTGTCGTTCTGTCAGCGACCTCCTACATATCATCTGGTCCTTAAATAGACATACCTTGGACTCGGTATCCGAGATGATCGTGCCATTACAAGCTGAGAGCCAGTTAGTATCCATATCGGTGTAAAGAGACCCATCGTTATGGCATACCGAAGTCCTACAGGCAGTTAGCAACTGGACATCGTGGGGACATCCGATTGGGTTCACATACCTTCTTGATGACCTTGAGGATTTTCTACAAGACTTCAGTTAGCGACTGGAGTGGCACAGGATTGAAGGCAGCGTCGTGTCCTCGAGAGGTTTCTAACTGCGACGACCGCGTGAGACTCACCTTATGGTCGAACTTAGGGGGGATACCCTGGACCGTAGTCAAGGTCTTGCGTCCATTGCGCTCTGTTAAGGTACGGTTAGCGAGCTGGCGATAGTTGAGGTGGAGTGTGGAGTAGCTGCGCTCGGGTCGCGTGCACAGAATTGCCTGGGAAAGGGATCGCGTCGCGTACGCTGGATGCGAATATGGATATACTCCTGCTGTTTCGCCTTTGTCTGCCCGCTATCTTCATCGGCCTCGGCGAAGGGATCTGTTGACACGAGAAGGTTAACACCTGGGAAAGCATCCACGCGCGACCTTGTGGAGGGGGGGAAGGGGGAGGGGAGTGTACCGAAGGTCTTGAGATTTTCGATGGACATAAACTCGACTTTAACGGGTTGTCCTGGGGAGCGGGGTTCTGTAAGAGAATTGAGGGAAGAGGTCCAAGGCCTGAAGGCGGTTTGTTTAGACGATGTGTCTTTGCAGGAGAGCGTTAGCAGGAAGGTCTGCTTTGATGGAAGTTGTTTGTTGGTGGAGAGGAGGGTGGGAATCCGATTTGGGTTGACGTTGAGCAGATAAGGAGGGGCAGTTAGCTGGGTGTTGTGGCTGGCGAATCACGTCGCTGATTCGCCCTCAGTCCCAAATGCCCCCACCATGCAGGTCTCACCGCCTTCGGATGATCTTCGGCCGGTGGCAAGAGGCAGTTGTTCACAGCCTGGGTCAAAATTTCCAGCCGTCACGTCGTTCTCGCGCCTGGAAACATTTCAGATCGACGCCACCCCACGGGATCAAGATGGATGACTTCGAGTCGCTCGAGCTGCTGTCGCTCGTGTCCAAGGTGACATCCGAGCTTCAAAACCATTTGGGTATCAGCGAGACGGCGGTCGCAGAGTTCATCATCGGGAAGCGATTAGAATGCAAGAGCTTCGACGACTTCAAGAGCGAACTCGCCGCCGAAGGGGTTGACTTCCCGCCCAGTCTGGTTGAGAGTATCGATCGCCTAGTGCTCCGAATGCACCCGAAGTTCAAGGGAAATGCGCAGCAGAATGGGAAAAATGGGAACCATCAGGACAGCGACCGGGCGGGCCGGTCAGCGGAAGAGAACACAAAGCTCTTCAAAGGCCTTGCTATTCCGGACAAGGAGGCCGAAGCCCACGACGACATCGACGACACCCTTGCTCTCCTCGAGAACCTTGAGCCCAAGAGACCGTCAGCAAAGAAGCCATCGAGGAAGAGGAGCCGCAGCCCTGAGGATGAGGACCGGAGAGGCCGCAGGCACAAGTACCGATCGCGGTCACGATCACGCTCGAGGGGGCGGCGGAGAAGAGACGAGGACGAAGAGAGGCCTCGAAGAAGAGATGAGGATGGAGAGAAGATGCGGCGACCAGAGCCGGAGCTTGACGATGCCCCCATACTCTTCAAGGTGTACGACGGTCGTGTCACGGGCTTGAAAGACTTTGGTGCATTCGTCCAGATCGTTGGTGTGAAAGGCCGCGTCGATGGCTTAGTGCACATCTCAGCTCTTGTGGAAGGGCAGAGGGTAAACCACCCTTCAGATCTTCTCTCCAGAGACCAGTTCATCAAGGTCAAAGTCGTCAAGATCGAAGGAAATAGGATCGGGCTCTCGATGAAAGAAGTGGACCAAGAGACTGGCATGGATCTGAAGCCGCAGCTGAGAATCCAGTCCGGCGCCAACATGGAGGCTCTCGGAGGTACGAGGAACGGCTTCGCACCCGTCGAGAGCGCTCCGTACCAGACCTCCGTTCCTCAGCAACGTCAAAAGAAGAGGATGACTTCGCCCGAGCGATGGGAGATCCAAAGGATGATTGCTGCGGGCATTGTTAAGGCGTCGGACTATCCGGATCTAGAGGAGGACTACAATGCAGCGTTGCGAGGAGAAAAGACGATGGAGCTCGAGCAGGAGGTGGATATCGAGGTCAGGGAGGAGGAGCCGCCATTCCTTGCAGGCCAGACGAAGCAGTCTCTCGAGTTGTCACCCATTAGAGTCGTCAAGGCTCCCGACGGGTCCCTCAACCGAGCTGCCATGGCAGGTACCAACCTGGCCAAGGAGCGCAAGGAGATGCGCCAGCAGGAAGCGGAAGCGAAAGAGGAAGAAAAGAAGGCCGACCTGACTTCCCAATGGCAGGATCCCATGGCCAATCCCGAGCAGCGGAAGTTTGCCTCGGATTTACGAAATGCCCGAACACAAGTAAGGCCAGACGCAGTGCCAGAGTGGCGCAAGGCCATCGAGCCGAAGGACCAGTCACTAGGGCGGCGAACCAATATGACCATCAAGCAGCAGCGAGAGTCGCTCCCCGTTTATGCGTTCCGGAATCAGCTTGTCAAGGCTGTCCGAGAGAACCAGATCCTGATCGTGGTAGGAGAGACGGGCTCCGGAAAGACGACACAGCTCACACAATATCTTGCCGAAGCTGGCATGACCAACAACGGAATGATCGGCTGCACGCAACCGCGTCGAGTCGCCGCCGTCTCCGTGGCCAAACGCGTTGCGGAGGAGGTGGGTTGCCAGCTGGGGCAAGAAGTAGGCTACACCATCCGATTCGAGGACAACACGAGCCCGGCTACCAAGATCAAGTACATGACCGACGGTATGTTGGAGCGTGAGATCTTGGTTGATCCCATGCTGAGGCGGTACTCGGTCATCATGCTCGACGAAGCACACGAGCGTACCCTCCAGACCGATGTTCTTTTTGCACTCCTCAAGAAGACGCTCAAGAAACGCACGGATCTCAAGGTTATCGTGACTTCGGCCACGCTCGATGCGGACAAGTTCAGCTCCTATTTCGAGGAGGCCCCTATCTTTACCATCCCTGGACGGACTTTCCCTGTAGAGATTCTCTACTCCAAGGAGCCAGAATCCGACTACCTCGACGCGGCACTTGCGACCGTCATGGAGATTCACCTCAGCGAGCCAATGGGTGACATTCTGGTCTTCTTGACCGGTCAGGAGGAGATCGACACCAGTTGCGAAATTCTCTATGAACGCATGAAGAAGCTAGGGCCTGGAGTGCCTGAGCTGATTATCCTCCCGGTCTATGCCGCTCTTCCTAGCGAAATGCAGAGCAGGATCTTTGAGCCGGCCCCACCCGGTAGTCGTAAGGTCGTTATTGCAACCAACATTGCCGAAACTTCCATCACCATCGACTTTATCCACTACGTTATCGATCCTGGCTTTGTGAAACAGAATGCTTGGGATCCTAAGCTCGGTATGGACTCGCTAGTCGTGACACCCATCTCCCAGGCCCAGGCCAAGCAGCGTGCGGGTCGTGCCGGCCGCACCGGCCCGGGCAAGTGCTTCCGTCTCTACACCGAATCCGCCTTTCAGTCCGAAATGCTGCCGACAACGATACCTGAGATCCAGCGGACGAACTTGGCGCACACAATCCTAATGCTCAAAGCCATGGGCATCAACGACCTGCTTCACTTCGACTTCATGGATCCACCTCCAGTCGCGTCCATGCTGTCTGCTCTGGAAGAGCTGTACGCCCTTGGCGCGCTCGATGACGAAGGACTTCTGACGCGTCTTGGCCGAAAGATGGCCGACTTCCCTATGGACCCCGCCCGCGCGAAAGTCCTACTGGCGGCCGAGGATCTAGGATGCTCGGATGAGATTCTCAGCATCGTGGCCATGCAAGGCATAAACGTCTTCTATAGGCCAAAGGAGAAGCAAAGTGTTGCCGACCAGAAGAAGGCCAAGTTCCACGATCCGAGTGGCGATCACCTCACGCTGCTAAACGTATACAACTCGTGGAAACAAAATGGCTACTCCAACCCCTGGTGCTTCGAGAACTTCATCCAGGCCCGGTCAATGCGCCGTGCCAAGGAAATTCGGGATCAGATTGTCAAAATCATGGACCGCCACCGGCACAAGATTATCAGCTGCGGACGCAGCACAGAGAAAGTTCGGCAGGCGCTCTGTAGTGGCCTCTTTCGCAATTCGGCCCGGAAGGACCCGCAGGAGGGCTACAAGACGCTCATCGAGAGCACCCCCGTCTCGCTGCATCCGAGCTCCGCCCTGTTCGGGAAGAACGCCGAATGGGTCATCTACGACGAGCTTGTCCTGACCACTAAGGAGTACATGCACTGTGTGACAACCATCGAGCCGAAGTGGCTGGTCGACGCCGCTCCCACATTCTTCAAAGTTGCACCCACCGACAGATTGTCCAAGAGGAAACAGGCGGAGAGAATTCAACCGCTGTACAACAAGTATGCTACTGAGGATGACTGGCGCATCAGCGCGCAGAGGAAAACTGGCAGAGGTGGTGGCGGTGGTGGCACCTGGGGTTAGAGTGTTGCGATTGCAAAGCAGGGGGTCGCGTGGATGTTTAGATACCCATGTAACAAAATTCATCGGCTTCAATGTCGAATCTGCTACTTGTTGTACGTGTTGCCTATGCATGAGATGGAATAGAGGCCCAAGGCCAGGTAGGCATGCTTACTTGGATATCCTTCCGTTAGGCCTTTGTTGACTTTAGTTCTTGCAACTCTTAACGCGTTGTAGGGAGACAATTCCTTTGTGCATTGACGGTCTTTTCTTTGTTCCCTTACCCACTCTGCTCTCCTCGAAGAACCTCGTACGGGTATTTGATGGGGAGATATCAGCCTATACAGCGGCACAACTCTACTCCGTAAATTGATCTACCTCTCTGTCACATGGCGGTATTCTTGCGTCGACGAATATTCCACATCGTAGAAACGATCTGGCTCTTCCACATTAGGACATCACGGAATCTCTTGTCTACACCTAGCGGTATGGGAGACAGAACTGGCTCTACTCCTTTGGCGATGGGGTCAACCTACGCGTCTTTCCCACCGTTGGGCGAGAGGGGTCAACCGGAGACAGATGCGGTGCCCATGGTACCAGACTCGGTATCTACTAATGCGGATGGCCAACCGTTACCTATTGTAAGGATCCCTAAACCCGTGGCTACTAATAATGTACAAGCCTCGTCTTCAGTGATGGCGAAGGCTATGGCTCTCTTCGCTCAGCACAGTGAGAAGTTTCAGCCAGAGTCCAGTGCTATTACCTCCCTGAAACATATCGCTGCTCATCATGGTATACCAACTAGTGTTCCCCACAAAGACACGGGAGATAACCCTTCTCCATATCATCGTAAGGTAGGTGATGGCACGGTCAATGGTCAAAGGTCCAACACGAACTAGCAGCATGGAATAAGCTTCGTACACCGGGGTCCACTAGACTACCGAAACTGGTCAATTGAAATATTATTTATTTTCCTCTTTCCCTCCCTTGAGTACATTTATTTCTCGCCCAGATAAGTACCTGCGCTGTCTCTGTTGCCGTGGTAGGTATTTTGGTCAGATGAACGAGAATACCATCAGCACTGCTCATGGCAGATACGAGATTAAGGTGGAGCGCAGGCGGCTGACCCGTGAGAGTTGAGGCATTGAACTGAGAGGGGATTTGCCGATGGTGACGCGCCCTGCCATTCTTCCCACCTGGCTATGGGCAATCGAGGCAAAACTAGCTGCAGTGTGTCGTGGGAGCGGGCGCGTTTTGGTAAGTGCAATATGATATGCCACTTCGGTGATGGCGTTAGCCGCACAAATCGCCACATTCAACGCCTTTCCAGGTGGCAACGTGGTCAAAGCCGCAGTTGTTGCACCGGCGATTGCATGCGAAATTCTGCTGGCGGCCCTGTCGACGTCCCTTTTGACACTGTCGCCTGATTGTACGGCTGTCGCTTTGGCAACAGTCAGAGCGGCAGCGAGACAACCTTCTCGAATAGCAGCGGAGATGTCGAACATGCTGTCGACGTCGTCGACAAGTTCAGCCAGTTCGACGTGCAGTTGCGACATCACAGAATCGACTACCCGGTAGACCCTGGCTTCCGCTGCCCTTGGTATGTCAAGCTGGAGAGAGCTGCGGTTATCATAGGATTGCCGGTTGTAGTCGACGACAGGCGTTCCATTGCTCATTTCATCGTCGCCTGTGACGTGTCGGCGTCGGAAACCATATGGAAACAATTTACGAAGCCGGTGATACATCTTGTTTATCAGGAAAGTTCCCAGGATCTGGTGAGCAGTTAATACCAGAGTGCTGCGGAGATTCTCGGAGCGGCATGTCAACAAGCGAACATTAATGTAGGTATTTGACCTAACGGAGATACGAAACAGATTCTTTAGAACTATAATTGGGTATAGAAAGCCCTTGGAATCTCTGAGTAAGCTTCAACCTGTCGTTGTGGCGGATGTTACGGAAACTTTAGGTCACGGTCCAGCCACAGGACGGTAAAACCAGAGGAATTCACATTTAAACACAAGCTATCATTGTGAGGTCTTCATAAACTCTATTATGTAGATCATCGCACATCGTCGTATAACCGCGGGATTCGCATCACGAGATGGCGGCCTCGAGGAGCAAAAAGGTTGCTGAGAACCAAAAAGGACTGGTCGTCAACAGCCCCGTCCTCTAGGCTCAATCGCTTGGCTAAGTTGCGTCCCTGTGAGCTCAATATATGCTGGCTGCGGCCGATTCCACCGTACACCTCCTTTCAGATTAAAGGCGGAGCTGTGAGGTATTTGTTTATTCTCCCTGTTGCTGTACCTATCTCTAAATTCTGGTCTGGTCGTCCTAAGGCAGGTCGGTTCTTCTGTCGCCGAGCGTCCTCATTGCCTCCTCCAGCGTCGATTTCCACTCCGGGACTTTATCCAAGCGCTGCCCCTTTGGGCATACTTCTACAATAGCGCGCAAATAATTGACACCCGTGGACATGGCCTCCTGCCTGGGTGTCATCTTGACCTGTTCTAAAAGCCATTCTGCATCCCGGCTGCGGCATATATCTTCAAAGATAGTGTAGAGCCTCTCCTTCTCTGGTTTTGAATCCTCATTGTTCTGTGTGTTCCACAGAAACGCCTTGACGGGATTCCATCTCGGGGCTGGGACAACGCTAGCGAATTCCCAGTCCAGGATACCTGTGATGCGCATTGTGGCCGGGTCGCACATAATGTTGGCGAAGTGAAGGTCTTTGTGGCCAAGAACGTACGATACTTTGTCCAGCTCCTCGCGGTAGACGGTCGTAAGCCTCTCTGCGAAGCTCTGGATTTGCGGTACAAGCTCTCTCATGAAGACCAGGGACGGATGAATTTGGATGGCATATACGTAACGCTCGAGGCACTCTTTGATATAGGACGTCCAAGAGTGCACTGGCTTGAGCGGATTTAGGGACATGGGATCCTCCGACACGGGGGTATCCGACCAATACTGGTCGACATCGGAGAGCATCCAGAAGGTCTCTTCCATGGGAGGGCCCTCCGTTATCGTATCGACGTCAGTCGAAACGAGCCCCCCGACGTAGGGATGGCTCCACGGCTGAGAGTGCAGCTGTATTACAAAATCGGCCAACTGTTCGATCAGACTCCGCTTCTGCTCTTCGTCTAGCTGGTTGTATAGCTTGTCTACGCTAGTTCCGGGTACTTTTTCCAGCAGCGTGTATTCGTGCCCTAGAACGTTGTCGTCATGGTCGTCAAACTTGACGACGGCAGGGACCGGGATCGAGGTATGCGAGCGAACCCATTTCATGACACCAACCTCGTTGGCCGTTTTTATCCTAGGAAAATGCCGACCGGAAACCCGCAGAACCAGAACGACGGAGCCATCGGGGCCAGGAGCGACAGAGGGAATTTGGTGCGCAGTGTCAGAGCCGAAGGCCAGGATATAGATGGAGTGAAATGCGGCCGTGACCTGCAGGGGCTCAATCCGTGCCGCTTTGGGCAGTGAGAGGCTGGCAAGCAGCTCCTGGATGGAAGCTTCGGTCAAGGCCGGGGGAAGGTACGAGACCGGGCTGGCCATGGCCGAGTTTGATGACGGGTCTCGCTCGTTGAAATGCCTCTGTCGCGATTCAGAGCTTGTCAGATGCTTAGTCTCTATGTTGGTTGGGGTGGCCCTGGTATGCTTATAGTGAACTGCTATAGGCGCATGAAACCTCGGCGCCACTTATTGATGCTACGCTCATACGATGTACAATCCTTCATTTCTCCAAGAAGGGAAAAAAAAAAAAAAAAAAAAAAAAAAAGCAACTAAGGAAAGACAAGGGATAGATATATAAGGTAGGTTTTTTGGTGGCGTGCAGAATATGCCCTATATCGATAGAGACTAGCTATCTGTGTAACGTTTGTTTGACCCTCTCGATGAATCAGAATGAGTCAAAGAAGAGGGGAAGATAGAATAACAAGTCCAGTACATAGAAGGATGGGTGGGGGCTGAGGGGAAAGGGAGGGAAGGGAAGGAGCAAGGGTCGGCACCCGGGAACCTGGACCGCCGTCTAGAACCAGAACCCCTGTGTTTACACCAGTGGGGGCTGGCAGGTGGCCCGAGCTCCAGCGACGCGCAAGGTCGCGTTCTCGAAGAAAAATCCCCGAGCCCAAGCGAGCCAGTGCCGCTCCGAGACCAGCGCCCAGCGAGAGAGACCCCCAGTGCCGGCCGACCGCTGCGAGACAAATTTCCGCCTCTCCGCCCATTGTCCAGCTCCGAGGACACCGGCTTTTCTCTTCTTGTACAATCTTTACCGTCGGCTCGTCGACCCTGTGTCGCAATTGAACTTCTCGCCGTGGGGTGCCGCCTTCTCGTCTGTCTGTGTGACAAAAACAAGGACGCGACCTCGGGCGCACGAGTCCTGCTCCTGCTGCATACTGCGCCCTCCACCCCTCCACAACCCCCCCCCCTCCACCCCCCGGACTTGCAGTCCACCTTACCAAGCCGACCTGCATCGTCACCACCCGGAACATCTGCCGCCATACGCCCAAAACGCGTGTGACGGGGCCTGTGCTGTTTATCTGGAGAATCTCGGTCGCAGCCCCTCCTTCGGCCTGCTTCCGCCGCCCTCCTACCCGGAATTGATCCTCGACCGGCTCTCTTCGACCTCTCTCGTCCTGCCTGAACCAAGAGGGCTCTCCTCTCCTGGCCGCCCCTTCTGCTCTCGACAACCACCATGACCGCGGCCCGCTAGAGAGACCATGGTTCGTGTCACCGAGGAGCTGGCGCTCTCGCCAGAGCACGTCACGCTCTACTATGCCAGCGACCCATTGCTAGGCCACCTGCCCGTGCTAGTTTTCCATGGAGCGTCGACCACGGCGAACTACACCCAGAACACGTCCCGAATCCAGATCCACATCTACAGCCCAGCTGGCTTCCAGTCGTTTCCGCGCATCACCATCTCACCGAACTCGCCCTTCTACAGCGTCGTCAACCATCTTCCCCGCGAGTTCCAGGGCGACGAGATATGCCGGGGGCTTGCGTTTGGTCTGTTCAAGTACTTCACCGAGCTGCCAGAGGTGGTCAAGAACCACCTGAAGAACCAATACCCTACCACACGGGGGCGCCGACCCGGCTCGGCCCCGGCGCTGTTTGGAGAGCAACATGCCGCCGATCTGGCAAAGTCGATGGTCCAAGCCGAGAACACGGCCGAGGTGCTGCAAACCCTGGAGAGTGCTCTCCAGACGCAGCACATCAGCAACGTTGACGTGGACCTGGTCATGCCCCCCGGCTCTATAATTCCACTCGAGAATGCCGACTTGGAGGAGGTGCCGGACGATGAAGACGATATTCTAGACCCAACGTTGAGACAATATGGGATGTACACCCCCCTCATCAGGCTCTTCGGTGAGCCGCTCTTTCTGCCCACATCCAAGCTACGACGGGCGCCATCTAAGCCCAGCTCGTTGAGCAGGAGCAAGTCGTTCACCAAGGACCAGAAGGTTGAGTTGCGTATGAAGCTCGGCGAGCTGGTCGAGACGGAGGAGCGCTACGTCATGAAACTCAACGAGCTGGTCAAGCATATTGCCGAAGACTTCCGCCAGAATGCCAAGAGCCGGCCCGCAGGCAGCATCAGCCCAACGGACGAAGACCTCGAGAAGCTGTTCCCCCGGTCGGTTGACGAGATCCTGCAGATCAACGGCGCGTTTGCCCAGGAGCTCCGCCGCATCATGGACGAGACTGAAGAGGAGGCCGTGAAAGATATGGAACTCCCCTTTCCGGCACCCCGCCTCGGCGGATCGAACCGCGTGAGGGATCCCAGCGGCGCCTTGGCTATCGCGCGGGTGTTTATCGAGTGGTTTCCCAAGTTCACGGACTGCTATCAGGCCTACATCCGGGCGAGCCAGCACTTCCCACAGCTGCTGAACTCCTTCCTGGATCAACAATCGAGCTTCCGCCAGCGGGTCATGCAGACAGGCGAGCAGACAATTCGCTCCATCCTCATCGAGCCAGTCCAGAGGCTGCCGCGGTATAGCTTGTTCATAGACCAGATCGTCTCGTGCTTGCCCATCACCCACCCGGCACTGCACCTAATGCTACGCGCCCGCGACATTATTGCCAACATCTGCTCCATGGACGATCCACTGCCGGACAAGCCGCATGTGACCAATCGGTTGCGCAACATGGTGGAATGCTGGCCCCTCGATCTGGAGCCCCAGGGTCGGCTCATTCAGGCCGTTGATATCGTTGAACTCCCGGCGCCCTACGTGGAGGGACCGAGTAGCAGTCATCAGGATCGAGCCGGCATCCTTCTCATCTTCTCGGATTGTATCGTCATTCTCAAGAAGAAGGTTGCGTCCACTTTCAACGGGCGCGACTTTCTGCGCGAGCTCGAGAAACCATCGCCCGCCGGTCTGCTCGTTTCTATGACGAACGCAGCGGGAGGGACCGGAGCCTGGGAGTTTGCGTTCACGGGATGGCACACTCTGGCTGATGTCCGCTTCACCGAGGCCGCTGGCGGCCGCCTCGTCTGGATGACATCGACCCAAGAGATGAAGGGTGCTCACACCGGCGAGTTCTTCACTAGCAAGGCCATCACGTCACGCTGCTTCGTCCTGCAAGATTCCTACCAGGGTAAGGCCGGTAGATTCGGAGAGGACATTGTCAAGGCGAGAATCGAAGGCAGGTTCGCGGAAGCCGAGCGCGAGGACCCTACGTGGACCCTTCGGTCGGTCAAACCGCAGGATACCACCTTGGCCCTTCACGCAGCCGTCTTCCAGGAGGCGGCAGAACAGCTTATTGAAGGTCGCAAAGAGCCGGCGAGCATCCGGATCGTGCTCGACACCGACCGGGGCACTAAGGGCGCGCCTGTGGGCCACTATGGCGTGGAGATTGTCGTCGAGGTCCGGACAGGTGACCTGAAGCGGATCACGATGAACACGCTCGGGCTGAACGGCAAGAAATTTTCAGATGACATCGCGCTGGAGGATTTCCTTCCTACCCTGACCAGGCGGAGTATGCACTCACCCTACTTTCCTTTCCCTAATATACTGCGCAGGCGGGCTAACCCAAGATATAGTCATTCAGCTTCTGAGTACCCAGTTCAGCGTTGCCAACTTGAGACTTGTGCCTGCCCTCGTCTCATATTACACCAAAATACTCCGTGGGATCACTGTCTCGTCCAAGATTGAGAAGCCACGGTCGTTCTTGTCCACGTCGCCGGTCAAGATGCTATCCAGCTTCCTCAGTGGCACCAGCAGCGCGTCTACACCTACGGATACACTCTCCGGCGGGGCGAAGAACCCTCGGACCCCGGTCTCAAGCCTATTTCCGCCCCCGGTCTCCAGGTCCAATAGCAGCACCAAGGAGACGAGTTCTCTGGCGGGCTCTATCCGGGACAGGGACGGTATTCGCTCTACCGTGGACGAGGAGCGCCCCGAGAACCCCCTCGTCCGTCTCGAGCAGACTTTCACTGGCTATGTGGCCTGTCTGCAGTCCCGCAAGGGTTACTTTGTCGGTAGGACTCTTCTCAACAGAGATGCCGCCGACGAGCTGCAGGTGAACGAGTTGTACAACCGACTGCTCGAGAGTCCCTTCGATATTGAAGCCTCTGCGGACCTTGCAACCGAAGTCACGTTTGCTGCCTTTGAGAAGTTCGTCAAGATTGCGTGGAGGGACCAGATAGGCCCTATCATGACCCCTCAGGCCCTCGATGCCCTGCAAGTTCGAGCCTCGAAGCAGGTCCCCGGCGATTTCGCCGACTTCGTCAACTACCTCTTCAGAGATATGGCCCCTCAGAACCGCCGGGCCTTCACGGCTCTCATCAAGCTCCTGGCGGATCTGCTCGAGGGGTGCGGCAACGATGGCGACCGTGGCGCGCTGACCCTGGCATTTGCCGAGCTGCTAGTGGACGACAACAGTGCCCACAACTATATCAATCTTCTCGATCGCCTTGTTGAGGACTGCGATCGGATTTTCGACGATGCGGGCTTCGGCACTCATATCCAGTTCAAGAGCTCGGGCTTTGACTCGATCAACTCGGCGAACCGCAGCCACAAATCGACTACCGGTTCCATGACATCAAACACCTCGTCGCTGAGGAGAAAGTTCGGCTTTGACACCTTGCTCCGGCAGAACAGCAAGAACGATGAGCGCCCGTCCATGTGGAGGAGTCTGAGCAAGCACGGCCGCAATCCGGCGACGGGCGAGAGCTCGAGCCTGTCCAAGGCTTCGGTCAACCGATCTAGGTCTGTCGACATGTCTATGCACACTCCCGGGCCGAACAAGCTGCGACGTCCGGCATCCCGTGATCGCCCACCTGTGGCTGGCGTGTTCGACGATATCAACCACCGGCCGGCTAGTTCTCACAGGCTAGAGACGATCGGCGAGCCGGAAACCGAGGTGGCGGAGCCCAAGTCGCTCAAGAAGAAGCGCCGCAGCTCGCTCTCCGATCTCAAGGCACTAATGGCCGCGACCACGCTCGAAGACGATGAACCCCCCCTGATGCCCCTACGTCTGAACAAACAGACAGCCGAAAAGTTCAACTCAACTCCCAGGGTACCGCCGCCTTCCAAGATACCCATCAGCCCGCAGTCATACTCTCAGAGCATGCGGTCGCCGCGGCAGAAGGAGAACGTCAACGACCCTTTCTCGCCTAAGGATTCTACAGCGTCCGATAAACCCCGGGGTCATTCCAAGACTCTGTCTACGTCTCAGATCCCCACCCTCAAGCCCACCAAGCTCGCTAGCTCTGTAAATGAGTCGCCGCCGCGTCCTTCGACCAGCCCTAGCAGAGGATCTGCCTCCACCCAGAAGCTACGTCTGCAATCTCCCCAGAAGCTGCGTGAACGGCTCCAAGTGGAGAAGAATGCCGTGGACGAGATCGACGCATCCCTCAAGTCAGAGCTGTCCCGCATCGCCGAGGACATGGCACGTGTGAACTCGTCTCTTCCCCGCTCGGCCACTACAGACATTCGCAAGCTATCCGCCTCAGTCCGTGCCCTCGAGGACCGCATCCCGCAGGTGATTCAGGACCTGCAGGACCGACAGGCCGCTATACAAGGCGAGATGGAGACCACACTCAAGGCGACCGAGGCCAAGGTCAAGTCCATCGACCAGCTGTACAAGGAGGCGACAGCTGAGAATGAGCTACTGTACGAGAAATTCAACAGCGAGCTAGGCAAGATTGTGCGTGCTCTCAAGGGCAAGGGACGCGAGGACAAGGAGGAGCTCATGACCAAGCTGAAGGAGAGCAACGAGGAGGCGGCGCGCTTGAAGAAGGAAAACGCCCGGCTCCGCCGCGAGATGGTGTCTCTGCGGACCATGCTGAAGGGCGGGGATGCAAATAGCTGAGCTATCTGCAACGCTGTTTAGGCTTCGCTTCTCACGCCTCGTGTGGGCACCATTGTTAAGATGTGTTTCGGCGTTGGAGGAAGGTTCGTGCGACTCTAGATTGGGGCGGTGGCATTCTGAATTCGGCCGACAAGGGCCTTGTATACTACTGAGGATAGTATATGATGATGATGGGGGCCCGGGCGGGGTCCGGGAACGGCTGGAGGGACTGGCGGCCGTAGGGGGTTCCTCTTTCGCACGAGGCTTTGTGTGGCGATATTCGCTGGATGGGATACCTCGGGAATGGAGAGCAAGAACCAATATACACGGTCACGATCTATCTTTGCTCGCCATCTGAGATATCCCATGCACTATGGGTTTTGCAGAGTGGCGGATTGGCGTCGGGGTCTAACACCTCATAGAACCTTCCGCCCGCCCGCCCTCGATGCTCGCCGCCTACTCGTCAACCATTCGCGGGAACTCCATATCATCGCGCTCCACCGGCCCACCTATACGGCGGCCTGATCGTAACTGCACTGGCTGTAGCAAGGCTAGCAGGCGCGGCTGGAGCCCGAGCTCGGAAACAATCTAGAGCATCCTGCGCAGCGATGGGTCACATGAACTACCTTAGTAGCTTGTTCTCGCGTCATCATCGCCGGGACTCTCGGATTAGGGAATGGTGGTATCTAGGGTCGGGTGAAGCACGACACCACTGACCCTTGAAGGGGTTGGGCGTACAAGGTAGCATGGTGTCAGACGTAATTGCCCACACTTTCAGATACAGCTAGGCTTGGAGATTCTTTAATGCCTTGCCCGGGAAGTTCCATTATAAGGAATTTCAGAAACAAAATCCTATGGCCTATCTCTGACTGTGAGGCTCTCAGGATTCAAGTGCTAGCGTAGAAATGTTCCTGATTGAGGACGGCTTGAAGGATAATCAAACCCAGGGTGCTGGCTGGATGTGCTCTCATTTCCCTTTTATGAGAAATTTGAGACGTAATTTGCGATGTACCAACCCCGGGAAGTTGTGAACGACCCATCCATCCTCTTCTCGCTCTGCCCGTATTGAGACCGTTCATGATTTTCAAGACTCTCTCCTGGGGGACCAGGTAGTCTACCTAGCAAAGGCTGAAGCTTGCCAATGCTCTCTCGAAAGGGACCGGTTGATTTCACGACCCGGGGGAGACAAAGATTACATGGTCATGAGGTCATGTACGAAGGGGTCTCTAGCATCCCCAACCACACTGCCGCAGCTGGGGTTACGTCGTTGTGGATCTCTTGATCGTACGTGGTTCCAGGACCAGAGACAGACTTCCGCTGTTCCGAAAGGCCAATCTTTATAGCATCACTGCTGCCAATCCCTGTTTCGGAGCTCTTTGGTGAGACGGACCTGTAAGCTGGCTCGTCCATCTCCTGCGCCTTTGCCTTTCAGCTCCTATGCGTCTTTGTACAAAGGCATTCAACCAAGAGGGGCGCGCACGACCTCCACCCGTGCGCTTCCGTTTCCGCCGCCTTTCGTGATTCCGCCGTTCGTCTTATACCCCCGCGTTCCAAGTGGCCCCCAGCGCTCCTCTTCCATTCGTCCTGGCCGCCTGCCTTTTGTTTTGGCCCTAGGAAGTGATCCGGTCTTGGCAGGCACCCCTGAGCGAACCCTCGTTCCCCCCTTCCCCCCTTTGCCCCACAAAACAAACTGCTGCACTAGCAAGCTGCATTTCCCCGCATGCTCATCGCACGAGATTTGCGAGCCGCCCGACACGAGGCCGAAGCTAAGGGGGGACCAAGGGGACCTAGCTTCGGTCTACCGGACACCAGGGAAGTTTCCGCCTAAGAGCTTCTGCACCGCGTTGATCACGCCTGGAGTGCCGTATAACCCCCCCACACCTACGGTAGCTCGACTGTTGTGGAGAGCATCACGAACGCATGGCCTCGAACGCCATCGGGCTATGCCTACTCTCGTCTGGGGCCTCCCCGTCCCACAATTCAAAGAGCGGGCACAGGGCCGTGCTCGGGACATACGGGGGCCAGGCTCTTTCTTAGTGGGCTTACTCGCAGTGAGGTGAGGTTGCTGCGCGCAGGCGCCCCCGCCCCTCAATCCCCTACCGGCCCAAAGGAGCAATGGGTGTACCCCTGACGACAGGGCTCCCTCGGTGATATGGATGCAGTCGTCGTGGCGCCCCATCGCCCATGACCTGACTGGGCGGCGCCACGACATGACGTGGGGAAAGGGAGCTACCCCAGCCCATCGCGGGCTTCAGAGCTGATTGGCAACTAGGGAAGCCGCCATAGCTCCAAGAGACAAGGGCAGCCTGAGAGAGTTCTTCATCCTCTGCGTCTATATGTGTACAAAATAGGCCTGGTCCTGCCCGGCATGCCTCTTCCTTACCTGCTCCTCTCTCTGAGGTCTTCGTAGCCATTTTTGAAAAAATAAAATAAAAAATACAGCAAGTCGCAGAAACACCTTCTGCTGAGATATCCTAATCATGGCTCAATCGCCTGCCCACTCAGTCTTGCAATCGCCCGCTGGCAGCGCTGTCCCTATCCATCACAGCCACCATGAAGAAGAAGCCATCCAGCGCATCCGCACCGCGGCCAGTGTCAACATCTCTGCCGAGCTGTTCGAGAAGCTCTACCTGTCACCCAAGAACGTGGTCAAGGGCGAGCTGAGGAAGACGTTTGGCAACCCGACGCCCATGTAAGCCCCTACGACACACGGTTAGGAGGGCCAAGGCTAATTAAATTCAAAGCGGTCTCGTTGGCTTCCTTCTCGCCCTGACACCTCTCGCCTGCGACCTCATGGGCTGGCGTGGTGCTGGCGGCAGCGGTGCCGCTGGGATGTAAGTCGTCGCTCGCTTCTCTATACACGAGCACTATATACAAAATCAATGACTGACGCACCGTGACCCTCTTTCAGCGGCATGTACTTCTTCTTCGGCGGCCTCCTTCAGTTCGCAGCGGGCCTGCTCGAATGGGTCCTCGGCAACACATTCCCTTCGGTTGTCTTCTGCACCTTCGGAGCCTTCTTCTTCTCGTTCGGAGCGACCCTGAACCCGTCGTTTGCGTCCTTCGCATCATACGCGCCGGCAGGAGAGAGCGCCGCCGTGGGACTCACAACACAGGGCTTCAACGCGAGCTTTGGTGAGCCTGCCCGTCGAGCTCTCAGCATCCGCTAGCTAACTAGGCTGTGCTCTTCAGGATTCTTCATGCTCTGGATGGGCGTGATTTGCTTGGTCTACCTCATCTGCGCGTTGCGTGTCAACATCTGCTTCGTGCTCATCTTCTTCACTCTACTTCTGGCGTTCTGCCTCCTGACCGGCGCGTACTGGCTCCTGGCTAGTGACTACACGGGAAATGCTGCCATGGCTGGAAAGCTCATAGTGGTAAGTCATCCCCCTGCCGATGATCTAAGACACCATCACCGCTGACACGACATGGTCGACACCAGGGCGCCGGTGCTTCGCTCTTCGTTACCTGCGCCTCCGGGTGGTGGATCTTCTTCGCCATCATGCTTGCGACCCTGGAGTTCCCCGTGCAAGTCCCGGTAGGCGATTTGAGCGGATTCTTGGGCAAGAAGGAGGCGTACACGGCCACAGATATAGAGAGCGCCCAGCCGGCGGGAAAGATTGAGGACTAGTCGCCGAGTGGCCTGAGGAACATGAAATATTTCAGGGAATGTAAAGATAAAAGACTGCATTAGCCGTGCGCCGGTGCGCCGTTCGCCCGAAAACGACCTAACCAGGACCTGGGGCGTAGTGGAGAGAAAATATACCCAAGCTTGCTCTCTGACCTGGCCCCCGTCCTGCATGATCATTATTGGCAACCCAACCTCAGAAGCCCCCTATTCCCTGTACCCTCTTTACAGCGCCAATGAAACCCTTAGCCCAGCTGAACCTCCCCGGGTCAACCCCCATAGCGCCCTCAGCCTCCTTGCCCTCGGAGTCCGTCCATATCCCTGTTTCCTTGTCCAGCGCCCCGTACACGTGTGTGTTTTGGTTCCTCCGGATGCCGTCGATCCATGCCCGGCAGATGTGCTCGCTGTCTAGCATTACATTGATCTCCTGGCTGTGGTACCAGCTCTGTGTGTCCTGGTTTCCGTTCCCCTGGATCCCGATGTGCTCATCCACGATCATCAGCTTGATGTGGCAGCTGCGTCTCTTCTGCTCCTGCGGGATAGGCCGCGTCTGGTCTTTGGCCACGTACCAAAAGTAGTGGAGGTGCTGCCGACCAGCCGGCGAGAGGGACTTGTAGAGATTGTGCGCGACCATCTCGTTGTGACCCCCCTGCCTTGGAAGCAGCTCGCCCTGGGCAAAAGTTAGCCACGCTGGATCTCCGTGCGAGGAATTATGCACTGCCTGCACAAAAAGTCTTACCGTATCATTATAGCCCAAGCAGATGTAGCAGTACACGTCCACACCCCGCTCGCACGCCTCCCGTATGGCCGGCACTAGCGGTTCCGCATTCAAGGTCGGAGATTGGATGAACACGTTCTTCTTTGCATTTCTCAGCGCGCTAAGCCACGCCGCGTTCTGCGGATTGGAGACGCTCTTGTGGTTGGGGGGGCCGTATGGATTACGGCAGACGAGAGCCATCGGCATCGGCTCGTGCACAGGATGAGGAATATATGGCGTCATCTCTTCACCCGGTGGGCATTCCGGAGCATCCCCCTTGAAGCCCTTGTTCGTAGTGTGATTTAGCAATCTGGAGACGGCTTCCATTCTGCTCTCGCCGGCCTTCCCAGTGACGGCATTCTGGACACGGGCCACTTCGCCGGCAATATCGTCGTCGTAGTGGGGATCGTCTGCCGTGTGTTCGGGGAGGTCTACATGGCCAGCCGTGGGCCTGGCGATCCGCTCTGGGGGAATGGCTTGCTCGCCATCGTTCAGAAAATCCTCTGCTGTCTTTGCCGGTGCCCCTGTCTCTGTCTGAGTGCTTCGATACTGTTCTCCAGCGCTATTTGCCAAGGGCTGCTGGTCGATTCCATCGTTCCGCTCCGGCACAGGATGTGTTGTGCCCTTGGTGGTGGACGGGCCGGTTACGTCGTCTGCTCGTTCCTCGTTCTGGCTCTTCGCAGGAGCCGATGGGTCGACAGCCCCCGGTTCGAGGACTTTGCGGTTGACTGCGCCGTCTGGAGATCCGTAAGCGTGGGAGTGCTGACCCTTGGGCGGATCGATGACAATTGAGGTGCCGTTGAGAACGCCACCCGGCCCGAACAGGGCTTTGTGGCTCTCTCCAAAACTCCCGATTCCTCCCTGCGCTGCCGGCGAGTTGTGACTCGGCAGCGGCGGGTCGAGCTTCTTGTGCCATGAGATAAGCGCCATATCGTAGAGCGAGTCGACGATTGGGCCTTCTAGATGGATCATCATCTCGAGGTTGTCGTTATCCTGAATGTTGTTGCTCTGGAGAACCGCTATCTTGCGGTCTACCAAGTTCATGACCTTGAGGTCGATGTGCGGTATCTCCGCGGCAGCCGGTAGCCTCACGTTCTTGCCGGTGTATTCCTTTTCAGAGACCTCATAGTGTGGCTCTAGCACCTGCTTGGGACTGCCACGGTCGTAGATGATCTTGAACACAATCTTGTCTCCGCGTTCCCCAGCCCGCCTGTTGAGCTCCCGAATGGCGTCTGTGAGGAACTTGGAAGCAACACTGTCTTGCCAGTAGTTGGTTGCCAGGAACACCTCGCGCTCAGCTCTGACAATCAGGTTGGACATGTGGCGCACAATGTCGGGGATCCTATACCGTCATTAGCCAGGCCGCCTCGGAAGAAGAGTTAAAAATGCCTACACTGAGATGACGGTAAGCGGGACTGCTCCGCAGCTGCCCATTAGCGATGGGCTTACCATCGCATGCAGAGGCGTCTCCTCGAGCGTGCAGAGGGCATCGTGATATATCTAGAAAATACTGTTGGCCTTGTGACCAAGGAATATCTACACGTGGCAGTATCTTACCTGTAGAAAGAGCTCACTGGGCTGTGTCGGGCCCCATTTCCCGCACTTTCGAGCTCTTTCAAGCTCGTCCTCCGGAAGAGCTTCTTGACCGGCGCCGTCGACCTTCTCGGCGCCAGTAGCCTTTAGGATGTGCTTCCCATAAAGTTTCTTCCACGCATCACCAGGCACAAGCTCAGGCTGGCTGGCTAAGCAGGCAGAGACACTCTCCGGGGAGATGCACAGCCCCAGCACGCGGTCGGAAATCACATCGAACTTCTTCTGTTCCTTCATCCCGGAGTGGAGAGCTTCCGCCCGAGGGATAGGAATTGTGTTGTATGTAAATGTTACTAAGGTTGGAACGACGTGTCTAAACGATGTGCAGACCGTCTAACACTGAAGGGGTGTGCGGTGATCGTTGTAAGGGAAACTAACTGCGACGAAACGCACTGAAGCTTAAATAGAGGGGGTGTGTGGTGATGGCAAGAAGGGGAAGAAACTTGTCATTCCTGTAAGCATAAAGAAAGGCTTGGCAGTTTTATAGAAGAGGCGAGGCGAACCAGAGCAAGAGGATGTGTGCTCACTAGCAACCAAGGGCAGTCCGGCCGGGTCGACGGGCTCGACGGGTTCGAAGGGACTGGAACGCGGCGTGCCAAGCTTTTGCCAAGAAATGCCGGGTGCTGCCGATCGATGACGGATTAGGCGCAGGTTAGGCCCGGGGGTGACAGCGCGGACGGCTCATAGACACAATTACTTGGGGAGGGCCAGAATTTCGGCGGGGGAGCTGATAGGAGGATATTAAATAGCATGCACCCGCGTGCAGACGGGCAACCGGCCGTGCAAAGTGCTGAAGCGTTCCTTGATTCGTATTACCTGCATGCGCGGCGCCTCCAACTCGCCAGTCGTGGATTCGCCGCTTTTGCCGTAATCCCTGCGTGGCTGGGGGCTGCCATTCCCCAGTCGGTGACGTCAACCGCTGGCTGGGCGTCGCCTTGCGCACGCGACCCAAACCCGATCGAGAAGCACCATGCCGGGAACCTCTCCAAAATAGGGGCCAAGAGAATGAGGGAAGACATGAGTATTCTACAGTAGCAGCGTCGTGCAAAGCTTGGGACCATAGCCCCACGTCTAATTTAGGTATATGAGTGTTCAATTGGAGGTGTTTGGGATCGCCGCTACTCGATGTATCCTCCCTGGCTCTGATTGCAACTCGTGTACTCCGTACATAGAGAATAAACCCTGTTCCATGATGCGTGGTTCTCCATGAAACCGATAACACCGTCACGTCGGCCCGAGGACTTATACACAGCGTGGGATGCCCTGCACCTAGAGGTCCCGCCAGGCAGCGTCCGCCTCAAGCTCGGCGAAGTCGGCATGCGCGAGCTCGTACACAAACGCCAGGGTCATGCGGGCATGCTGAAGCATGTGGTCGAACGAAAGATACTCGATCTTGTCGTCGGTGCTGTGGATGTGGTTGTCCGAGTACTCGAACGCCGACTCGATGACGAAAGCAGACGGGTAGCCAGCCTTGGAGGCCGAAGCGTGGTCAGAGCAAGCATAACCGCACTTGGTCTCGATGTACGGGATATCGCAGTACTGCGCGGTCCAGGTCAGCGGGAACTGTGCCAAGGGGCAACAGAGACGATTGACGTACCTCAACGATGATCTTCTTGATGAAGTCGGTCAGCTTGGGGTCGACATAGTCGACGATGACGCCGACCGACTCGACCTTGCCGGCCTCGAGGGTGCGGGTAACATAGCCCGTCATGTCCTGCTGAAGCATAGCCTTGACGTCGCGGCCGTTCTTGGCATACTCGCTGAAGATGGCCTGGCTGCCCAGCAGACCGCCCTCCTCAGCGCTGTACCAGTGGAACTCGATCGTGTTCTCGTGCTTGCCGCTAACGATGGCCTCCGACGACAGAAGGACGCGGAAGGCCTCCAGGATGGTGACGGTGCCGCTTCCATCGTCATCCGCACCGGGGGCGGCGAGGATGCTCGGCAGCCAAAGGTTGATCGAGTCCTGGTGCGCACCGACCACAACGGTCGAGTTAGTCTTGCCGGGGATGGTGGCGATGATGCTGTTCTGGCCCCACGAGTGCGTGAAGTGCTCCGCGGTGACGTGCTTCTCAGCGCCGGCAGCGAGGATGGCGTCGCGCACTTGACCGAGGAGCCACTCGCTGGACTGACGGCCGTAATCTGACTTATAGTAGCGGGTATGGAAGCTTGTCAGGCCCTCCAGGTGGTCCTTCATCTCCGTCTTGGACAGATTCGCAAGGAGAGGGTTGACCTCCTTCTGGAAGGCCGGCTTCGCGGGGAACACGGCCTTGGAGGCGGTCGACGCACGGAGGGAGGCGAGGTCAGGGGTGTCGGTGATGTCGAAGAACCGCTGGCCATTCTGCACGCAAGCCGTCAGCGCCATCCCCACAGCGCCTGGAAGCAGGCGAAAAGCTAGGGAAGGAGGGAGTTCAAGATGAGTGCAAACCTACCCTACGCAGCTCCCATTTCTGCTCCTCCGTCACCCATCTCGTCTCGCCGGGGGACAGCTCAATGTGGTACCGCGCGACGTTGTCGGTCTCCTCCTTCAGGGCCCAGTCGGTATACAGGCCCACACGGTCCAGCTCGCCATTCTCAACGAAGCGAGCGCTCACCGCCGGGATGAGCAGCGCGAGGAGGGGGGCGTTGGTGACCTTCATGATGGCGTACGGGTTTTGTGAATGGGAGAGGATGCTTATCGGATGAGGAGGAGAAGCTGAGGCCGCGCGGGTGACGGCCGGCTGTCTCCAGCTCTCAGGTACCTACCTGTTTCGGCTGTGCGTCGTCACTGCGGGGGCACGCCACCCTCTGCTCGGTTGCCTGGGGCACGTGCTTAGTCAACGTGCTTATCCCTATCAGCTGCTGCCAACCCAGCCCAGCACAGCTCCCAGCAGCTCCCGGGAGCAAATCTGCGACCCGGATCCATGCCAGTCGCCCCTGCCCTGCCTGCCCATCTTAACCCAATTCGGGGCCAAGCTTAGGGCGCTTCCTCGTACAGCCGCTCTCGAGTAGGAAAGCACTAGTTGACTGTGAAACTTCCGACTTGGGATGAACAAAAACGATCACAACGATGGTTTGGTCTTTCCTGGGCCGTGGACGTCCGGATTTCTTCTGAACAAAGCCTATGTGAGCCATTGCGTTGCTCTATTGCTCCCACTGGCGTGCATGTTACCTAAGATTGGCTTGTTGGGCCCCGAGAACCCCCGCTTCGGTCCCGAGTACGCCACCGATTGGTGATGCGAACGACTACGGCGCCGGGGCTCGCATCCCTCTATAGCTTTTGGACGTAGTGCCACCCCCCTTAGTCCGGACTCAGAGTGCCTCCGGCCCTCCGGGCGCGCGTGGTCGTCCGTAGAAGGTACCTTACCTCATCCGAGACATGGAGCTCAGGGAGTAGCCGGCCTGTGGTTCCATGCTGTTTTGTTATTACAGCTCGGCGTCCTCGGTTCTTTCAGAAACGATAAAGCTTGAGACAGCGGCCTTTCCGATTTGTAGCCGTGGAATATTATCTCTAGATATCTCGTACTCCCTCGCAGCCATGGCTCCTGTCACCCCTCCGCCCAGGGATGTGAAGAGCGCCCCCAGCGAACACATCCGGCGCGGCCACTTCAACGCGTCCCCAATCGGCACGACAACGGTGGTTATCGGTCGTGCTCTGGATCCCTTCCTTCAGTATCGCTTGATCAATGGCTGGGGCGCGTCATTTCTGTCCAAGCTTGGACTCGCGGTCGTGCCGGCCGCGGTTCCGGCCTTCCACACCGGGATCTCCGCCCTAGACTCGCTCGGGCTCTCGCTTCCGCGTCTTGTCGTGCTCGCCATGTCCGTTGGCAGTGCCGCCAAGCATATCCTCTGGGCAACGGCGCTATCGAATGAGGAACTCACGCCTCAGTTCGCGGTCATGATCTCCGGGTACAACGCCGTCTTGAACACCGCGAACGCCCTCTTCTTTGTGGCTGCCGCTACGTCTTCGTCCCTTGCCTCGCCGCAGATTTCTATCCCAGGGACCGGCGCCACAGTCAGCCTCCCGGTCGTTCTCGGCACCCTTCTCTACACTGCCGGCATCGCTATTGAGACCGTCTCTGAGATCCAGCGCAAGCAGTTCAAGGATCGGCCTGAGAACAAGGGCAAGATCTGCACCACGGGGCTGTGGGGATGGGCCAGGCACATCAACTACACCGGGTACACCATGTGGCGCACCGGTTTCGCCCTGGCTGCCGGCGGCTGGATTCCGGCTGCGCTGATTTTCGCCATGCAGAGCCACGGCTTCCTGACCCGGAGCATCGGGAGCCTAGACTCTTACATGACGGAGAAGTACGGTGAGCAGTGGGCCAAGTACAACAGGAATGTTCCGTGGAAGATTTTCCCGGGCATCTACTGAGGCGGGTGGAGCCGAGAATGCAACGGTAGAGAAGATCCGGTGCTCAGTATTAACGAGGATATCACTGTACTCTATGTAAGATGCGAGACCGCTAGCTGAAAGAAATATGAACTCCTCAGCATGGTATCGACCCATGTGGATGTATTCAATACAAAAACACCGTTGCCGTGAAACCGGGCGTGCTATGCAATGTGTCCCGGTCGCGCTGGGCCCATTAATGGGCCCATTGCACCATTGCGCCCCCTTCCCGTCCCCATACCACCCTATGTTCACATGCTGTCCTCCATCTGCCGACTCCTAGTCTTGGCCCAGTTGTCGCGCTCCTGCTTGCCTCCCTGACTCTCGAGGCCCATGCCGCGTTCAACCCACTCCTTGCTGCCCATCTCAGTGAGCCGGGAGAGGGCGCGGGCGAAGGCGAAAGCCTCCTCGTCGCCCGTGAACAGGTTAGACTTGCGCAGCTGCTCGGTGTTGTGCTCCAGGTCGTCCATCATGTGGCTCATTACATCTTCGACCGACCGGCCCTGCGCTGCGCCCTCCTGGCCCATGAGCGATTCCTGCATCTCTTGCCTTGAGACGAAGAGTTCGGTGAGAGGCACCGCGGTGGTGAGCACTAGCTTGGCGTGCGACTCGTACACGGCATCGATGAAGGTGATGAAGCGCCGGGCTAGGTCTCGCTCCCGAAAGGTCATCCCCGGCACCTCGCTGACGATGAAGGCGTCGTAGGACCGCATCAACTCGATATAGTCGGCGGCACTTGTCGGACGCCCGATCAACTCGTCGAAGGTGAACCAGGCGCACCGCCCGCTGACCCGGGGCACGTGGATCTCGCGGCCCCAGACCCTTTGCACTTCCGGATGGGGTTCGGGGGACTCCGGGTCGCCGAGGAAGCGGAACCACTTCTCGGCATGCGAGGCCGCGTGGTTGTCGAGCGGGGTGTGGTACACGCCCGAAGGCGGGCGGGGGATCTTGCGGTAGTCGGTGGTCGAGTCGAGGTTGATGACGTGGAGACGTCTCTTGAGGAGCTGGATGGCAGGGATAAAGCTATCCCGCTGGATACCGTTCTTGTAGAGCTCGTCGGGATGCCGGTTGGACGTGGTCACAAGCACCACGCCGTGAGACATGAGGCACTCGAGCAGGCGGCGGAGGATCATGGCGTCGGCCACGTCGGTGCACTGGAACTCGTCGAAGCACAGCACGTTGCCCTGCTCGGCGATGTCGGCAGCAACGAAGGGGATGGCGTCAATGTCGTTGCCGTGCTCCATCTTCATCTTGTGCAACCGCCTGTGCACGTCCTGCATGAAGTTGTGGAAGTGGATTCGCGTCTTGGACTTGACGTTGCTGGGGAGCGTGTCGTAGAACAGATCCATGAGCATCGTCTTGCCGCTGCCCACATCACCGTACAGGTACAGCCCTCGGGGCAGATTCTCAGGGATTTCCAGCGCCGGGCCCTTGGAGCCTCCTCCGAACCATGATCCAAAGAGCGATTTCTGCGGCTTAAGCGATTCGAGGGTCGGGTGGACGACGGGCGGGGCGTGGTACTGGCGGAGCTCATCGTGGAGATGCTGGAGGCTCTGGATAATGCCTGCGGGAAGCCGCGGATCAGCGCTGGGCTTGCTTGTCACGGGAGGAGGGGCGGGCGCGGCAGGCATACATACCTCTTTGGTGCTCGTCGTTCCGCAGGGTCCCCCGATCCACACGCCTGTCATACTCTTGTATCGGGCCAATGTCGTCCGTGTTGACTGTACGACGTCAGTTCTTGGCGTTGGGGAGACACGGCGGCTGCGGCAGCTCACCATTCTTCACAGTGGCGCTCGAAACGGAGGAATTCCTTCTCAGCGCTCGGGCAGCAGCGGGAGACCGGGGAAAGGCGAAGGGACCGTGGCGCACGCCGAGAGCCAATGCCCGGCCGGCTTCGCTGCGTATGCGGCATCGCGTACAGAGGGTGCTGCGTCGTCGCGCATACCCTGGGGTCGCCGGAGCGGCCGGCCGTCTGGGCAGGAGGGCGGTTCGACGGAGGAGGGTCTGCGGACGCATTTCGCCAGGGCAATTCCTTCAGGTTCTCGAGCGGGGCACTTTCGCGGCATAAACAGACATTGTCTCGCAGAATCTGCTGGTATAGAGTAGGACTGATTGGTAGATCCAGGGAGCAATGGCTAGAATATGAGACAAAGCCGCACGGTGAGGTGATTTTGGTGTTCGAGGAAGACTTGGCAGATTCTGCAGTGGCATATGTGTGGTGGGAGTTGAGCCCGCTTCCTCCAAAACGCCATCACGTCAGTGCCCGGCCGGGACGGGGACCGGAGATATATCGGCCTTGTTGCACCTTTTTTTCTTTTTGGGCTGGGGGCCGAGGTTACGGGACCCTCTTTGCTCTCGGAGGCGGCCGACACCCGCATCGCCCGATTTTTTATCCAAGACATGTCACGAGGCGTTTCTCCGCCGCGTGTCTGCGTCCTCTTTGTCTGAATGAAGTCTGGATGCGGCGTAGAAATTCCCTCCGTGGCCATGACCCAATCGTAACACGATCGCTTTGGTGCCTCTCGGTCGCTTTGGTGCCTCTTGGCAGCTTTGAGAGCCAGGCATCAGCCGCGTATTGGCAAATATCACCGAGTACAAAATTCGCAGCAGACTTTTCGCAGCAGACTTTGGTTGTTGTTATACGATATTTCTTATTTGGGTATAAAGCGTACCCTGCTCAAGGAGCCCTTCTTCCAAGCCAAACTTTTTGCGCCATCCTCCTAATCCAAGCCGTCACAGAGGCATCATCCCATTAACTATGGTAGTATACATGGCAGTGGCCTCATTAGGCAAGTCATGACATATAAAGAGCGAAGGCAGCGGCAGCGACCAGGCCAGCGAACGACGCCCGGACGGAGCCGGCGGCGTTGGGCTTCGAGGTAGAGGGGGCCGGAGTCTCGCTAGTGGTGGTGCCACCGCTACCGCCGCCGGTGGTGGAGGAAGGCTCGGCCGGAGCAGGGCCGATGACACCTCCGAAGACCGCCGGCGGGGACTTGGCGTCCGTGGACACTGCCTTAGCCAGGCCCAGGTAGTTCTGCAGACTGCTGGAGATGGTGGGGTTGACAACGCCCACCATGCCATTCTTGCAGTGGGAGCCCGTGTTCTGGGAGCAGTAGTACACGATGGGCTGGGTGTCGTTGATGGTGACCGTGAAGACGTTGGCCTGTGGCACGACGTTAGAATAGGCTCCAGTGACGCAACAGGGCAAATTAGACCTACATTCTGGGCCGAGCCGTTGGTGGGGAACCAGCCCGAGAAGAAGCCGCCAGTCGTGTCCGGGGCGGGGTTGCAGGCGTTGTCAAAGTCACCCCGGACGACGCTGTGGTTCTTGGCGTAGAAGTGGAACTCGAGGGTGTCGCCAACGCTAGCATTGAACGAGTTGGGCGCGAAGGTAAGGCCATCCTTGCCAACATTGATGCGGTGGGTGCTGGCCATGGCCTGCATGGCGAGGCCAGCAACCAGGAGAAGCTTGGAGAGCATGGTGGCGGCTCGAGGGTATATGGAGTAAGAGCTACAGGTGCCGGTGAGCTAGGTGCTAGGTGCGAGGCTGAAGAGCTACCCTGACAAGTGTCGTAACGGAGAGAGTATGAGCAGGTTTGAGAAGGATTGAGATGGGATGAGAGACAACAGACGGGTATGGACGAGGCGACAGGCACGGGATATAAGAAAGACAGCTCGCGCCCCTTGGGCTAGTTTCCTCAGCTCCCCTGCCCATCACATCTCGCGCTTTGGGGTGAGATGGACTAGCTCTGGCTAGCTCTGATGCAGCCGCGAGCCGCCGAAACGATTTGCCCCATGGCACAGCCCCTTTGAGTCTGGTAGGGCAGGAGGTGGCTTGCAGAAGTCTCGCGCCCGTGTCGCAGTAGGTTTGGTGCTGACGGTAACCACCCGCCCTAACCAGTTAGCATCCAGCCCAGCGACAGCTTGGGGCTCACGCCGGCAGGGGCTGAGGTAGCTCAATGCAGCTTCCGTGCCACCTCGAACGCCCACCAGCCCAGGCTAGGATGGATTTGATCTCACGTCAGGCATTGCTACGACAACAAGTCCTCGAGACTAGGTGAGGCTCTCGCCGGAAAGCCGCACCGGAAGGGGGAGGGACGGGGGGACGCAGATATCGATCACCGCCCCGTGCGCGAGCAACGCCACAAAGTTCGTCCAAGGAGAGAAGCAATGACCCCTCGCCGCCGCGGCACCTAACAAGGAAGCTGTGATCACCAAAAAAACCCGGGGCTACCGGGCGGCATGGCGGGTGCTGGGTGTTGTCATCTCTGACAAGTCCGTGTCGTGTCTTCCCTTCCTCGCGGGTGTAAGCAAGACCCGCTGAAGTAGCCTCGAACCCTGTCCTCTTCGCATTCCAGGCCTAGGACTTGGGGGCCGGCTCGCCGGATGCAGCGATGGAACCGCTGAACAAAGTTTGAGGCAACAGCTTTGGGAACGCGCTAGCTGCACCTTTCATCTTGACCTTAGCTCACAAGGGAGAGCCAAGCTTTTTCGGCTCTGCAAGGCCTGGCTAAAATTAGCTGACTTGGAGGGTACCACAGCGGCCGCCCCAAACCCCGCTGGCGCCCGGGGGGGCGGAGCTACAGAGTACCACCAGGCACAAGGTCCAACCACGGCCCAATCCAGCAATCCAGCTGTGCGTCGTTACCGAAGGGGGGTTGTACGAAGTAGCCTCGCGCTTCGTAAAAGCATGCAGATTCCTCCTCCGTGAGGTATGGATGTTTCGACAGCATCGCATCGCATCGCCGCAACCAGCACCCAGCATCGGGTTGAAACATTCCAAACAGGCGGCGAGCAAGGGGGGGGCGACAAGGCCGAAGGAAGCGAGACTGGGCATCGACAGACAGCTAGCCAGCCGTGCGGTCCCAAAGCACGTTGCAAGGGTCCAGAGAAGATTGTCGCCGTTTCACGAGCAGCCACAATGGCTCCCGCAATACATCGAAGGTGGTACCTAGTGTGCCGGGAATACAGGTGAAGCCGTCTGAGGCACGATATTAGTGGTACAACGGCACAAGCCGGACAGGTAGGTACGGTACTTTCTGTACCTCTCCCCCACCCATGCATCGAGGCCCCATCCCAAAGACCCTTTGTAGATCGAAGCCAGATGTAGCTTACTCCGTATAGCCGCGGATGGAGTCAGCAAACATTCTCGATTTCTGATCTTGAATTCCGGTCGCATCCACTCTACCGCTTCGCTCATCGCCCGAGCTGCATCATGGAAGGAGCGAGACTTCCCGAGAAGTGCGAATGTGGAGCGTGGTAATAATACCGGCAGGTGCCGCCCTCCCTCCAATTTTTATGCAGGCCGTTGAGGCGGCCGCAGAACCAAGTCCGAGAACCCGGATCAAGAACCTTCCGCTTTGCATGGAGCAGTGATGGTACCCGCTTGCCGCCCTGAACTGTGGCTTAGTCAAGGAGGAAGCTCGAGCGAAATATGCGAAATAATAAGCCAGTTCGCATGCCCCTGTCATTAGTTTCTACCGCCTTATGGATAAGCACAAAAGAAGATATTCCTCTCTCGGCTTTTAGCTCCAAGATCCGAGTTTTAGTATGTTCACATTGCGAAGTAGCTCGCTTAGCATATGTGAGGACACAATCTGAGCTGGGGTGGCTAGGTGCTTTAATGCTGTTAGCCACGAGTAGCAATATCACCTTGGCTTCACTTATTTACTCTACTCTGATAGTCCACGAAACTTCGTATCAATGATTACAAGCATATATCTCAACGCTGCAGTTTGGCGGCAGCTGGTCCAAGGCAAGACTCGTTTGGACTGCTGCCCTTCATGCACTTGCGATTAACTAGCAGAGCGGCCACGGTTCCGTTGAATCTTCACTTCGCATTGGTTAACTAATTCAACTTGTCTAATCAGAGGCTTGAAGTGTTCCTGTGATTTAGAGCGAGAGTGAAGAGCGGACATTGAATTTGGGTAGCGTCGGCCCCATAGGGCATATGCTATAGAGGCCTCTGCGCTAGAAACATGGCGGAGGGACAATAGGAGGGAAACAACCCTGGCTATAGGCAAATACTAAGGGATTCTACGCGCGGATCCGATGCTTGGTGTTCTTAGGTTGCTACCCTCGTTAAAGAATCGTTAGAATCGTTACAGATTCGGTTAGTTCACCTTTGCTCCTTCTAGTCTCACCACAACATCAGACGAACTATCTTCCTCACTCAGAATTCAGGCGAAAAGTACGGAATTTCTTTATATTGTACAGCTAGAATATTCATCTGGCTCCGGGGCCCTGCTTACGCATGGCCGTGCGCCTTGTTGAACTCGTCGACCACTTCCCTGGTGGCCTTCACGATTTCGAGGCACCCAGGTGAGTCCGAGTGGCAGCAAATGGTCACCGGGTATTCCTTCACCGGGAGCGCCACCGTCTCGCCGGTCACCGCCGTGACCGACTTGGTTTCGATTTGCGACCGCACGTGCTTCTTGACCTCCTCGATGTCCCAGGGCTTCTTCTTGCGGTCGATCTGGAGCGACCCGTCGACCTTGTACTTGACGTCGCCGAAGAACTCGGCCCAGAAGGGAAGGCCGAACTCCTCGGCCGCCTGCTCCATGTACGTCCCCGCCAGCCCGAACACGGGGGTGCCCTTGGGCACGCCCGCCATCACGGCCCGTGCGACCTCGAGATCGCGGCACATCATGCCGTAAAGGATCCCGTGGGGCTTGACGTGGTGCAGCGGCACGCCCTCGCGGTCTAGGAAGGCCTTCAAGGCACCTACTTGGTAAATGACGTTTGCCGTGTGCTCCTCGGGGGTGAGCTTCATCTCTCGCCTGCCGAATCCCTGAATGTCGGGGAGGCCTGGGTGGGCTCCCACTTTGATTCCGTGCTCCTTGCTGAGCTTTACGGCTTCGGCCATGACCAGAGGGTCACTTTCCTCTCGATTAGCTTGGGGCACGCGCTCATGCGAGAGCATGACAAACCTACCCGGCACTGCAGGAGATGTCAGCGGGACTATACGCGGCTTTAACGATGAGAGAACGACTTACTGGAATCCACAGGCAATGTTGGCATGGTCGATCAAGGGGATGAGCTCTTCATCCGGCCCGCACTTGTAGTTGCCATACGCCTCCCCAAGGTCGACGTTAATGTAAGCCTTTCCTTTGATGTGGGCCATGGTCGCTTGGTTGATTAATGGGGGGAGATGAACTTGGTACGGCAGTTAGAGATGTGACGTGGAAGGGGGGCTATAACTCCGTATTTCGAAGCCTAAGAACTCCTCCTTAACCCCTCAGTCTTTAAGGGGTGGTTGACTATCCACAAGAATGGAGTTGTTACGCTATTTCGCGCCGCGAGCTAAGAGTCTGGGACGGAAGCGCTCTACGACGACCAGGATGCACCACTCTTTGTGTCCAACCGGGAATAAGGGCCTGGCGGAGGGGATCTGCCACTGCCCCCACCTCCTCCTAGTCGGGGTTTGCTCCTGTTGCGATAGGATGCACGTCAGAGGCCCCAAGATGGAGTAGGTGGGGAGGGGACTGACTCGTCGGTTCCGATAGATTTGACCCCACAGACAACGGAGCCGTCAAGCACGTCTCCGCCGATAGCATTTCCAGTACCTAATTGTTTGCAAAGCTCCTGGTCACAGGATCGTAGGAGCCGTGATCTCGAAACCGCCTAATCGGCATGGCTGCGAGCCATCGTACCACGAGCGCTCGCATGGTTCCGTGGGCCGAAGCTTAGGGCTCTGTTAAATGTACTAATTCGCCGGCTTTCAGGCGTGTAAAACGTGGCGCATCGCTCGCTCCAGCTCAGGTCCGACATCAAGCCCCTTGCCGGCGATGTCAATCTTCGCGCCGACTCGACCTGCGACTAGTGCAAGCTTCCAAGAGATCTGCGGTACAGAATAACATCTCCGTCCCAGCGATCCGGAGCCGCCTGAGCTGTGCGACACGAGCTATTCACCCCAACAATCAAACGAACCGCGCCCTGTCCCACGGCTCCGGACGTGGTATATCGGCATAGCAAGTTCGACCCGAGGGAACGGATGGCGGCTCAAGCGTCTAACTATAGCCGACTACTCATCTACTTACATGGTAGCGCAAGAATCTTGCTAGGGGATCAATCGCAAGCTGTGGAGAGAGTCTAGGCCTGAAGTGCAGCTGCACTCGCTGGAGGCAGGTACAACAGGTGATTTCGAGGTAGAATTCCGGCCAGCACTTTACACGTCGCTATGCCGGTAGAGCCTCTTCCAGAGCCAGCACCGAGCAGGTCGCTCAGTTGCCTGTATGCCTGATTATAACAGACGAGAAGGCGCTTTTAGAAAGTTCAGTTGGCCCATACTACCGGTAACACGACTGGTTGGAGTCAACAGTCACATCGTCCAAGCCTTGGAGATGGGAGCATTGGCCTGGAACGGCAGTGATAAGCGGCGGGTCCGAAAGGTGACACTGGTATCCTCCTGCATATGCGCGCTGATACCGTCCAGAACTTGGGGTAAGTTACTGTTGAGATAAGGCCTCCAGAAATCTTGAATATTGCGCCTGGAGTCTATGATACCACGTCGGGAGCGAGAATGGCGTATACACTAATACGGCTTCTCGTTGCTGGATAGCTTCTCCAACGGCGCCCCACCGATAGAGAACCCCTTTTCAAATTAGGCGTCTAACTAGACCACCGGCTGGGAAATCTGTGGCAGGGAAGGCATCAGAAGCCATAGTCTCAGGCTGTCCGTATCAGCGGCTAGGCGCAGGTTGACGCTGAGGAGATAGCTCCATGGGCAGACGGCACCGAAGCAACCGGTGGGTCCACCCAGCGTAGGCCCCGGCGGATCGGCAGTGGAGTTGCTTTACCTTTCTAGCTTGGGTCACCCTTTGTCCATGTCTTGGCCGGCCGCAGAGCCTGTTGTACTGTACCTTTCGCTGGCTACCGACGGGGGCACCACGCCACCAATGTAGCTCCACGCTAGTGCTGGGTCACAATCAGGAGTCTGGGGTAAAGATAGCCAAAATAACGTAGTCTGACGAGGATCTCGAGCGTCTGGTCCCATCCCTGCACCGAACCCCCTGTGTTGCGATGCCTTGGATGGAGACCTCGGTCGCGGACGAATGAGATACGGACCACGCCCAAGACGTCCACCCAGGCTGCACACTCCTGCCTCCGCGGTATTTGACTACGCGCTGCTGCACCCTCCAGATCCCGAACTTCTTCTTTTCGAAGCCATACCACTATCCCTAAGTAATCCAACGACCCAACCATGTCTTCGGAGGACGTGTTCCAGATCCCGCCTCCCCTCAGCCAGAGCGTGGGCTATGGCATCCTCATCGGCGTTGGCGCCGCCTTCGCCGTGGGCATGTCCCTCGTCTCGTGGTTCCTCAGTCGGTACATGAACGAAATCCAGGACTCTGAAATGTTCATGGTGCGTCCTTCATGCGCGGCCTCGCTGCTCAGTTGTTTTCAAGTTCCTGCCTACTCAACATCCCGAGCGGAGCCCCCTTTTTTTTTTTTTTTTTTTTTTTTTTTTTCACTTCGCCGCTTTGCTGACTATTGTTTATGAAGACCGCGAAGCACTCTGTCAAGACGTGAGCACCGCCTTCCTGCCGACCACAGGCTCTAAAGAACTAAGTCCGAAGAATGCTGGAGATGCTAACATTGGGCAACTCGCAGCGGTCTTACGGCATCCGCTGTCGTCTCGTCTTGGACCATTGCCGCAACCCTATTGACATCGTACGTTGTCTCCACTGGAGTTCCTCCACCGTCTGCCAATTCGGCATCATACTAAACCAGTGACTCGATTAGGACGACTTATGGCTACTACTATGGTATTTCCGGTCCCTTCTGGTACGCAGCCGGCGCGTCGGTCCAGATTACTTTGTTCTCGGTCGCTGCCATCGAACTCAAACGCCGTGCTCCCAAAGCCCAGACATTCTTGCAGTTAGTGATGGTCCGATATGGCCGTCCAGCCCACATTGTGTTCTTCGTCTACTGCCTGGTTTACCAAACTCTGGTGACTGTTAACCTTCTCGTGGGTGGTAGCGCCATCTTTGCGACCATGTATGTTTGCACCTGGCGTATCCTGGACCCGAACAAAACCCTAACCACTTGGTACCAGGACTGGCGTGAACCGAGATGCTTCTTGCTTCTTGTTCCCGATTGGCGTCGTAATCTATACCCTGATGGGTGGCATCAAGGCAACCTTCATCACCGATTGGCTGCACACAGTTGTCATCTACATCATCATGTGCTGGGGTTTGATCGTTGTCGTAAGTTCCAGAGTACCCTGTCTACTTATTTAGCTTTGTGGTCTTGTCAGGCTTGCTAACAAGGAATCGCGCAGTACACGAGGTCGGCAATCATCGGTTCCCCGGAGAGGATGTATGAACTTCTCATGGAGGCCGCCGCTCTCCACCCGGTGGAGGGCAACGCCGAAGGATCATACCTCACAATGAGGAGCGAGAGTGGTGGCTATATCGGACTCGTTTTCATTGGTGCTGGATTTGCCGCTGCCGTCGACTCTCAGCTCTTCCAGAAGGCGATCGCCGCTGATCCTCGGAGCACCGCCAATGGCTACCACATCGGCGCCTTGTCCTGGTTTGTAGGTGACAGCACAGTCTCAGCCATATCTAATACAAGCTAACACGCCTGCTACTCTAGACCATCCCATTCGTTCTCGCCTCGACCTTCGGACTTACTGCCGCCGCCGTCGAGCACCTGGATATCTTCCCTACGTACCCGAACCGCATGTCTGACTACGAGGTCTCGTCTGGGATGCCGTTGGCGTATGCCGCTTTTGCCAGTGAGTTTCGGGAGTTTTGATATCAATACTATCAGGTGCTTACATGAAATCCAGTCATGGGAACCGGTGGCTCCGTTGCCGTGTGCATTCTAGTCTTCATGGCTGTCACATCCGCGATGTGAGTAGAACTGCCGCCGTATTGGAGCTACGAACTTGCTAACCTATCCATTAGGTCTTCCGAGACTGTGGCGACCACGGCCCTGCTGTCCTATAACTTGTACAAGATCTACATCAAACCTGAAGCGACCGGAAGGCAGATTCTCGTCTTCTCGCACTGGGTGACACCCGGCTTCGCCCTCGTGTCGGCTGGTATCGCTGCTGGCCTCAACCATGCGGGTTTCAACGTCAGTTTGCTCACCACGGCCAGTGGCATTTTCGTCGACTCGTGTATCGTGCCCATGGCCTGCACCATCATGTGGAAGAAGCAGTCTAAGCTTGCCGTCGTCGGCGCTCCCATTATCGGGTCTATTGCCGGCTTGGTTGCCTGGTTCGCCACGGCGTACACGCACTTCGGAGAGGTCACCATCACCACTATCAACCAGAATTTGCCGCTTGTTGCAGGCAACATGATGTCGCTCTGCGCCCCGATCGTGCTGACTCCTCTCCTTACCTACATCAAGCCTGAGAATTTCGACTGGGAGATCTTCAAGCGCGAGATCAAGGCCGGCGATGACGAGCACATTACCGTGGACGGCCAAGTGGTGGAGCGCAGCGAGCTTGCCGGGTACGAAGAGATACTTGCCGCCCAGCAGGCGCACGACGAGGAGAACGAGAGGATCCTCCTCAAGGCCCGGAACCGGTCTATTTACGTCAGTCTCTTCCTGACGCTCGCCCTCTGCATTCTGTGGCCGATCCCCATGTACGGAAGCTCCTACGTCTTCTCCAAGGGGTTCTTCAAGGGCTGGATTATCGTCCTGTTCTTCTGGGCCTTCATTGCTGCTGGTACCATCACCTTGCTGCCGATCTGGGAGGGCCGCAACGAGCTGCTGCAGCTGTGGCGGTTCATCACGGGAAAGAGAGGAAAGGCCGATACTACTCCCGTGTTTGTGGGCGAGGAAACCTCGGTGCAGTCTCAACGGGGTGAGAAGGGTGGTCAGAATAGCGACGGAGAGAAGATGTGAGCCAATCTACGGATGCGCATTGCTTAGACGGGCGAGAGTAGACTAGACGCTGCTGTTTGCTACATGCAATTATGAGGTGTTGCAATGAGAAACCAGTTTTATTTGTGACCACTCTACTACGTTCTTACACGAAATATTTACCACCGAACACTATGTTGCAAGACAGCATGCCTTTGTCGACTGCTTCCTGCGCTTTCTAGTACCCGAGAGAAGAGGGACACAGGGATGCAAAGGTGCAGATGGTGTTGATACGACTGGTGTTTGGTGGCGGCAAAGTGCCGAGCCATTCCAGACGGCCCAGGATGTCGTGCATCTCCTTGAGAACATCACCTCCGCATCACTCGCGCATGGGACTGTGTCCAAGGAAAGCCCCGCTAAGGAGAAGCGAGAAACCATTCGAGACATCTGACATGTAACCCGGCTTGGGGGATTGAGCTAACCTCGGTAACGAGAGGCCGGGACGAGACAGGGAAGAAGAAAACATCCGACGGCTTCCCGGTATCATTCTATTTGCATCTGCATGGCAGTGGACGCGACTGTACAGCATGGCCCAACTTCCCCAGACTCTGGAGCGCGTTTACAGTGAGTGCAGGCAGTGCAGGGGCTTGTTGGGGTCACTGGCTTGGGGTCGATGGCTATTGGCTTGGGGTCAAAACCATTAGCTTGGGGTCGAAGGCCATTGGCGTGAGGCCCCTCTTCTTTCGGCTCCGAACGAGTCATGGCTCCGTGGCAGCCGGGACGCTGCCGGGATCCGGGATCGACCTGTATCTGCTAGTGGACACGGCACCGCTGGGCAATGCACGACCCCTCATATCACGCCTAATCAATGTCTTTGATGACCCTTATCAAGCCAAGATCCGCTGTGCCAGCGAGCGCCGTGGGCGGAGGCGGGTCCGCTGGGGCAGTGATCTAGGATGAGGGATACAGTCCATGTACCGGTACTTGCGGGGCCTTTTTGCGTCCCGACTTGCAGGAGCTTGCGTTCGATGACGGACTCGGGTAGGGAGCCCGCATAAAAAGCTTGGGGAGCTTGGAGCTCGACGGCATCTGCGTGGAAATACGCCCTCGACTCTTATCACATCTGCAAGATTATCCGGTCCGAGCTGTACTATAGAGTCCTCCGAGCGGCCTGGTCTTGCCTGAAGCCAAAAGAACCCGCCAGGCACGCAATCTGGCCTTGAACCTAGGCCGCGAGTATACGCCATCATGGAGGCACTCAAGGTCGTGTTGATCGCCAATCGGGGCGAGATTGCCGTCAGAATCATCAAGACAGCGAAGCGGCTGGGTGTGAAGACTATTGCCATATACACAGAACCAGACTCGGCATCCTTGCATGTCTGCGAGGCAGACGAGGCCTACCTCCTCGAGGGCGATGCTACGAAAGCTTATTTGGACGGGTGAGTTCACCTGGGAATGAAAAGGAGTCTATCAAGAAGTAAGGGGCCCCTAACAGCGGCACAGGGACCAGATTATACAGATTGCAAAGAAGACGGCCACAAATGCCATCATACCGGGATATGGATTCCTGTCAGAGAATACGGAGTTCGCCGGTGCAGTCCAGAAGAATGGAATCCAATTTGTTGGGCCCAGCTCGGACAGCATTGAGTCGTTCGGGCTCAAGCACACGGCTCGCGACCTGGCCATCAAGGCCGGTGTCCCCATCGTGCCTGGCACCCAGGGGCTGCTGCAGACTGAGGAGGAAGCCGTCGCTGCTGCCAGCGGGCTTGGCTACCCTGTCATGCTTAAGGCGACAGCCGGCGGTGGTGGCATGGGACTGTTGACGTGCGCCAACGAGCAGGAGGTCCGCCAGTCCTTCCAAACGGTCCAGTCTCGAGGCGCCGCCCTGTTCAAGAATGCCGGCGTCTTCATGGAGCGCTACTACCCCGCGGCGCACCACATCGAAGTCCAGGTCTTCGGCAATGGCTTGGGCAAGGTCATTGCGGTGGGCGAGCGAGAGTGCTCTATCCAGCGAAGGCACCAAAAAGTGGTCGAGGAGGCCCCTAGCCCCTTTGTTGAGCTTAAGCACCCCGAGCTGCGCAAGAAACTTACCTCAGCCGCCGTGCGCCTAGCATCTTCCATCAAGTACGCCTCCGCGGGCACCATCGAGTATCTAGTGGACGACGAGACGGGCGACTTCTTCTTCCTGGAGATGAACACGCGCCTGCAGGTCGAACACGGCATCACAGAGATGTGCTATGGCGTCGATCTGGTTGAGCTCATGCTCCGGCAGGCCGACGCCCAGATCGCCGGAAAGGGCGGCCTGGATGAAACCGAGCTGGCCGCCCTGGAGGCCGGATATGCCGAGCCCAAGGGACATGCTATCGAGGTCCGTGTCTACGCCGAGAACCCGGCGCGGAACTATGCGCCGTCGCCGGGCCTCCTGCAGGGCGTTTCCTGGCACCAGCTGCCCGGGACTCGAGTCGATACGTGGATCCGAACGGGAATCACCATCAGCCCCAACTACGACCCCCTTTTGGCCAAGGTGCTCCACCACGCTCCCACCCGAGAGCAGGCGCTGAAGGAGATGGCCGAGGTGCTTTCCAAGAGCGCCATTTATGGCCCGCCTACCAACCTTGACTTCCTGCTGGCTATTGTCAAGAATGAGACATACCACTCGGGACACACCATTACTAGCTTCTTGGGCACCTTTGACTTTGCGCCCCCGGCGATCGATGTCATCTCTGGTGGCTCTTATACGCTGATCCAAGACTACCCCGGCAGACCGACTATTGGACGTGGCTTTGGCCACGCGGGCCCCATGGACCCTATCGCGTTCCAGGTCGCCAACGCCCTGGTTGGCAACCCGATCGGTAAGGAGGCTCTCGAAATCACCCTCACCGGGCCGGAGCTGCTCTTCCTGGGAGATGCGGTCGTGTCTCTGTGCGGTGCTCCTATTACCGCCACCCTCGATGGTGCCCCTTTCCCCACATGGACAAGAGTTCCGATCAAGGCTGGCAGCCGCCTAGCTATCGGCAAGACGCTGTCTAATGCTGGATGCCGGGCGTACCTGGGAGTGTACGGAGGCTTCCTCAACGTCGCTGAATGGTTCGGTTCCAAGGCTACCTGCCCTATGGTAAACGTGGGCGGCTATCAGGGACGGCAGCTCCGCTCTGGCGATCTCCTTCGCGTCGTGGAAGGGTCAGAACTTCCCGAGGCACCCAGGGGAACCTCGATTCCGGAAGCCCTCCGTCCCCAGTACTCCGAGCACTGGGACATCCATGCCATGGCTGGTCCGTATGACGAGGGTTACCTGCGCCCGGAGGACCTAGAGATGCTTTATGGCACTACATGGGAAGTGTCGCACAACTCGGCGCGCGGAGGTATCCGCCTGATCGGGCCCAAGCCGAAATGGGCCAGAGCGGACGGAGGTGACGGTGGCAGCCACCCTAGCAACGTCATCGAGTACGGCTATCCGATTGGAGGACTCAACTGGACAGGTGACGAGCCCGTCATCTTCCCTGTGGACTGCCCCGATTTTGGTGGATTTATTTGCAGCTTGACAGTGATCAAGGCAGACTACAACAAGGTCGGCCAGCTCCGCGCCGGCAACACGTTGAGGTTCCACCAGGTGTCGCTTGAGGATGCCTTGACCGTGCGCCAACAGAATGCTGCGTTCATAGACGGCATCGTAGGGGGAGTTGCGTCTGGTTCCTTCGACAGCGTTGCTGCCTTGTCGACCGGACCCATCACGCCATCCACCAAACCTGGCCCGGCCGTCATCCGGTTCTTTGAGCAGACCGAGTCTCGGCCGCAGGTCGCGTACCGCCAGGGAGGAGATGATTACCTGCTGATCGACTATGGCCTTGGTTCTATGGACTTGAACTACAAGTGCCGCACCACGGCCCTTGACCGGGCGCTGAAGGCCGAGGACGGTAAATATGCATTTGGCAAGGAGGGACCGCTGCTCTCTACAGTAGGCATCGGCAACTCGCTGATGATCTACTATGATGGCCTCAAGGTGCCTCAGGCCGAGCTCCTCGAGTACGTGGTCTCTCTCGAGGAGACCCTGGGAGACATGCGCGAGAGCAAGCTCCCCAATCGAACCTTCAAACTCCCGCTCACTTTCGATCACCAGAAGCTAAGGGACGCCATAGAGCGGTACACGGCAAACCAGAGGCCGTATGCCTCGTATCTCCCAGACCCGTTCAAGTTCGTGGCGGAGAACAACGGCATCTCGATCGAGGAGTTCAAGAAGCTTTGGCTTGCCGCCGAGTTCGTAACTGTCGGCGTGGGCTTCCTCATGGCACTGCCGGAGGCGCTCCCGGCAGACCCGAGAATGCGACTCAACGCGCCCAAGATGAACCCAAGCCGGACCTTCACGCCGGCTGGTACGACGTCCTGGGGCGGTGCTTGCCTGGCCATCTATCCCGTAGACAGCCCCGGCGGCTACATGCCAACCGGCATGACTATCCCCGGCGTGGACCCGCTGGGCTACAAGGCAGGGTTCTCGCCGGACAGGCCGTGGATGTTCGAACCTATGGATGTCATTACATTCTACGAGGTCAGTGAGGAGGACTACGACAAGGAGATCGCCCTGTTCCAGAGCGGACGGTACAACTTCCGGATAGAGGACTCGGTATTTGACATGAAGGCGCACAACGAGCTCCTCAAGTCGGTCGCGGTCGAAGTGGCGACCATGAAGATTAAGCAGAAGGAAGCGCAGGACAAGATGAGTGCCCTCGAGCGCGAGCTGCTTGCCAAGTGGGCCGAGGAGAAGGCCGCGTCAGGCGTGTCTCTGGACAGCATCCAGGCCTTGCTTGATGGTATGGAAGCCCCTCACCCTTTACACCCTCTCCATGCAAAAACGGCAGAGGACCAAGCATGCAGTGGCTAACACAACTTTCTAGACCCCGAGATATTGATCGTTGAAGCCCCGGTGAACGCGAACGTGTGGAAGGTGCTGGTGGAGGAAGGCGAGACGCTCAAGAAGGGACAAGTGGTGTCGATTCTGGAGGCCATGAAGATGGAGATCAACGTAGGCGCCGAGGAGAAGCTGGAGGGTGCTAAGATCGAGATGGTGCTCGTCAAGCCGAACGACATTGTGCATGCCGGAGCTCCGCTGCTGCTGGCTCGGCTGCCCAAGAATTAGGCCATACCTGGGACAAATGCATTCGCCTAGCAGGGTCGTAGCTTGTGTACATAGTAAATGCTAGGGTCCAATTGTTTACGCCATCAGGGGCGTTATCGCGTGGCCGACCAATCGGAGGTTGACTCTCAGGCGGTCGCCTGATACTTTTTGATTTACGTACTGTACAAAGTACCCTGGGAGGTCCACTGGTTGCCGCTGATTGCTCAGTTCGTGTGACTAAAGTTAGGGGCCGCGCTGTACCTAAGAGAAACTGTCAGAGTCTGGGCCCGGCTCCGTTTATCACTGCAGTCAGGGCGGGGTCCAGGGGGTTCCCAGGGAAGTCGCCCGCTGAACAGCGCCAGGGACCCTCCCCTGAACCCGCATCTGATCCAGCTCTCGCCACCGTCATCTCTCCACACTGGAAATAAGTACCGATACCCCATCGGACAGGCCCAGAATCCCAAGACGCACCCCCTGGCTTAGCACCCCATCTAACAGCAATGATGACCCCAAGCCTTCCTCCCCCGCAGTACTGATTGCGCCCCTCTCCCCCTGTTGTCGCCATCTGCGGGAACCCGCCGTGACACCCCCCCCTACTGAAGCCCTCAACTGCCCAAATGACTTCGGCAGACAACATCACGCCCGGCCTTCCAAACCCATGTAAACGGAAGCTTCGAGCTCGCCATGGAGGAGAACGAGCCCTCCGTGCCCGCTAGAGGACAGTCGCCGCCGCGCCGGCAGCAGCGCAAGGCATGCGATACGTGCCGGCGCCGCAAGGTCCGCTGCGACATCGTATTGCACGGCCGGCCGTGTGGCATCTGCAAGAAGCTGAACAAAGAATGCCAGTGAGTTGCCTCCCATGCGAGATCTGCCTAGAGTAAAGAAAGGATGCACGCTTATCTCTGCCGTCCTCCTCCACCCCAGTTCCACGGCGCAATGGAGAACGCCGGCTCCGCGCAGGAGGCGGCTGAACACCAATGAATCGGGCCTCCGCCCAGAGGTCGTGGCCGGGTCGGATCCGGCGCTGCCCTCGCCGGATACCCCGTCCGTCGACACGGCCTCTGTCGCCGGGCGGCCCGCCACCGCGGCACCGCGGGCGGAGGTTTTGTCGGATCGGTGGAACCACCTCGGCACGCTGGCCCGAAACGGCCTGACCCAGTTCTTCCAGCGCGGCATCGGCTCCGTCGAGTGGCTCGTCTTCGATATTGCCGAGCGCTTCCGCATCGGCTACGTGGGCACGCCCGTGTCGAACCTGGCGCACCTGGTGGGCCTTCGCCAGCCCGACCATGTGAGCCTGCACTGGCCGTTCCCGCCCATCCGCCCGGGCCTGTCCTGGGAGCCCGAGAACGGCATCTGGGGCCTCAAGGGGAACCTGGACATTGCCCAGGACCTGAGCTGCTTCCCAGCCAAGGATATCCGCGACGCTCTGGTCGATGCCTACTTCACCAAGATCAACCCCGGCTTCCCGGTTATCGATGAGTCCAAGTTCCGCGCCCAGTATGCCGACCGGGATGATCCCCCGCCGCTGCTGCTCTTTCAGTCAGTCCTCCTCGCCGGCGCCCACGTGTGCGACCACCCCCAAGTAATCGAGTCTCGCGCCGTGGTCAAGGGCATCCTTTTCCGGAGGGCCTCCATGCTCTACCACCTGCGGCACGAGCACGACCGGACGTGGCTCATGCAGGCGGCACTGCTCTTCTCCTGGCACCTCGAGGATGCCGACACCGTCTCCGGTGGCAGCTACTACTGGCTTGGGGTAGCGCACCGCATCGGGTTCGGCATGGGCATGCATCGGGACCTGTCGGCCTCCGCCGTCAGCCTTCTGCCGACATACGAGAGGCGAACTATGAGGCGGATGTGGTGGACTGCCTTCCAGTGGGACGTCTTCTCGGCACTCGAGCACGGCCGCCCTTGCTCGGTCAACATCCACGACGTCGACCAGCCGCTGCTCGAAGAATCAGATTTCATCGAGAATGAGGAGGAAGGGCCCAACAAGAACTTCGAGGTCATCTTCAGCCTCCGAAACATTGAACTGTGCTTTATCGTCCTCGACATCCTAAGGCTCAACTCTCCGAACCCCGGCGGCCTTGCCAGCATGGTTTCCATCAATGCACGCCTAGCAAGATGGGCCATGGAGACGACCGAGCTGTATCCTGCGTATGCCGCTGGGGCCGACTTCTGGTCTTGCCAGCTACGGCTACACTATAACCTGGCCATCCTGCATCTACACCGAAACTTTGTACTTCAGAACATGGCCGTAGACGACGGCCAGGACTCCCAGAGCATATGCAACGACGCCACCGAGGCCATACTGGCCTGCTTCGGGACCATCACGACTCTTGGCGCCATGAGCCAGTGTCATTTCACTGCGACTATGGCGCTGGCCTCGGCGGGCATTCACATGTCCAACAATATAAAAAACGCCCTCCGCAAGGGTTCATATCTAATGGCCCTCGGCGGGCTGGATCGGCTCTCACGCCTCCTTCGCTTCGCAAAGGACCTCGGCGCCTTTTGGCCCAACGCCGAGGCAGTGTACAACATGTTTGAGGGGCTTCGGAAGGATTTCGAGGCCAACGTTACGCAGGGGCTGCAGGCGCAAGAGGGAGCGGAGCACACGGGGGAGACAACCTATGTCAGCCCGGATTTTCAGGCTACGCTGTCAGCGCTGGCCTTCATGACGCCTACACAGATGGAGATGGCGAGGCAAGATTGGATGAACCAGACGCACGGCTGGTGAAGCGTGCTTTGTTTTGTCTATAGAAACACTCGCACGTAATGCGTTACGTGAGCGTGAAAGGGCACGGGAGATCTTTCCTCCCGATGGCCGCTAACTGTTGGAGATACCATAGCTATTTAGAGGTTCGAACGATGCCGCGTGTCTATGCCACCGGTGACTACCGTCTTGAGTTGCAGATAATCCTCAATACCGTACTTGCTGCCTTCGCGTCCCATGCCCGAGTGTTTGACACCACCGAACCTAGACAAGGCGGACGCAATTAGTAATTTGTCAAGTGCCGCTTCTCCAGCACAGATATCAAGATACGGAGACGGTAAACTTACGGAGCGGCAGCGTCGGATATGACGCCAGTGTTGACGGCTACCATGCCAAACTGCAGAGTCTCGGTGACGCGCGCGGCACGGTTGAGGTCCTTTGTGAAGATGTACGAGGCCAGGCCGACATCACACCGGTTCGCGTTGTCCACCACTTCCTCCTCGGTCTCGAACGACCAGATAGGGGCCACCGGACCGAATATCTCTTCGTTGGGGAGCCGCACACCCACAGGTAGGTTGCTGAGGATGGTCGGCTCTACGAAATTGGGCCCTAGACAAGTTAAGAATTAGCCCTGCCGTACACTTGCTCTTCCCGCTACGTTCTGTGAGGACAGCTCCAAAACCATGAACCTACCGAGATCCGGCCGCTTGCCACCGCCAATCTCCACCTTGGCGCCCAGCTTCACAGCATCCTCGACCAGACCGGCGACGCGATCCGCCGCGGCGGGTGTCACGAGAGGGCCGTGTGTAACAGCGGGGTCGAAGCCCCGGCCGACCTTGAACCGCGAAGCAGCCTGCTTGAGCTTGGCGATGAAGGCATCATAGATGCCCTTCTGCACGTAAATGCGGTTGGCACAGACACAGGTCTGGCCCGACGACTTGAACTTGCTCGCAATGGCGCCCGCGACGGCTAGGTCTAGGTCTGCATCCTCGAACACGATGAAGGGAGCGTTGCCACCCAGCTCGAGGCTCAGCTTCTTGAGCGAGCTGCTCGACTGCTGCATGAGCAGCTTGCCGACTCGCGTGGAGCCCGTGAATGAAATCTTGCGCACAACTTCGGACGTGCATAAGGCCTGCCCGATCTCCGGGGTGTTGTCCAGCGCGGCCACGATATTGACGACGCCTTTCGGCACACCAGCGCGCTCGCCTAGCACGGCCAAGGCGTTGGCCGTGAATGGTGTCTCCCCGGCAGTTTTAACGACCACTGTGCATCCTGCGGCGAGCGCGGGCGCCAGCTTACGGGTCACCATAGCGGCGGGGAAGTTCCATCTAGGGGAGCGTCAGCTTCGTTCAGTCATCCCTCATGTCACGGTAGGAGGAGCAAGATAATGGCACGCGGACTTGACTTACGGGGTAATAAGTCCGCAGACACCCACCGGCTCCTTGAGCACGGAGACACGGAAGCCTGGGGCGCTATGCGGGATTACGTCGCCATAGATGCGCGCGGCCTCCTCACCGAACCACTCGAAGAAGCTCGCTGCGAAGATGACCTCACCGGTAGCATCCGGCTGGGCCTTGCCGCCCTCCCATGTGATCAGCAGCGCCAGGTCTTCTTTGTTCTCGAGCAGAAGCTCGTACCAGCGCCGCAGGATGCGGGCCCTCGCCCGGCCGGTCAAGGAGCGCCAGGCCGGGAGAGCCTGAGCTGCGCTCTGGATGGCCTTCTGTGCGTCCTCCGCCGTGGACTCGGGGCACGACCCGATGAGCTCCCCGTTTGCGGGATCTAGCCGCCGAGGTCAGGCTCGTTCCATTCGTCTGCTAGCCATCCCCCTCTAATCTAGGAAGGCCGGGAGCGAGTACTCACCTGTGACGTTGAATCGTTTCCCCGACACGGACTCAACCCATTCTCCATTGATGTAGTTCTTGCCGACCAACAGCGAAGGGTCTCTCAATTGAGGGGTCGTCGACATGTTGGCAAGCTGATGAATGTGTATAGCGGACCCGTTGGTAATTGGTACACGCTATGCCGAGAGACAAAAGAATGTTATAGTGCAACCTAGGTCTAGAGTGCCGCTATGGACTATGGAGCCAGAGGAAAGTTTATCAAGTCTCCGCGCCGGCGATGCCATGGCCGTCACTCACGCCCCGACTTAGGCCTTCCCCGTACAGTCCCCGTACCGCGGCTGCGGGCAATTCGCCCCCCGAGGTCCACCCATTCCGAGCGCCGTCTGGGGCGGCCAAATACTGGGAAAGTTGAGGGTTGAGAAAGAGAAAGAAAGAGAGCTTAGGGACCGATGTGGGGTTCAGCAGCCCACTCCTGCCTTTCACGGCTCCGTTGTGTTGGCCGCCTACTAGCCAAAGCTCGGAGCACCTCCTTTTGCACCAATCAGAGGGCAGGCGACTGTCAAGTTGGGCAAGTTGCCGGGGGTCTAATTACCTTGAGCTCCGACACAGGGCCAATTGCATGCTAGCCCATCGCCTCAAAACAGCGGCAGCAGGCAGGTAGTCGGTATCTGAGGTGTAGTATATGTTATTCTGGCTGCTAATGAAAAGGAACTTAGGTAGGTGTGTAGTTAGCCGCAATTCGCGGGGCAGGCAACGGCAGCCGAGCTCCACTGAGGTGACTGACGCCTCCGACTCCCCGAGTTGATTTTTCGGAACCGCAGCAAAATAGTGGATTCCCCCAGTGCTGTCGCTAAGCCTAGGCGATTCGCAATCGAGTCTTATCTTTTTGCCTAACGCGGCCGCGGCGAGACACCAGCCCATTAATGCGCTTTTGTCCTATCAATCAAAGTCGGCAGCCGCAGCCGCAGCGGTGGGGCAAGCACGGCCAACTAATAATCACGCCCGTTCACTGAGTCGGCACCGGCGGGGCCAGGGCGGCCAACTGCCATGCGCGCCTGCCCAATACAATAGATCGCCTCCCTTCGGATCCGACGCAGGCCTGGAGTATGCCAGTTCCTGTCAACCTTTGGGTTCCCATGAGGATTGCCATGGAACGACCTCGCAGGAGTTCTGGTCTGATCACGGGGTGGGCGGGTAAGCGGGGCCACACGGCACCAGGGCCGATCGCCGAGCGCACTGCAGCTCGGCTTCGACCGTTGCTGCCGCCCCTGGTAAGCCAGATTGCATTCATCCTTCATAGATCAATAAGAAGGCCGAGCACTGCTTGCCGGTAGCTAGTCAGCCAGGCAGCCAAGCAGCTCGCTAGCCTTCTTCTTCCATATCCGGCACACAGCTCGGCGCCGGTGTCGTAACCCCAGAGTCAGACTTCTGTCCCCTCAGGGCGAGTAAGCTGTTATCTGTCTGTCCATCTCCCTCTCTCGCAATGGCGCCCCTCAGGCCAACCGTCTCGACTGTTGACCTGTCCAATACCACCGCCGCGTACTACGCCGCGGCGACTGTGGCGCCGGCCGGCAAGATTGTGCATGTGACGGGCCAGCCCGGAAGCACCAAAGGCGGCCATGTCCCTCAGGACTACGAGTCGCAGATTCACCTAGCGCTGTTGAACCTCCGCAAGATCATTATCGCCGCGGGCGCATCCATTGGCGACATCGCCAAGCTCACCGTCTTCATCGTCGACTACGATGCCGCGAACCGGAAGCACACCAGGCACATCGAGCGGTTCCTCGCCGGCCACCGCCCAGCCATCACCCTGGTTCCCGTGACCAAGTTGGCAGCTCCCTCATGGCTCTTTGAGGTCGAGGCCGTCCTCGCTCTCCCAGAGCCGGCTGCCGCGCCCGCCCTGCCCGCGGCTACCGAAGATGTGGACGTGGTCATCGTCGGCGCCGGCCTCGCGGGTCTGTCAGCCGCCCATGCGGTCGCGCAGGCTGGCCTCTCGTTCGTCGTGGTCGAGGCCCGTGACCGGGTGGGCGGGAAGACGTGGAGCGAGCCGCTACCGGGAGGCCGCGGAGGCATCGTGGATCTCGGTGCTGCTTGGATCAACGACACCAACCAGAGCAAGGTTTACGAGCTCGCAAAGCGGTACGGTGCCGAGCTTATCGTGCAGAACACCACTGGAAATGCCGCGCTCCAGGACTTTGACGGAAAGTGCTCGCCTTTCCCTTATGGAGAGTTGCCATATGTGAGTAATTGGAAATATCTTCTATATCGAAGGGGGAGGCCGCGATGAGTTGACACATAAAATCGCGTAGTTCGCGGAAGCAACGCGGCAGAAAATAGCAGAGATCCGCGACATGGTTGAGGCGGATTGCCAGGCCGTGGACTGCTGGCGGCCCAAGGACACCAGCCTTGACTCGCTCACCTTTGAGGCCTACCTGCGCTCCCGGGGTGCCGACGAGGTTGCGATGGCGACTGCAACAGTCTGGACCCGCGCCATGTTGGGTCAAGAGCCGAAAGACATATCCTGCCTGTACTTTTTGAACTACTGCAAGTCCGGAGGCGGCCTTCTCCAGATGCGCTCGGACCGTAAGGATGGCGGGCAGTACCTGCGCGTCCGCCAGGGCACGCAGGTCTTCTCGACCGGCTTGGCGTCGTCCCTGCCCGAGGGCAGCATCCGCCTCTCCAGCCCGGTGCAGGCCGTCGTCCAGGAGGCGAACCGGACTGTGAAGGTCCAGGCGGGCGGCAAGGTATACTCGGCACGCAAGGTCATCACGACCGTGCCCGGCCCGGTGCTCAAGACGATCACATTCTCGCCGCGGCTGCCCCCTGTCAAGCAGCTCTACGCCGACTCCCTGACCTACGGGTACTACACCAAGGCCATGATGGAGTTCCGCTCCCCCTTCTGGATCAAGACCGGATTCTGCGGCCTCGCCCAGTCGTTTGTCGGCCCCGCCGCCGTCGTCCGCGACACCTGCATCCCGGCCGACAACAAGTTCGTGCTGACGTGCTTCATGTCCGGCGACCCCGGCCGGGCCTGGGCGGCGCTGACGACACCGGAGCGAGAAAAGAAGCTGCTCGCCCAGCTGGGCGACCTCTTCGAGACCAAGAACCTCGACAAGGAGTTCATCCAGATGACCACGTACGAGTGGTGCCATGATGAGTTCGCCGGGTGGGGATGCCCCTGCACCTCGCTGCCCCCTGGCGTCCTTGACACGCTGGGCGGCGACGGGCTGCGGCAGCCCGAGGGCAACCTTCACTTCGCCGGGACGGAGACGGCCGGCGAGTGGAAGGGCTACATGGAGGGCGCCATCCGCAGCGGCGAGAGGGCGGCCGCCGAGGTGGTGAAGGATTTGAGCCGGGGTATTGTTTCCCGTCTGTAGTGTGGCATTAGGGATTCCTTTTCACGGTAGAGCATGATATAGCGTAGCATAGATATTGAACTTGGCGATAGATAAGCTATTATACGGGACCTTCTCTATTGCGCTAACCGTTTCTTTTACACTCGATTCAAGTTTGTAGGCGAGAGGGACAAAGGCTGCTCCTGGGATTCTACCCGTCGGGTATATCCTCTGCTCACAAGGCGCATAAAGCACGCTCGAGCTACTAGCACCTCATGTAGTCACAGGGCCAGAGCCGGAGAGAAACCGGGGAAGGTGGTTTATAATCCAGCTGGAGCGGGGAGCTACACGGCCAATCCCCCGGACTGATATTCACACTCTGATGCTTTGCCACGCGGAGACAGACACAAAAAGCCCCCGGCATCCTGCACGGCCCGGCCAGCCACCACCCCTAGGCCGTCTTGGCCGTCTTCAATATCCGCCGGGGAAGCGCCGGGGATGGGGAGCAGAAACGGACCCACAACCACGCCATTCCGCCGGCCTGCCCAAAACCGGTAGGTCCGCCCTCCGTCGTGTTTCCGGGCGGCGGTCCGGCCACTCCAATCCTGGGCCATCCGATATCGCGGTGGAGAACCACACCGAACCGGCGGGACTCGAGATTTCAGAGGACGAAGAGACACAGCCGTGGCGAAGAGGTGGGGACCTGAGCAGCCGGCGGGCTTGGGCATTGACGTATTCTGCATCGTGAAGTCAGATAGGCCCGATTTCGTGGTGCCTCTGGGGGGGAGGGGGCTGGCTGTGCGACTGCATCGTACTCTCGACTTGTGTCAGCACCTTGGCCTGCTTCTTCTCTCATGTCCTCGCACCGGGGCAGTCACTTCTCTTCGTAGTCCTGCCTTGCCGAATTCCCCTTTCTCCCACTCTCTGCTCGCTTGCCTGGCTAGAAAGAAGCCCTTCTCTAGCCTGCACACTTTGCCCAATAAGCCGGTGTGCTCCATACTCACCGGAGATTCGCCAATCATGGACGCCATGATGCTAAAAGGCCTCGTAACGGTCGAATCAGCTCCAGCGGCTCTGCCTTCAGAGCCCGAGAGAGTGGTCCGTCGCAGCTACCCCGGCGCCCCACATCACGACGCGGTCGAGCTTGACGTCCTCTCGAGGTCCTACACGCTCCCAGGTCCGGCCGGTAGGGCGACAGCGGAGTCGGGCTTTACCTCTGCTGCCCCATCCGCTCCGGAGACGCCCGGCGAAGAGCGCCAGCTGGTTCTTGACGTGGAGCGGAGCGGGCAGTCCACCCCGACTGGACTGCAGGGCAGGAGCGTCGACGCACTCCAGACCATGTGGAATCCACGCATGAACCGGTTCCGCTTCGCTGCCGTCTGCTTCATCGTCTTCTCCAACGGTCTGCATGACGCCTCAGCCGGCGCCCTGCTGCCCTACATGGAAGTGTGAGTTCTCTAATACCTGTCGCCGCACGAGATTCGTCCGTTGCTAACGTGTCCCGCGTCCAGCGAATACAACCTCGGATACGCGTTGGTGTCCTTAATCTTCGTAGGAAATGCAGTCGGCTTCATCGTCGCTGCAGCTTTCTTAGACATGATCCGAGAGCGCCTCGGTCGCGGCAGGGCCATGATCGTGTCAGAGGTCCTCTTGCTAGCTGCATACATTCCCTTGGTTTGCACCGCGCCGTTTCCGGTGATCGTGGTGTCCTTCTTCATGGTGGGATTTTCCATGTCGATCAATCTTGCTCTCTGCAACACCTTCTGCGGGACGCTGGCTAATAGCACAACCGCCCTCGGCTTGCTCCACGGCTCGTACGGGGTTGGGGGCGTCATTGGTCCTTTGATCGCGACCACAATTGTGAATGCGGCTGGTTCTATATGGAGCCGTTACTACTTTATCACCCTCGGCCTCTCTGCCTTTAATGCAGTGTTTGCCGGATGGTCCTTCTGGGGCTACGAGAAGGATGAGCTAAGGGCGCAGCTCGGACAGACGCAAGAAGCATCATGGAGCCAGCCGTCGTCTTCCCCTGGGTCCCGCTATCAAGCTTCTGGTGTGCTGAGTGCCCTCTCCTCACGGGTTGTGCTGCTCGGCGCGCTATTCATCTTTGCATACCAGGGTGCCGAGGTTAGCATCTCCGGCTGGGTCATCTCGTTCCTGATTACGACGCGCAACGGGGACCCGAGCAAGGTCGGATACGTGACGGCTGGCTTTTGGGCGGGCATCACTCTCGGACGTTTCCTCCTTTCGGCACCCGCCCACCGGATCGGTGAGAAGACGTTCGTTTATGGCGTCACAGTCGGCGCCATCGTCTTCGAGCTGTTGGTGTGGCTCGTGCCAAATGTCATCGGGAATGCCGTCGCAGTCTCCATCGTGGGGCTGCTTCTCGGCCCGGTGTATCCGTGTGCCGCCGCGGTCTTCATGCGAAGCTTGAGCAAGCACGAGCAGGTCAGCGGCCTGGGCGTGATCACGGCGTTCGGAAGCTCGGGCGGAGCCGCGGCTCCCTTCACAACCGGTATTCTCGCGCAGGCCGCGGGAACCTTTGTCCTGCACCCGATCGCCATTGCTCTGTTCGGGGTGATGATGGTATGCTGGTATGGCATGCCCAGCATTGAGAAGAGGGACGAGTAATTCCACTAGGGCTTACTTCGGGGAAGCCGGGATAGTAACATGGGCATCACAGTTCTTAGGCTAGAAACTGGCAGTCTGAGGAAGTCAAATGTCGCTAGAAGCAGAAAATACAGGAATCTCCTTCGTGTCTATATCTATATCTAATCTTAAAAGAGTTATATATAACTGCCGGCAATGGAGACAGCGCTGCCTTCCAGTGACGCGGCTCTTACTTCTTGCCGGTTGCGGCATCTTTTACACTGACCTTCCCGGAAACGATGTCCTTGACAGTGTCCAAAATCTCATTGAAGTTGTTGAAGGTCGTGAAGGGAACCTTCTCCGCCTCACAGTACTCTACGAGCTCTGAAAAAAAAAAAAGAGTTAGCAATACGCCGTATTAGGGTCTTGAGGGAAACATACGCTTGCCGGCCTTGGCGAAGAGCAAGTCTGTCTCTTTCGCGGCCGAGAGATCTGAAACGCCATCTCCAGCATAGAACATGGTCGGCCTCTCGCCCTCCGGAAGGGCCGCGTAGGGTCGGATCTCCAGCGACTTGTCGTGGCCGAAGTGGCTGCATTCACTGATGAGCATTCCAGGTTTCGAGATCCAGGGGTAGGCCTCTTACCTGTCGTCATGGAAGACGATGTGCCACCCGCCTTCCTCGTTTATGGTCTTCCCGGGCCGCGGTGCAACATTGTTGCTTACAATCTGCAGCGTCTTGGCGTCTTCCTCGCCGAGCATATGCGATAGTAGGGCCCGGATGATGGGCTCCATGCCGCCGCTGAGCACCACGATGGGGACGTTGTTCTCCTTGGCCCAGGCAAAGAAGGTCTTGAAGCCCTCGTCCAGGGTGATATTTTTGAGCAGCAGCTCGATGCACTTGTCAAAAGGGGTGTTGATGCTCTCCAGCATCTCCTGGAAACTGTCGCGGAACGAACGTCGTCCAAGCAGAACGTCTTCATTCCCCTTCTTGCGCAGCACTGTCCCGAAGCCAATGTTGTCTGTCATGAAGTCATTGCTGTCCTGCTGAGTGATGGTGCCGTCAAAGTCGGTGAAGAAGATGAACTTGGGCTTGTTCGCCATCGCCGGGAGCGAGGCGGGCGTAGCGGAGCCCATCGTGTTGATATTGATATTCGAGACAAATACTTCAAACAGCGAAAAAAAAAATTGTCCGGCCTTCGGACAAGATCGAAAAAGGCAGATAGCGATGCTACCCGAGTCACAATCGCTAAAGCAAACTCAAGTCCGGATAGGAAGGATGGTTGTTGAGTGAAAATCGGGAACCCCGACTCCGGATCAGGTAGTTAGCCAGAGCTCCGCACCCCCCTTAATCCTAGGACCGGTCCGAGCACTAAACGGGACCGGTAGTCTCTCAGTGGGCCGTCTGACCGGTCATTTGCAAGTCAGATCTTTGCATTCGGGACACGAGATTGATCGACAGGCTCCAGGTACAGTCCCAGTTCTCGGGCCCGTATCAGCGCCGGCTATGGCGCCTCCTACAAACGAGGTTCGGGAAGGCCCTGGATAGACGCGTCCATGACGGAACACTCTCTCGTCCTGCTCCCAGCCAAGATAAAACCGATGATTGAACCTACACTGACACCGGTGACGCCAATACGGGTACGACTCGATATGCAATTGAGAGTCCGGTCTAGCGGGCAGGTCCTGGTGGCGGACCTTATCAGCAGCGTTATCGCACAACTACCCCGCCATGGCTAGAATTTTGGACGCGGGGCAGTTGGCTGCGTAGAAATATTTTTTCTTTCATATAGGCCCGAGATTGGCGACTGGGCTACCACACAGCGTAGACCACGAGTGAGCCATTAGCAACATGGGAAAACCGAAGCGCAATGTCCTCGCAGCAGCTGAGGAGTCAACGACCCCGCCAGATGAGCTGACAAGCACGCAATCCATCGCACGCGTCGTAAAGATCGAAGGCAACCACCGCTACACCTGCGAGCTGCCCAACAAGAAGACTGTGTTGGTGGAGCTCGAGGATCGATTCCGTAATACGATATGGATTCGGAGAGGGGGCTTCGTGCTTGTCGATATGGCGTCGATAGAGGAGCGCAAGGGGAGCAACGTGGTAGGGGAGATCGTCAATGTCGTGCGAGATGAGAAAGACTGGAGAAAGCAGCCGTATTGGTATGGAGCAATTCGGTCTCCAGGCGAGGCCCTCGCGGGCTATGACGATGTATGCTAACAGGAGAGCACAGGCCGCAGCAGTTTGCAAAGACCAACTACGAGGAGGACAGCGAGGACGAATCGAACGTGGGCAAGATGCCACCGAGCGACTCGGAAGAGGAGGAGTGAAGCGAGCAAGGCCTGAATATACTTGATACCCGAAAAATATGCGGCTACGCTTTCTTCTTGCTTGCAGACGCCTTCTTCTTGGCGGGGCTAGCCTTTGGCCCTTCTCTAGGGCTTTCCTTGGGCGCCTCCTTGGTGGTTTCTGTAGGAACCGTCTCGGGGGGTTCAGCGAGGCCAAGATCCACATCTCCAGCCCCGAACCATACCAGTGCCACCGTAGTGGCGAGGACGCCGATGACAACGCCGGAGCTGGCAGGGGTGCTCGGGTATACATTCCATGCCCACTCCTGCAGGGCCCACAGGCCGTACTGCAGAACCGGATGGACACCGCTGCGCCAGAGAAGGAATGGGGTAGACCAACCTAGATAGGCGTAGAACTGGTAGTGCAGAGACCGGGCAAAGAGGAGCCCGATGACATTGGCCGTGAGGATGGTCGTGAGAATATACTGCGGTGTGATCCTCGGCGAAATTTCCTTTTCCTCCCGCTCCGTCAACATCGGTTGGCCGCAAATAAAAGGCATGATCATCTCGATGACGGGCTTGCGCGTCGGTCTTAGCCACTTCCCAACAATAAACGTAGCCAACACCGTCACGTGGAGAACCAGGAGGGCGACATGGAAGCGCCAGTCGAGGAAGAGGTCTTCGCCCAGAAAGCGCCAGTTGACGGTCCACTTGAAGAAGAACTTGCGAGAGAGCTCGAAGGCGCGGCTAAGATAGCCCCAGGGATTCTGCATGAGAAAAGGGGCGCCAAGCGCAAGCTGCACGTTGACCATGAGCACCAGAAGGCGTAGCGCAGGCGCGAAACCCCTCCCGAGGAACAACACGACGCCCAGAGCAGGGAGGACGAGCAGCAGAGACATCTTGACTCCAAGGCCCAGGCTGAAGATGATGGCGCCCAGCGTCCACTGTCGCTTCTGGACAAAGAATATAGCGAGCCAGAGGAAGAGGGCCGCGATGCCGTCATTGAAGCAGCGGAGCATGAAAATGCTATGGAGACGCTTCGAGAGTATTAGGAGGGGGAAAACGTACGGCGGAACCTGTTGTAGCGCGGTTAGCTGGAGCTTGTAGCAGTTCGGAGGCTCGAGGACCCGACGCACCTTGGCGCTTCGATAGCAAGCTATAACCGTCGTCAAGGTCGCCATGTATAGGATAGCAAATAGCGACTGGGCCATTGCAATGTCTTTCCCCTCCTTCGTCAACTGGTAGAGCCAGCTGTAAATGTAGACATGGGCTGCGGGATAGACCAGCGGGCCGGTGCCGCCTTCGATCTTGGTGTAATCGCGCTCGCCTTGCTGGTACTGGGCAATCTGTTCCATGTACGCCACCCAATCGATCTCGGTGTCTTTTCGTTGCCTGTTAGCGACTATGGTCGGAGCGTGCGCGGCGGTGCGCGGCGAGCTAGGAGCTGAGCTCGAGCTTACAAGCTACTCTCGCAATGATCTGAGAACATGCCAGCGCTTCCAGAAACAGCAGGGCGGACGGGACCAAGTTGGAGAGCTCATGGCGCCCGTTGGCCACGTCCAGGACGAACCTTATGGGGTTCCGGGAGTAATCGCGCTGGTTTTGGGCCATGGCGAGCGAGTGTGTCGTCGTTGTGATGGGGTCCGATCGAGCAAAAACGCGTCGGTGGCCTGTTGAAAAGGTGGTCGGTCGCAGTGTGCTCGTGTGGGTCCCCGCACCGAGGGAATCTGGCCACTGACAGGGCCAATACGCCTTCCGCTTTCGACAACGTGAGCAGGGCTCCCAGGTGCCATTGAACTAACGCCCTCAGACCGAGCGTACCTACCTTCTACCTAGGTGCCTAGTCAATCTTTAGAAATAGCTCCGCATGTGCCTACAAGCAGTGAGATAACAGGGCAAGACACCTCAGGGTCCTCTAGGTATTGGCTTATCTAGGACCCAAGGTAGTTGCCGGCTTACATGTGCTTCTAAAGCTTGGGCCGCAAGTTGCCAGCTCCTCCAACAATCTCGTCCACCAGCTCCAAAACCCTCTCTGCGCAGCCGTAGCTTCCCTGGTATCCCCAGCCCGCATGGCCGTAGTTATGCACCACCCACGTCCCGTCAATCAGCTCCTTCTCGAGCCGCACACCGCCCTCTCTGCCAGGTCGCAGGCCGACAGCGTGTCGGATGATGCTCAGGGCCTCGATGCCCTGGCCATCAGTCAGCGCCGGGTTCAGCTCGACCGCGCGCTTCATGATGCGCACGGCGATGTTGGGGTCGGGGTTCGGGTCCCAGCGTCCGGGCTGGTAGGTTCCGCCTAGGATCGTACCGCCTCCCGCGGCACGAGTCATCATGTAGCACATCTCGTCCCCGGCGTGCTCGGTCTTGTCCACGCACGCCATGAAGGGAGAGACATTCCGGACCAGCACCGTCTGCCCGCGGATCGGGTAGAGCTTGGTGTCCATCACGCCCCCCAGCTTGAGGGACATGAGCCCCGTGGCATTGACCACCACGTCTGCCTTGCCGCCCGGCGCCGCATGGCTCATGCCCGCTGCCTCCGATATATGGGCCACCACTGCCCGCCGGATGACGGCGCCGTGAGCAAGGCACTGGCCGAGGAGCCAAGACAGGTAGACCGGGAGGTTGAGGCAGACAGACGTGAACTCAACCCCGGACTCGACCCCGGGAGGGAGGGAGCTGGGCTCTAGCTCATGGTAGTCCTCCATGAGGTTTTTGTACCAAGGATCCTGGTCGAATAGCGAGTCTGATATGCCGGGGGCTTCGGCGACCGCGGCCGGAAGCGGCTTGCGGCGGAACACCTTGGACTCTAACAAACGGGTTAGTTCAAGTTCCCCTTGGAGGAGTGCCGCGCGACTGACTCTGGAAGTGCACCCCGGCTTCCGGAACCTCCTGTGCCAGTCTTTTCAGCTCCGGCCATGACCGGCTCTCCCATCGGTTCTGCTCCTTGGGGAGCATACTGCAACAGGCAAGGTTAGTCCTTCGTCCAGCACCGAGGACAGCGGATGACCCACGGCAGCACGTTGGCGCCCGCCCACGGGGACGTGTACTCGATGTCATAATCGCCAGGCATGTGCTTCGCTACAATGGTGACATTGTTTCCTTTCTGCTTGGCCAACTGCAGCGCGCACGTCAAGCCGCTGACACCAGCTCTAGGATTGTTCCTATCAGTATAGTTGCTTCCGGTACCGGCAAGAGGTAGCAACGCCGACTCACCCGATAACCACGATGTTGGGCATTTTGAGATCAAGTGGGCTTCAATCAGCCTGGAATATCGAATTGGAGTTAGCACGAAAAACTGAAGGCCTTGTTGTTCAATCACTTGCGGTGAACACTCGTCCTTTATTGAAACAGAGCATCGGTCGATTCCTATGCAGCTAGTAGTTGGATTCGGTGTTCGGAGCTGTCGAGTCACCAGCGGGGCGACGCCCAGGGCTAGAGTTGCTTTAGCTGGCCGACGCTCCGCTCCGCGGCGTCCATTCCGCAGCTAGCTAGAACAACCACAGTCACCACCCGTGACGTCTACCAGGCATCTAGCCGAGGCGACAAATCAGGTCCTTATCTGTTGGGTAACATGTATATAATGTCCTTCGGCCAGATCACGAACGCGAAACTTGCTCGTGTCAAACTGTCGAAATCTGAACCAACTCTTGGTTCCCGCTTCCATAGAGGTTAGCGCCCACACTCGGTATAGCGGGGGCAATTTGGTTTAAACAAGACGGCATTAGAACCTATAAGGGGCAAGGGAGCTCAACTCCGTACCTTTGTAAACAAACAAGGCGGAACTCGGAAGTTGTTCCTGCCGTCAGGTTTGACGCCATACTGGCATTTGGGTCTCCAATTCTGTATAACGTACGCCGTGGCTAGCCGAGCACCTCTAGCCTATCGATCACCCGAATCCTCCGGCGTTTGCTAGATAACAGACCCAGTGGCCTCGTTATGGTCCCAAGTGGGACCTATCTATTCTCCATATGGTTTCCAGCAGCCTTGTACAGTAACTTACAAAATCGGCTTCCGTTTCAGAGCATAGACCATGTCAGCCATATTTAGTATTTAACAAAGCCCTCCCCTCCTTGGATACTAAAAGTGCGGTGTCAAGATGGCTAGAGTGAACATACTCCAAGGCTGACATGGTCTATGCTCTGAACAAATATGTCTCTGCTGAAACGGAAACCTATTCTGCAAGCTACTGTGCACAGCAATGGAGTTATACTAGTGCCTGAGACCGGTACACACAAGGAATGACGACGTTAGTCATTTACAGCAACTTACCCGAACTTGGGATCAGACTATCTAACTGCCGCTACCTATTATGTCCGCATTGGAGGATAGAGCCGTTTATTTGACGGATAAGGCATACGAGATGGTAAGGAGGGGGCTCGTTTGGCAATCCGGCTAGACGGCTGACGATAGGTCTGGCGGGAATGCACATATCTTTGTTTTACCCGGTCCAGGTCGATCCTTCTTAGCGAAGAGGAGTTCCGACTCTCCAAACTCGATACTTCGAGAGACACAGACAACAAAACCCTAGAGAAAGGATGAGGATCCTTGTACCCGTCAATACGCTTGCGGTAAGTGCGTTGTTGGCCGAAGGGGCGGCGACAGCTAAGCTTGAAGTAAAACCTCGTAAGTGATAATGGGGTCTAGGCATTAGTAAACCCTACTCCTCAGTTCTAATGACCGAGGCAGTCGTGCCCCTCGTGTTCGAGCCCCTGGACCTGGGAGAGATCAAGCCTCATGGATGGCTCCATGACCAACTCGTTCTCCAGGCCAACGGTCTTGGCGGCCATTTAATGGACTTTTGGAAATACGTATCCGACAGCGCCTGGCTAGGAGGCAAGACCGAGTATAGCATTCTCCACGAAGCCTTCCCCTACTGGCTGAACGGTATTGTCCCTCTCGCCTACAGTGTAAATGACACACGTCTCAAGAACCAGGTTCAGAAAGCTGCCGATTACGTACTTAATCACCAGCAGAAGGACGGATGGTTGGGGTACGAGACCGGCACGAACCGCAATCTGTGGCCGAGGCATCTGATCTGTCTGGCGCTCATGCAGCTCGCCCAGGCGGATCCCAAATACACCGACCGCGTCGTCACGGCCATGCAGAAGTTCGCCGTGCTTACGAACAAGATGCTAGCAAACAACTATACCGGTTTCCTGTACCACCGCGGTGACGAATACCCCCAGGGCGCTACCGAGTGGGGTCTATCTAGGGCCCAGGACCTGATGTTGCCCTTTCAGTGGCTGTTCGACCACCATCCAGGTAATTTCTCCCGGGAACTACTGGAAAACATGCAGTATCTCTACCAAGCTGGAGTGAACTGGGACTACTGGTACCGAGATGACGTGTTTCCCAAAGGCGAGGTATCCCAGCTCAATGCAGAGTTTTATAACAAACAGCCCTGGGAGTACCAGCACGGCGTCAACGCCGGGGAGGGCCTCAAGGCCCTCGCGGTATACCGAAGGTTCCTACACAACGACTCGATGGTGGAGATAGCGCACCAAGGCGTGAATTGGACCTTCTTTTACCACGGTTCTGCATCTGGATCCATTCTCGGGGATGAGTACATCAACGGTCTCGCGGGCTACATGGGGTGAGTTGAAAGATACAAGCACGCCTGAACATGCCGTACGGTTCTCTTACACAGAACTAGCTCTGAGACATGCACAAATGTCGAAGTGATGTACTCGCTCAGCTACTTGTATCACGCCCTGGGGGAGAATTGGTACGCCGATAGAGCCGAGCGAGCAGCGTTCAATGCACTTCCTGGCTCCATGTCTCCGGACTGGTGGTCGCGGCAGTATATGGGCGAGCCAAATCAGCCTTGGACTAAGAAGCTGACTACCACCCCCTTCTCCGATGTCAATAACGTCGGCCAGATGTTCAGCTTGGAGGGAAACTACCCTTGCTGCACGGTTAACCATCCCCAGGGATACCCCAAGTTCCTTTCTGCCTCCTGTGTTGCTGTTGGCTCTTCCGGCCTCGGCCACGCGCTGCTCGCCCCAGCGAACGTGTCCACGACGCTAAAGAATGGTGCCCGCGTCGTCATTGTGACGGAGACAAACTACCCCTTCGACCTTGCGATCGATTATACTATCACTACCTCGGCCCCCTTTGACTTTTACGTCCGCATCCCAGGCTGGGCTGCCCAAATCAACACCACTATAACCCTTAATACTACCAAAGAGACAGTGACGGCAAGACCTGACCCCATTACAGGCATGCACAAGATAGCCATTCCCTCGGCCGGCACCTTTGCGGTCCAGTATAGGATCGTTACCAGCCTCCGCACTGAGCCGCGTCCTAACAGCAGCGTTGCTGTCTACTACGGGGCGTTGCTCTAAGGCCTCTCTATCGCTAGCACGAACTCCAGCACCGTACCCTATGACTACCGCACAAACGCGCCTATGGCGCAGGGATATGCGCCTCCGGAGGCGAGGGACTGGACGATCGTGAACGCATCAGCGTGGAACTACGCCATCGACCCGCGGAGCCTGATGTACCACTACGATGGTGAGGCAGCACCGGGGAAGAGGCTCGCGAATCCTATATGGGCACCGGAAGCACCGCCGAATTTGGTAACGGCGCAGGCGTGCCTGATAAACTGGCCGCTATACAAGAGCAGTATCCCAGACCGGGTGCCGTCCCCGAAGAACCGAAAATGCATAGGCGAGGCCGTCACAGTCCAGTTGAGGCCGTACGGAAGCACGAAATTGCACATGGTGGACCTCCCAACCATCGACTTAGGGAGGAGCAGTGCTCAAGTGAAAATTAAGCCTTAAGACGGGAGGAGGTTGTCTGATAGACAAGTGATACTCTTTCACACACGGATCCTTTCGCATTTTTTCGTGTCTAATGTGTTAACTACCTGAACTTGCCTCCTCACAGCAAACACCACCGCCTCATGCTTGTCGTTGAACCGGCCCGAGTCTGTCATTCGCAGTGGGGCTGATACCACACGAAGGCTCAAGCCTGGTGTGTTCGCTGGCTTCTGTATATATATCGTGAATCCGTGTCTTTTGCAGGCGTGATTAAGCCAGAGAGAAGGTTGTCGTCACGTCACCGTATTCCAGGATAAGCTGAGGTATCTTGCCTTTTTCAGCGATGTCAGTGGCTTCAGGTACTAGGTAGGCGCACCTGGTGGGATTTGTAAGCACGAATCAGAAGCCAACGCCACCCACCCTTGCAAATGCCGATGCTCCTCTGCCAGTTGCTTAGGTAGGCACATCTCACGCCAGCCATCCGTCGCAATTCATGTCACCGCCAGCCTACTTTCTTGGCATCTGGTCCGAGGAGAAGAAAATAGGATTCCTGGTGTTAGAGATCGAACAGGCGCAGCATATGCGAATGCTTTCGGTTCCCTCGCCTACTGCACAGGAACCCCACTCGGCTTAGACGCATCGGCTCTGCCATCTACTGGGACGATCTTTTGCGTGAACCCCACACTTTTGCCGGGACCTTGCTATAACTATCGGATCGGGTCCAAGCCTCCGGCGCCCTGAACTACCGCCAAAGTCCCCCGAATACGGTGCTATTTTCCGCACCTCTTCTTGTTTTATTGCAGGACACCTATCTCCAGCCTTTCTATCTAGCCATGTTCGAGACGCGCGGAAGGCCGACGTCGAGTTGCCAGAGCTGCCGGGAGAGAAAACGGCGGGTAAGACAGCCTCGCATGATCCACGATTCCTTCTGTGTGGCCTCTGTGCTGCGCATTGCTCTCCCGATCATAAGCTAACCGGTGCTTAGTGCGATGGTGTCGTCCCTAAATGCGGACAGTGTCTGCGGATGGGCAGGGCTTGCTCTTACCCGGTGAAGCAGAAGTTCGCTATACGCAATGAGACCGCCTGGGTCATTAAAAAGGTTGGGGGCGGATCTCCCACAGATGCACAACCGGCACCAGTGTCACTGCCAACGCCGCAATCTGCGCACCAACTCTCACCCTCCTCCGGACCTGTATCCGCCGCTGCGACGGAGGGGACCGGGACAGTATCGAGTGCTAGTCCCACTTCTGAGGGCCAAGAAGAGGTCCAGAATGCGGCCATCGAAGCCCAGGCGAGGGTTGCCATCGACGTCATAAACAGGCGACCCCCAATCCCTATGGCCTCGATCTTCTCGGCTCCGATTTGTGAAGATTTCGACTCAATGGCCAAGAGGTACTTCATCAACACGTACTCGTCGAATGATATCCGGCCGAGTGCCAGGTATATCGACTACGCATGCTCGCTCATCCTCAGCGGCGTCGACCAGAAGGGGGTCCTTGCGCACGCCATTCGGGCCGTCGGCCTTGCGGCGCTCGGGAACCGGACCAGTCAGTCAGGCATCCTGCAGAAGTCCCGGGTGTGTTACGCGCAAGCGCTGCGGATGATCGGCCGGGCCGTGTCGGACCCGGCTGAGGCACCCGCAGATACCACAGTCGTGTCTATCCTCGTAGCCTCTCTCTTCGAGACCATCACCTGGAGCGAGTCTAGCGTCGGCAACTGGGCCACCCACATGAACGGGGCCGCAGCCTTGATCGCCCGCCGTGGGGACAAGCAGTTCTACTCGGAAGATGGGCTGATGATCTTTCAGGAGGCCATGGGGCACATGTTAACTGTAAGTGCCGAGTGCAGGAGACATGGCTAAGGACCGTCCACATGCTAACACATACCACAGCACTTTCCAGATGTTCGTTGAGCCTCTCCCCCTTCCAGAAAGCCCCCCGAATTGGCTTTGCACCCTCCCACTTCTGCGCATAATCTGGCATCTTGTGTCCACATAGGGAAATACTGGAAGATAATGGCTAACACGAAACTACTCACCTTAGACTGTCAACCACTTCGGGCAGCTCCTACCTCCTCTCCTCACTGCCATGAACACTGTCAGCGTGTCATCGGTACCGCAGGATGACCCCACGTGGGCTGCTTCCAGATACATGGTCGAGCTCGTGGCGATCCACCAGCGGGTGCAGCCGTGCGATGTCAAAAGGCCGTTTTCGCCTGCAATTGACCTCCCCGATCTAGAGCGTGCAGCCGAGATTGATCATCAACTTGAACACGCCTTCTCGTTCATGGAGATCCCGGACAGTTGGCGTTATGTAACAATGCGGTCACGCCGGCTCAACCCCCAGGTCGTCTACGATGGCATCTTTCACGTCTACCATGATTCGTACATCGCTAAGGTCTGGAATTGCATGCGGACCTGTCGGCTACTCGCACAGTGCATCATCGGCGCCCTGCTCTGTCGATGTTTCGGCGGTACCGATAAGCCCTGGCCGCTGGTCCTGGCGGGCCGAGTTACACTGGAGGACTCAGAGGGGTCAGAGAAGCTGAAGGCGGTGGCTAGCACCATCCTCCGCCTGCGAGACGAGATACTGGCGTCTGTGCCCCAGATGATGGGCTATATCTTCCATCCCAAGGACACGGGGCTCCTCAACCAACCGAACGGGAACGCCTCGGGGTGCTACTTTGTTATGTGGTGAGCTCCATCCAGTACCAGACACACCCGATACCCAAGAGACTTGCTAACCTAGTACTCCCTAGGTTCTTGTATATGGCCGGATGCATAATGATGAACACTCCTCACACGACCGAGTGGGTAATCCAGCGACTGCGGGCTATCCGGGCTTTGACGGGCATTAGCAAGGCCGAACACCTCGCGCAGCTTCTCGAAGACAAGGATCGGGCGATCAACATGTCATCACAGGACGACAACGGTGAACTTCCTTTCCCCGAATGGCTAAAGACGCTGGACGCGGCCTTTCCGGGCGTCGCAATATGAGCGCCAACTCCGGGTGCCGGCACTCAAGTGCGGGGCCTAGACGCCGGCACGGGGCCTTACCCGGGCCTTCAGTGGTACCGAGGACGGCATTAGCACATGGCTGGCACAGCGAACTGGTATCTTTCGTCTCTGGGCGAAGTGCGAACAGCTTTGTGTCAGAGTTCCACCTCCAGCGCTAGGCCGCTGAAGCGGTACCGCCTATCGTCGGCTTTATCCCTCAAACTAGGCCGGGCCTGTAAGCGGCGCGAGCGTTAGTGGGCACGTTCGACTCGAAGCCCACAGTATCTGGAATAACTCGTTTCTTAGGGTGCCTCCGGCGGGAACGAGGCCCCTCCGGGACGGCGGGCGGTCTGTGACGTAAATTTACGTGATGCTGCTTCGTCCAGCCAGGTCTGGTGACCATCCTCGCTCAAAGCCTCCCAGCGGTCGCCAATCAGGATCGCCCGTCCTTGCCAAACCAGCGTCTTGGCCAGATCTCGTGCGATCCTCCCCCAGGGTCAGCGACCAGCTAAACCTGGTCTCCTTGTCCTTGCATTGCATTGTTGATTCGGCGCACCGTGCTCTTTGTACGGTACGAGCCGCATCTGCTTTAAGACTGACGAAACCCACCAGCGGCTTGTCTGACATCCACGTGTCTCCCATCTCTTACAGAGGGGGTGTGAATGCTACTCTTGGGACAGCAACAGTGATATTTATATAATCCTTAGCTAGGAGCGGGGACCTTTCCGACCTGAATTCGCTCGCCAGAGCTCCCGCCAAAGTTCCGGCCTCACAATCGCTCAAAGTCGACATGGGATCTCAATCTACCCCGGTCGTCCTGCCGGACGCCAATTCCCCTTCTCTAGTCCTCACGCGGCCTACCGAGGAGGAGCGCCGCCAGACATGGTCGCTCACGCACCCTAACTGGGGGCCGGCTCTCACCCTCGACGACTATCTTACCCGGGAAGCATACCTAACGACCGTTCCGCTGGCCAACAACGGGGGCATCACGCACTGGATCCTTACGGACTCATCTCTGCCGCCTGATGAGCGGCCCATCTATTCCTCCTGCGAGACCCTGCGGAAGAATGCCGTCGCTAGCCAGCCGGCTGGAGACGCAGGGGGGGCAGCGGTGCTGGTCGATGGGGCAGCGCACGGAATCGGTTCCGTCTATACCGATTCCAAGTATCGCGGCCAAGGTTATGCAAGCCGCATGATGCAAGAACTCGCTCCACGGGTGCGGACATGGCAGGCGAGCAGCAAGGACGACACGCCAGCTCTATCCGCCGGAGGCCCTTCGACTCTCTTTTCCGTGCTCTACTCCGACATAGGAAAGACGTTCTATGCCAAGACGGGCTGGGCGCCTTACCCGAGTGCCCACCTGAGCTTCCCACCCGTGCCTGGGGCGGCGTCGGGCCTGGAGCCGCAGAATGGATATGCTTCTAGTGGCGGCTCGAAGCCAACAGCCAAGCCGATCGGGTACCACGAACTTGCCGTGCTCTGCGCCGTGGACGAGAAACTTCTGCGGTCCTCGATGGCGAAGCGCACCGAGGAGACCGGCAGAACGTGCGTAGCGTTGCTCCCCAACTTAGACGCCATGCTATGGCACATGATGCGGGAGGACTTCATGACCAAGCACATCTTTGGGCGAACCCCGGCCGTCCGCGGCGCTGTGTTCGGCGAGCCCGGGAAGCGAGTGTGGGCTGTGTGGACGCGCGGCTACTACGGCGGCCTAAAGAAGGTTGAAGGCAACACGTTGTACATTCTGCGCTTCGTTATAGAGGACGAAGGCGTCGATGAAGAGTATCTGGTGCAAGGCGTGAAATCGGTCCTGCAGATTGCGCAGGCGGAGGCGGCTGAGTGGCAGGTGCAAGATGTGCAGCTGTGGAACCCGCCGCCCCTCCTCGAGGGGGCGATCGAGAAGAGCGGGCTAGAGCATGAGTACGAAGAGAGGGAGAAAGAGAGCATTGCAAGCCTGCAGTGGCATGGGGAGAGCTCGGCCGACGTGGACTGGCTGCTGAATGAGAAGTACGGTTGGTGTTGAGCCATGTAAGAGTGCAACCGTGATCCGAGGTTGGCACCAAAAATGTAAGGTCAGGCGCTTTAGGGCAGTCGGTTGGATTTGATAACACCGGACATCAAGACTGGGAATCCTGAGAACCAGGCTCAATCATACACGGGTCTAATATTTTGGGGTGTCTATATCACGCTACGCCCAACCCAACCAGTGTCTCCCGTGCCAGACCTGCCGCGACCCTTGTCCTTTTCTAGTGGTCGTGTCCATCGTCCTCTGGCTGCATCTCGGGATCCAGCTTGATCAGGGTATCGATACGCATGATGCTGATGCACGCCTCCACGGCACTCTTCAACTGCCGAATCTTGCTCACGCTGGGCTCCAGCACGCCTGCCTTAACCTCGTCCACGACCTTGCCCTTCGCCAGATCCAGGCCGTAGTTCTTGTATGCCTTCTTCCTGGCCACCGTCTTCTCGTCTTCGTTCGCCTCGCCCTCCGCAATGCGCTGCGAGAGGGCGTGCCTTGACCGCAGCTGGGCGACGAGCTCAGAAGCATCCTTCGCGGCATTAACCGCCAACGTCTTGGGGATGATGAGGAGCGACTGGGCGAACTCGCCGATAGCGAGCTGCTCCCGAGATCCGACAGTGCCGGCAAATTCCTCGAGGTAGATGTGCAGGGCAGTCTCGGCTGCGCCACCGCCGGGGACGACGCTGCCGCTCTCCAGGGTCCTCTTGACGGCGCACAAGCTGTCATGGACCGACCGCTCCATCTCGTCGAGCGAGAAGTCGTTGGGACCGCGGAGGATGATGGAGGCTGACGAGTGGACCTTGGTGCCCTTGACCAATATGCACTCGTCATCTGAAATGCGCTCCTGCACTACCTCTTCGGCGTGGCCGAGGTACGATGGCTCGAATTTCTCGTCACCATTCAGGTCGGAAAGGGTGCTGAGTAGGGTAGCGCCAGTGGCCTTTGCGATGCGCCGCAGGTCCTCCTTCTTGCATCGCCGCACGGCCATGGCGCCCTTCTCGATGAACAGCTTCAATACCAAGTCGTCGATTCCCTTGGTTGTGAGGACGACGTTGGCACCCGCCTTCAAAATCATTTCCACCCGCTCGATCACCATACCGGCCTCCCGCGCCCGGATCTGCTCGAGCTGCTGCGGGTCGTCGATAGTGATCTGCACGCCCAGCTTCATTCGCTCTTTCTGCAGGTTCATATCGAGAACTGCGATCTTGGCATCTGTTATCCGCGTCTTCATGGCCTGAGAGGCGACCGTGCAGTTCAGCGCGTAGCCCTTGACCAAGACCGACTCCAGCGCCGATTTGCCGTGCGCCTTGAGGATGTTGACGGCTTTGACTGGGTACTTAACCTCCTGCTTGTTGTTCGTCATCTTAACGGCCTGCATGGCGTCCACCACCATGCTCGCAAAGAAGTCCGAATCCGAGCCGATGATCTTGCTTGACATGGACGTCTTGGCGATGTTTAGGAGCGAATCCCTCCCTAGCTTCTCCACCCTGATGCTGACATTCTCGTTCATGTACTTGACCGCCTCTCGTAACGCCAACCTGTAGCCGGTGATGATGGTCGTTGGGTGTATCCGGTTCTTCATGAGCTCGTTACCTCTCCTGAGCAGCTCAGCCGCGATCAGGACGACCGAGGTGGTACCATCGCCGACTTCTTTGTCTTGCTGGTGCGCTAGATCTACCAGGATCTTTCCCGCGGGGTGCTCGATGTCGAGGAGGCTGAGAATAGTCGCGCCGTCGTTCGTCACCGTGACGTCCTAGCCAAGATTAGCGACGTGGGGTCAGTGTCCCGGCTGAGAAGGCGCTTCTTACACCGATATCGTCCACCATCATCTTGTCGAGGCCGCTCGGCCCGAAAGAGCTCTTTACAACGTTCGCGATGGCTTGCGTGGCGAGGACTACAGTCGCTAGTTAGCCGGCGGTCGGGAGCTCGAGAAAAAAATCGAGACTGCTTGCCATTTTGATCGCGGATATCTGCGCCCGAGATCTTCTGTCCACCCAGGAACAAAGTGCCAGTCCTTGACTGTTCGAATATGGAGGCCATGGTTGAGCTTTCCGGGGTTTACGAGGCTTGAGTTGTATCCGGGGAGAAGGCGGCGACGATGTTCACTGTTTTGTTGACAGCTCCAGGCAACCCCCCCAGAGACTGAAGCTTCTAGGTCGAACCTGCCAGGCCGGGAACTTTTTCGCGGAGCCAAAGATTATTCCATTCCGCGACTAGGGTACAATCTGGAGCTCTTTATTGGACGAAGCTATCCTAGAGCCCCACAAACCCTTGCAGCCCGACCCCTCAGTCGGTTTGACACACGACTTATCAAAAAAAGAACCCCGCCATTGATTTCGACCACTCCTTCCTGTCATGCCGGGTGAGTCAAGGGAAGCCGTCAACAATTGAGTCACAGAACATATCTTTTTCCATAAATTTGCCAGGAAATTCAGGGACGCTAGACGAAGGTCTCCAACGAAACAACCATGGCAGAATCTACAGAGCAATCGAAGAGTGCCATCAAGAAGGCCGAGAAGGCCGCCAAGATGGCCGCGCAAAAGGCTGAGAAGGCCGCGAAGCAAACTAGTGTCGCCGTGGTGGGCGGCAAGAAGGGAGACGACATCATCGGTATCACGGTCAAGAAGAACGAGGCATTCCCTCAATGGTACCAGGAGGTCGTCCTCAAGGCTGAGATGATCGAGTACTACAACGAGATCTCCGGTTTCTTCATCATGCGCCCCGCCACCATGTACATCTGGAACGTGATTCGCAAGTGGTTCCAGGAGCGCATCGAGGCCATGGGTGTCGAGGAGACCAGCTTTCCTATGTTCTTGTCCTCCAAGTCGCTCGAGAAGGAGAAGGACCATGTCGAGGGATTCGCTCCTGAGCTGGCTTGGGTGACGAAAGCGTGAGTGGCGCCCCTGTCGCAACCCCCCCCACCCCTGATGCTAATCTGCCGCCAGCGGCGACAAGGACCTCGAGTTCCCCGTCGCGGTCCGTCCCACGTCTGTATGGATTCCCCGTATCCCTTCGCTTGGTCTGTAACTGACATTGGCCCAGGAAGCCGTCATGTACCCCTACTACGCCAAGTGGATCCGAAGCCACCGCGATCTCCCTTTCCGCCTGAACCAATGGAACTCGGTCGTGCGGTGGGAGGCCAAGCAGACGACTCCTTTCCTCCGAGCGCGCGAGTTCCTGTGGCAGGAGGGACACACTGCGCATCTCACCGAGACGCTTGCTGGGCAGGAGGTGCGGGAGATCCTCGAACTCTATGCCGGGGTTTACGAGCAGTTGCTTGCGGTCCCTGTTGTCCGAGGCACCAAGACCGAGGCGGAGAAGTTCGCTGGAGGCTACTACACCACCACGGTCGAAGGCTACATTCCCTCGAACGGACGTGGCATCCAGGGCGCCACCTCGCACTGTCTGGGCCAGAATTTCAGCAAGATGTTCGACATCACGGTCGAGGACCCCGAGAACAAGGGAAGCCACATCCACGTATGGCAGAACTCGTGGGGTCTCTCGACCCGTGTCATCGGCGTAATGGTCATGATCCACGGCGACGACAAGGGCCTAGTCCTCCCTCCCCGCATCGCCAAGATCCAGGTCATCTTAATTCCGGCCGGTATCACAGCCAAGACGACCCCTGAGAACAAGGAGGCGCACTACAAGAAGATCGATGAGCTGAAGGAGACGCTCAAGAAGGTCGGCGTTCGCACCGAGCTCGATCTGCGCGAGGGCTACACGACTCCTTGGAAGTTCAACGACTGGGAGCTCAAGGGTGTGCCTCTGCGCCTCGAGTTCGGCCCCAAGGACGCCGAGAAGGAGGTGGTTAGCTATGCCCGGCGGGATACTGGCGAAAAGGGCACCATCCCCATCGCGGAGATGGCCACCAAGGTCCCCGAGCTCCTGGAGACGATCCAGCAAGACCTCTATAACAAGGCCGACGCCGCGTTCCGAGAGCACCGTGTCCAGGTCACTAAGTGGGAGGATGTCATCCCCGCGCTTGATGCGAAGAATGTGGTCCTCATCCCCTCTTGCCTTGTCCCCGAGTGCGAGGATAAGATCAAGGAGCTGACGACTGGACGTACCGAGGAGGCCGCCGATACCGCTGAGGCCCAAAAGGCTCCCTCAATGGGCATGAAGAGCCTGTGCATCCCGTTCGAGCAGCCCGAAGGCCTCGTTAAGGGCGAGACCAAGTGTCTCAACCCCGAGTGCGGCCGGTTGGCCGAGAAGTGGTGCATGTTTGGCCGGAGTTACTAGAGGACGAGGGGGGTCCAGAGATATCAAAAGCGTAGAAGGGTGGGCGTTCTCCTTCATGCTTGTCATTATTGCTATTTTTTCCACGACGAAGACCACGAGGGAAACGAATGAGCGCTCCTTGCCATGGCCGCGACGGCGCACACGCGCCTCGCCATTTAGCCTGTAGAGAGTAGCGAGGAGACCAAGATGTTTTAGCGCACATGTTACACATCCTCAAAGATGCCAAAGATACCACTGTGACTTGTTGGCACGCTTATCCCCCACCCTGAAGATTTTGTCTCGCCCCCAGTGATTCTTCTCTTGCTTCCTCGCGATCCAACTACGCAATTGTCTTATCACTTATCGTGGGCTAGCCTGAGCCGCATACCGGCAGGATCCTTGGCTGCGTCTCACTCAGGTGGCCCCCTGGCATGGTCGTTGGTGCCATTTATGGGCTTCCCTCCCCGGGGCTTACCAACGTGCTGCACTGGGCTGGAGTCGACGGGGCACACCATAACAGAAAGCGTATCGCATGTACCCCAGGTGCAAATGTCCTCGGGCCCGCCCTCCCAGATTTGCACCAAGGCGGGAGACAGGACAGGCAACCAATTGGAGGAGCAAGGGGGTTCCCTGACTTAGACTTCATCTGCAACGCCGCAGGGGCGGACGTTGGGCGGGCGAACCCTCTCAACCCCCTGAAAATAGCCTTGAACCCGTGTTCTAGCAGTTAGGCCACCACCACGCCATGTGCGATTGTATTGTTTGTGTCTGGTCGGACCGTCCCAACTCTGTCGAGCACGTTGGCACTTTATGTGCTACTGCATAGGGACGGATCGTGTTCAGCCACGGCTATCCCGGCCACAATGCGGTGACAAGTGTGGCTTTCTTTATGCTGTCGCCCGTCTGCCTTCCCGACCCCAGTCCAAGCTGCTGCGGCCAGGCTCTCCGCAAGCGCGGGGCCGGTCCGTCGAGGGTCGGCCGGGCTTACTGCTAGGTGCTAAGGTCTCTTTAGCAATCTAAGATCGAGCAAGGGCCGGCCGATACTTGCAATGCTTCCGGCGGATCGCGTCTAGGCCACCCGAAGCGCCAGGCGAGAGAGAAAGAGAGAACATGGGAGTGGAAGAAGGAGGGTACAGATCGGCGGTTCGAGCGCCTCGGAAGCGCGCACGTGCGGCACAACACTGCCGACATGAACATCTGTCACAGGGGGCTATAGCCTCAATCCGGGTTCTCTAAGCGGCGCCAGACATAGCATCAGAGCGCGCGACAACGACACCCTCGATCTCGAGCCTGGAATGCGCATCATCCAGCCTTGTCTGGCCTCAGTCGCTGACCCGGAGGTGTGGTGGGCTAAGAGACCCAAAAAGGACCAGAAGGACCATCCCCGACTCCCGACTCCCGACCCTCTCCGAAGAGCGCAGGCGGCGCATGCTGGGGGGGGTTCGAAATATTACGTGGCTGCTACGAAATTGGGCTTTGCTCTCTGCACACGGCCGGCCGTCGGTCATGTGAATGGCGTCGTGAATGGCGTCGTGCCAGCACTCGCACCGCTCCCCGAGCTTGAGGCAAGCCGAGTTTCCAGGAGTGTTTCTTCCGCCATCGCCTCCTGGGCTGCCCCCGATCCATTGGTCGGGAGCTCGGTGGCAAACGGCACGTGGGAGAGGCGCCATGGATTGACATTTGCCATTGCATGCGGCGACAGAAATCTTGCAAAGAAGCAAGGTTGGGATGTTCGCCGATTCGCAATGTGGTTCATCGCTGCGCTGTCGCGAGGCGACAAAAAAAAAACGGGGAGCCTCTCTTCTTTGCGATGCTCATCGATGTCATTTCTTCCCCGATCGGCGCCTCCAGGCACCCGATGGGCGGCTGTGACTGGCGGGCGGGGCCCACACCAGTATGCAAGAGCCAAACCGGGGGGTGGTTGTGGTGGAGCTCATGCCAAGCTCGCACCGCCACCACCTGCAGCTCTCAAGGGTTCAGCCAGGCCTGCAAGGCTTGCCTGGGCCGACGGTCGGGTATTCTCTTTTGTTAAAAAAAGAACAGCTAGCCGCGCCCCCGCCACCGCCCGCCCATCGTCGATTGGGTCGAGGGAGCCAACGGCTTACCTATGAGATAGATCGAAGCACACCGGGGCTTGACGGGCAAACGAGATTGCCCATGCTCCTTGGGCGGTCCTGCTCTTGGGATCTCTGATCTCTGGGGAAGCAGCGCGGCAAGACGGCAGAAAACGTGGAAAGAGGGTCTACCGAGTACCTACTAGGTGCCGTGGTGGCAAAGTGTTGGTCCCCGCGCAAAGGTTGCCGTCCAGTTGGGAAGAGAGACAGACGGGTGGCCACGTTTGGGCGAAGCTAAGATAAAAGAGAGAAATTAAACCAAAAAGGTACATAGTTACTAATTATACATGCTCAGAATTGCTTGCTAGGGCTAGCTCGCTGGGGCGGGAGGGGAGGAGTTTCCAGGCGAGATTCGCACCGCCCAAATATTGCAAGCGGACATGCCAATCCAGCGCGCCTGAGGTAAGACGGGAGCTGTCGGGCTGGGATAATATCACGGCTGGGGCTAGGCGCGGTGCTGGTTCGCGCTCCCCCAGGCCCCCGGTAGTGGACCATGTCCGATCCTTCCTTTTTAGCCCAGCAGAGAAGACAGCTTACTTAGTTGCGCTAAGATGGCATTGTTATGGTGCTGCCGATTAACCACCAGTCGAGAGGCCCTCGGACTTGTGTGAGCCACGCTAGAATCCAGCACGCACAGAGCTTGGGCTGGCTTTAACGGTAGCCTAGACTAGGAAGGGACGGGGAACTCGGGAGGCACCACCTCGCCTAGGGGCTAGGGCCAGCGCTGACCAGGAAGGACATTACCATATCTTACCTGGCTAGCTCCCTTGGGCAGTAAGGCAGCTGCTGGAGCGCAGCGCAGCGCAGCACAGCTTCTAGCTTCCTGCTTGCTTGCCTGGCTTGGTTGCTTTGGTTTGCTTCAAGGGTTCATGGGCTGGGGCAGCCCCCAGCACACCCGGTGGACCGCAGTGGGGGCCCCGCTGAGCCAAATCGAAGTCGCACACTCACACACACTCACACACACACTTCACACTGCCTGCCACACGCTGCCTGCCACAGAGGGTCACAGTGCAGGCCCTCTGTGTACCCCTGTTTGACAGCCGTAATTGTAGGCGGCGGAGAAATCCCCGTTGCACTGTCCCCCCGTACGGCCACTCCCCTTGCCTTTGCTTTTTTTGCTTCTTAACTGTCCAGCCCTCCTTCCTTCGCACGCTGTGCCTCCCCCCATGGTTCAAAACCTTCACACCCCCAGCTTGTGACCCTTTCCTTGTCTCTCCCCCCCCCCCTTTCCTTTTCATGTATCCATATTCTCTCGCTCCAGCCGGATCACCAACCTCGTAGCTCGCCTCCGTGGGAATCCGAGAAACTGGAACGACGACGCCGGCGCCTGTGCAGCACACAGTACCTTGCGCGCCCACTTACAGCGAGCACCGCCAAGAGATCCCAACGACAAGCATCCCAGGCCCAAGGTGACCCGCGACGGCAGCGGCCCGGTCCATCACCAACACATGTCTTCGCTACGCTCGCCCGCGCTGCCGTGCTAGGTTTGCCATGAGAGCCGACCTGTTCCTCCGGCTGCCCGCACCCACAGCCGTACTCGTTCTGACGAGCCTGCTCGAGCTCGTGCCTGCGGCGCACGCCCTCTACAACCCGCGCGCGAGGTATACGGCACTGCCAGTGCCCACCGTCACCGTTGCGCATCATGTCCTCGACGTCGTGGCATGGCCGCCCCTTCCGACCACCCCTCCGCTCGACTTGTTTGATCTCCGTCGCCGCCAGGACGACAACACGATCTGCGGGTACGTAGGCGGCGATGCAGACATCCCGGCCACATGCGGGGCGGGGTCGCATTGCGTCCTCGACCCCGAACACGGTGCAATTGGGTGCTGTCCGAACGGGCAGGAGCCGTGCACGACGGGCATCTTCACAGGCTGCGTCGACTCCAACAGCCCGCCCCAGACGGAGCTCAACCCTTACGTCTTCACGTGCCAGGGCGCGGGCAACGTATGCTACCAGAACCAATTCGACGGCGGCTTCTACCAGTTTGGGTGCGGGACGGCCAGCGACCTCGCCACCACGGTCATAGCTACTGTTAGCGGGAAGACGCTGACCCGGGAGACCGAGACTTTCAGCTTCACTGCGACACCCACGACGCTGAGTGAGCCGACGACGATCGGCACCAAGACGAGCACCAGCACCACGAGCTCGAGCACTAGCTCCAGTTCCACAACCACAAGCACTACTTCTTCAACATCATCATCAACCAGCTCTACAACTTCCTCAACAAGCTCGACAACCTCAAAAACCTCGACGACACAAAGTTCTGCCACGCCTTCGGGGACGCTGCCTCCTGACGCACCGGGAAGCTCTACCACCGCGGCCCCTTCGAGTGGCAGCGGCCTTAATGTGGCGGCCATTGTGGGCGGAACGATCAGCGGTGTCGCCGTCATCGTGGCGGCCATTGCCTTGGGCTTCTGGTTGTACAACCGGCAGCATCGCGGTAACACCAGGGAGGGTCCCGGAGGTCCACCGGGCGGCGGCACGCAGTACATCAGTCCCACGTGGGAGGCTCGATCCGGGTTTGCGCCGGTGCACCAGACTTACGACGGCTACGAGACAGGCCTGCCACCGGAGGCTCACATGGGCTACACAGCAGAGATCAGTGGCGGCAATGGCAACGGGGATTCTCATTCTCCGCTTGAAGGCGCCGACCGCACTTCCTACCCTCCTGCAACTGGTTATCACTACCCGGGACAGTTTGCAGCGGCGTACGCAGGAGCAGGAGCAGGTGCCGCGGCGGTCATAGGGGGCGCAGCAGCGGCTGGGGCAGCGGGAGCAGCGCATCAACACGCCGACGCCGAACCAGATCAGGTGCCGCTGACTCGCGAGATGGAAGACTTCACTCGGGGTTTTCACACGGCCCTTGGCAGAATCGGCGAGGAGGACGAGTTCAACGACCATCCCAGCAGCTCGAGCGGTGAACGCGTTGCAGTGAATGAGGGGAACGGAGTGATGAACGGCCGACTGAATGGACCCAGCAACGCGAGTGAGATGACGAACGGGGCGCGTCCCTCCCACGAAGTGTCAGATGACGAAGGGGAAACCCCAGCAAACTACGGCAATCGGCCGCTATGGCAACAGAACCGCAGGACGAGCCGAGGCGTTGCATGGATGTGAGTGTGGAGCGAGGGAGAATCCACTTGAAGCCGGCCGGCGGTGTGCACGCATTGTACTGTACATAATGGCGGCGAGCGAAGGGCTCGCCTTCCAGGAGTGTGTTCATGATACCATGGCGTTTTTGGGGTGCAGCCACCAGGCATGGCGACTGGGTACTAGAACGGCAAGGGGCCACGATCACCATCGGCGTTTATTTTGGAGTCGGGGTCGCAATCTGCAGAGCCTGGATATGGTTGCTGCTCAAAATAACAGCAGTGTTGGATGCAACGGCTAGTACAGCATTGCCTCCAAGTAGGGATAATTGCCAGATGCGGCATTGTCGATAGCTACAGGCTGCCTAATGCAAATCGTTTCAAACATGAACTTAGCCCCTACCCCTACCAACCGATACCGCAGATGATATCGCTACGCAAAGGGGGGAGATGGATGGGCTGCGGACAAGCGCGCAGAGTCCCCGTAGGAACCCTGCCTCGCCCGAAGGCCGGGGGATGGCAGCTAGATCGTCGGCGCAGCCCATCATCATATCAGCATTAAGCGCGGCCTTGCCCCAACTACGGTCCGACGAAGCCAGCCGCGAAGCCGTGAGACTTAAACTCCGATGCCAGTCGTCGTCGAGTAAGCCACTGCGGCTTGGGTCTCTGCGCTAGCGCCGGGCGGCTGGCGAAGGCGAAGGCGAAGTCGTCAAATCCCATCCGTCCCGTTTAGGGCATATGACTGCGAATTACACGGCCGTCCCCTTCCAGCGGCATGCTACCCCGGATAACGTGACTTACTTAAAGCTGGGTGTAAAATCTTAGTAGAATCTATGTACGGCCAGGGCCCCGACTAGGCGCCGCCGAAAAGGGTATCGCGAGCCGCTTCCAGCAGACCTGACGTGTGCATCCTGCTTCCCATATCTCCCGCTCTAGACCGCCTAGCTAGACCATGAGAGTTCTAATTCTGCTGTGGGCTGTGTACTCGCGCGCTCACGCGTGAGGTTCTAGTGAAGTAAGAAGCCGTCGGGGCGAGTGGAGGATGGATGCCAGCAAGCGGGGCCTTGATATTACGGGGCAGGCATGGGCAAACAAACAGCACACGGCCATCCCCGTCTCACGGCGATCGCATTTAATCTGATCATGGTTAATGTAATAAAGCCTGTCTGGACCCCTCCGGGTCTTTGATAAGCTCCTAGTCTGGTTAAGTACAGTACAGGGGGGGTCAAGGCTGGCGTAAGACGTGTATGTCCATTTTCAGGCTGACAGTAGACTAGCATGCATGAGGAGCCTTCCTAACTTGCAAGTGGCCCTCGTAAGGAGGCCAGATATAGCCCGGCCCGCGAAAGGGGTAGCAGCAGCAAAAACACACAAGATGCAGGCGGCTCCTTTCGTTACATCCTCTTCCGATCAAGCGAGCGCCTTGACAATAGCCTCGCCGATGGCCTTGGCGCTCGACGGGTTCTGGCCCGTGATCAACTTGCCATCCACAACCACCTTCTCGCCCCACGGCTCGTCGGCCTTGACGTAGCGACCGCCGCTGACCTCGTTGAGCCTGGTCTCGAGGGGGAACGGCATGGCCTGGAGCAGGCCCACCTGCTCCTCCTCGACGTTGGAGAAGCCGGTCACGCCCTTGCCGGCGATGAGGCTCTCGCCGCCGGGCAGCTTGACGTTAACTAAGACGGCAGGGCCGTGGCACACGGCCGACACGACCTTGCCCTGGGCCCAGAACTCGTTGATGAGCTGCTGCGAGTCGGCGTCGTCGGCCAGGTCCCACATGGGGCCGTGGCCGCCCGGGTAGAAGACGGCCTCATACTCGGAGGCCCGGCCGAGGAACGACGACAGCTTGGCCGTCTGCTCCCACAACGCCGTCTTGTCCTTCAGGAACGCCACCGAACTGGGGTCGCTCTTGAACGCCTCGACCGACGAGGGGTCTAGCGGGGCGACCCCACCGGCAGGCGAAGCGACGTCGACGTCATAGCCGGCCGCGACAAAGACGTCGTAGGCGTGCGAAAACTCGGGCTGCGCAGCCGTGTCAGCGGGCTTAGGGCTTCTCTGGTCTGCTGGCAATGGGCGGTTTGGGCAAGTGAAGGGGGGCGAGGGGACGACCCCTTCGGTCATTGATGGATCATATCATACCAGATACCAGCCTGTGGGCTTGCCAGTCTCGCCCAACTTATCGTGAGAGGTGAGAACCACAAGAATCTTCTTGGCCATTTTTATTTTCGGGTCGCTCGTTTATTTTAACAAAGTCAATGTGATGCCAAGGGCGGTCGATAATGAGGCTGACAGCGGCTTTGCGGGGGGGTTTCTTTCGCTGCTAGGTGGATAGAAGCACACAGGAGGTACGATGGAGAGAGGGGAGGAGAGGCGGGTCCGTTGAGATTTATGTTTTTTTTTATCTGGGACGCCTTGAAATCTCTACCGAGTCAACAAAACGAGGGCCGGGCGAGAGAAGATTGCATGTGCTATGTAGGTTCAACCCCAGATGATTGGCGAATCAAGGTTCCTGACTCGACTTCGTTGCATCATAGGAAACTCGCCGAGTCCAGCACATTCTCCGACACGACACCGTGCCCCTCTTCCCCCTCCCCCCTTTGCCCCTCTCTTTCTCGTTGTGAAAGAGCATGACTCTGACAGCCTTGACGAACCTTGCCCTGGGCTGGGCTTATGGCCTAACGCCGATTCATCGAATGGTAGCTGATGCAAGCTAATTACCCTCCATACCTTCCATCAATACCTTAACCAGCCCAACGGGACGGGGCGCTTAGCTTACCTAAAACGACAGCCGAGGCACCGCCACTCAAACGGTATTAAGCTTTGTAAGGTCGGCGGGTAGACCATCCGATTCGAGCCAATTGGCCCGCGAAGGGAGGATATTTCGCCCGAAAAATATCCGGCGTAAGGTAAACAACCCGCCCCCTTTTACCTTGATCCGTCTCACGCCCAAGCAGAATGAATCGCAAGCGTTAGACCAAGGTGCTATTCCGCTGCCGTCTCTCCCGGCCCTTGCCTGCGGAGTATGATAAGCTCTCTTCGCCTGGCTAGGATTTGTCAGCCATTTTCTTCGGCGAAAAACCGACCACCCCACCTGAAGATGTGTGGAAGGCAACGAAATGGGGACCACGCTCACACGGCACCGAGGCAGACAAGGCCGTCAAAAGGGGAACCACTAAATTTTCAAAGTCGCTCATGGTAAATACGCCGTTCCCATGCTAGAGACCAGTAGACACTTGATCCCATCCCGAATCTACCATGTACAATGCGCTGCTGCTGCAGGGGTATATATTAATTACTAGACACAACCGGCCAAGCCCGCCTCCGCCAAGCCATCCCTTTTTCTTTCTTTCTTTCTTTTTTTTTTTTTACCACAGCTCGCAGACGGGCTCCTTGGTTGGGCAGTTGAAGGCCTCACGGAAGCCGCGCGAGTTCTGCGTCATGCCCTGGATGCGCACCGCGGCCGCGGCGTGGACGTCGAGGGGGAAGCTGGCCTGTGCCGTGGCCGGCGTGATGCTGCTGCACCACATGTTGGCATGGAAGACGTAGAAGAGCTGCTCGTGCGTGAACATCTCCAGGCTCGGCAGGCTCAGCTCGAGCGCGGCGCGGTTCGTGATCCACGAGTCGTACGCCGTGTGCAGGCCGCCCGCGTCGGCCAGGTTCTCGCCCAGCGTCTTGGCGCCGTCCACGTTGACGGGGCCCTCGGTCCCCTCGTAGGTGAACTTGTCGTACTGCTCGACGAAGCAGTCGGCCCGCGTCTGGAACTCGGTCACCGTCTTGTTGTCCCACCACGTGTTGTACGAGCCGGTTTCGTCGTACAGGCGGCCGCCGTTGTCGAAGCCGTGCGTCATCTCGTGGCCCAGGATGGCGCCGAGGGCGCCGTAGTTGGCGTACCAGGGGAGCGCCGGGTCGAACACAGCGCCCTGCATGATGCCGGCGAGGATGAAGATGTTGTTGCCCCGGGGCACGTAGTAGGCGTTGACCACGTCCAGTGCCATCTCGAACGCGCCGCGGTCGACCGGCTTCCCCAGCTTGCTGGCCTGGAAGTTGATGAGCCACTTCTGGTACGTGAGCCAGTTCCCAAAGTACGACTCGGTGACGTTCTGCCCCTCGTACAGGGCCGAAATGTCGTTCGGGTCGAGGAGCTCCACCTCCGAGCCGGGGGAGGACGGGTATCCAATGTTCTGCTGGATGTTGTTCACCTTGGCGATGGCGCGCTTCTTGACCTCGTCCGACATCCAGTCGAGGGACTCGATGCGCTTGATGAACTGAGTCCGGATGTCGGTCAGCATCTTGGAGGCGATGTTGCGCTTGTTGGAGGTGAAGGACGACGTGACGTAGAACCGGCCCATGATGAGGGGGAGGGTCGTGTCTACGTGGTTGATGCAGACGATCGAGCGATCGCTGGACACCGGAGCGCTCTGGCTGCTCGCGAGGATGGAGGACGACACGTAGTCCTTGAGGTACTTGATCGAGCGGAAGGCGAGCCAGCTCTGCAGGGTGGCTTTGGGCGTCTTGGTGACAATCTCCCCAATGTGCTTGAGGAGGGTGGGGTTCTCGACCACCACATCGGCGACCTCAACACCCTTGGGAATCATCTGGGTCAAGATCTTCGTGTAGCCAATGGCGGGTGCGAGCTTGTCCAGGTCGCTGAGGGCAACGCGGGTGCCGAAGCCATCCGTCTGTGCGAGCATTAGCTGCCTGTCCGGAAAATACGGTCAAGGGATTAGGAGCTGGTACCGACCTTAATTTCGTCTTGAATTACGTCCGTGAGAGTTGTGGCGTTGGCGACAGCCACTTCGAAATCCACAATGCTCTTGACCAGGGTTTGGCGATCCTTGTCGGTTATGGTGCTGCTCTTGGACTGATTGGCGAGTGCCTCGAACAGTTCCAGCATCTCTGCTTGGTACAACTTGATGGCACTGGGGTCGAAGCTGTGGATGTGTCAGTTGTCGTAGACTTGGCCGATCAATCGGCTGGAGGTACTCACTATATAGATCCATTCTTGGCTGACGTTGTGGGTGCATTCAGCGACAGGATGGTCTCGGACTAGACGCACAATAGATTAGCCTCTCTTCTGCCACGAACGAAGGCGATAAAGTGGGCGGGCCTACTGAGTTCTGTACGTTGACCCCAATATTCAACGTCTCAAAGGTCGAGACACCATAGCTCTCAAGGTATACGACAGCGGCCTGGAGGCCGGCGTAGTCGGTCTCCTTGAGGAGCGAAGTGTAGTCGTCTACCGGAAAGAGCTCGCCAATCTCCTCCATGAAGTCTAGGAGGGGCGTGATGCCGGCCTTGGAGATGGCAGACGTGTCCATGCAGGCATCGTAGCTTTGGCGAAGCTTCTGGTAGTTGCCCCGGTCGACGGCCGAAATATCTTCATCACGCTTGATGGACGAGGTGAACTGTCTCGTGGGGGGACCTGGTTAGCTACGATGTTCCCGGTCCCGGTAAGAGGTGTTTACGGGGGGGAGAGGGGCAGAGAAGATGGGAAGCAAACATACGTTGGCAGCGTACTCATAGGTCGACTCTAAGATAATCTGCTCGATCCGGTGGTTGTAGTTTTGCGGCAGCGTAAGCCCCACCGTCTCTTTGTCGTTCTTCTGCCGGTAGCCATAGCAGACCATCTCTTCGAACTGGGTGCAGGGGTCGTATTGCTTGTAGTCGGGGGCCAGGTTCCACAGAATCTGGGCTGTGGCCTCCAGGCACGCCGGCTCGAGGCAGAGGTTCGTCGTCGACGCCATGGTTGCGGTTGCGGTTGCGGTTGATGGTGATGGTACTGCACACACACGCTTCACACGGTTCGAGGAACGGTCCGACAGACACAACGACTACGAGACAGCCGACCTGGGCAAAGGCCCCGACGGGAGGCGCGCTCATTTATAAACCATCCTTCTCCCATCGTCAGCAAATTTCGGGCCCTGCAGGAGGAGCCCATGCTAGTGTGATTCCGGGGTGTTAGGCAGCATCACGGGCCCTTGGGGTCCGCCCGGGGGGGGGGTTCGCTGGGGCGGGCTGCCGAGCCAGCTCAGCCCCAGCGCGAACGGCTGCCAGTGGAGCCGCAGGCCAGCCCGATTGCTTGCCTCAAACGGTCCCCAGTAGCTAAAATTTCCCAAGTCTATTCCGTAGTAGCATGCTAAACTGAACTACAGGTGCTCTAATCCGCAGCACAGCCAGCAGCCCCTCTACGCGGGCGAAGACCCGGAGGCTCAGAGGCGTCTTGGCACAAAAGAGCCCCCCTTGGCACGACCAGTGGTGAACGCGTTTCCTGTGCTGGCTGGCTTCCCAAGCTCGTCCTTCTATTTTATTTTTTAGTTTTTATTTTTTTACCCCTTCATTTTTTTTTTTCGATTGGTACATATCTCCCCGTTACACATGCTATGCGCTTGCCAAATAGGCAATCCTCTCGCTTAGAGGATCCAAGCAGGCTGGTTGAGCCGCCTCTCACAAGTCCTGGCCAGGGGTTTAGGAGCCAATTAAACATTAAATCGCACGTCGCATAGCCTTCTCATTGGCTGCACGACGTCCGGGCTCCGGTGTTCCCACCGTCAGCAAGACCCCGGTGCGAAAGCCAAGACCCAGCTGCCGGTCGCAACGGCGCTGGCTGTGCTCTCCTTCGCTCCCAATTTGGCTGCCTAAGCTACCTCCCTGGAGCGAGCTAGCTAAAGATACCCTGCGGAAAATTGCAGAGCAGGTTGCTGGTCCTGTGCGGTTAGCGCCCTGGCTTAGTGGTGTTCTATATTCGAACCTCGATCCATCGAACCCGCTCACCAGGGTCCCAGCGGCCGCCGGGATAGCCCCGTAGAGGCCATGCCCGCTTCCCCACGACCCACTACACGGCTTGGAGCGCGTCCTCTGCCAAAGAGTATGTACTGCATATACTCGGCATCGTACTCACTAGCCAATCATGCGCCTTTAGAGCCCAAAGTAGATACATACGCATCAAAACAGCACCCCCTTTGCCCAGCTACTCTGTATCTAGGGTAAGCGGGCCGCCGGGGAGTCCCCTGCGTGATTTGCGCAGCTCAGCCCTGGCGCGCTAGAATTCGCCAGCCGCCCCTTGGCATAGGATTGATCCCCAGAGGCTGGTTCGCTCTGCAACATTGGCATCCGTTTACAGGCAAAGGACCTTTAGTAACGGGATGCTGATGATCCCATCCGCCACCGATTCTCTATGTCACACCCTCTCTTCACCTTCACCTTGCCTTGAATAAAAGCCAGTTGAGGTCTAGCAACTGAACAATGTTAACCCCCCAACCCGCCCCCACTCCCAATTATCAATCCAGTCTCTGTTAATTCCATGCCGCGTGTCGGCCCCCTGAGGTTTTTGCCTCTATGGTACCAAGTTTTCTTTGCAGCACTAGAGTGGGATGTTGTGAATTGCAACTCCCACTGACATCATAACTTCTGCCCGAGGCAAAATGTATAGCCCTCCAGAAAATCAAAGTACGAGATGGCATTGTGGGATGGCTTGTGCGTCGTCGTCCCTTTCTAGATAGTCAAACGCTTCGGTGCGTTGAAGGGTCATAACATCTCTTTCGTGACACATCATGCTCAAGTGCTAGTTTGTCAATCCCTGGATCTAACGAACTGAAGATATCTCAACACTTGGCTGTAGTTGCAGTGCAGGTCGCTGATGCACACCATACCCAAGGCGCTAAGAGTTACGGTTGTGGGATGCTGATTGGACTTGCATTAGGCGTAGACCCCCATCAACTATGTTGGGCATTTTATCCATCCAGGAAGAAGAGAAACCGAGTGAAGAGAGATGTAGTATGGTTGTCTCCTCCTAGACGATATGCTTTCTAGCTCAAAATTGCTTGGCTCAGTAGTTTTATGATATTCCCCGTGGAGCCGCTGCTCACCGAAGCCGCGACAGTATTCGAAGATATTATACGATTTTTATCTCCTTTATAGTTGACTATATTCGTACAACGCAAAAGACCGAGCGGCCTCTGTATTTCATTATTCATCATCGGCATGTCGGGGCGTGTCCGTCGTGATTCCATCCTCCATGCCCCGGCCAATAAGTCACCGCGGTGGGACGATGCTGCCTATTTAATGCAGGCGCTTCAGCTCCTCAACCTTGTTGCGCATGTCCTCCACACTAGGTCCTAGGCCCTCGCACACTTCCTTCTGCGCCTCCTCTCCCAAGTCCAGGAAGTGCTCGAGGAGCTCTCCGTCGAGAAAGCGCTCGGGGCCGTTGCCCTCGTAGCCGACATCGCGGCATGCACGGTACTCGAAGAAGTTCAGGTTACCCGTCGTCTTGACGTACTCGCCCAAGCGCTCCTGGAACCTCATCAAAAGGTCGTGGTCACGAGCAATGGTGCCAATCAGGTAGACGGCGCCTTCAACCTATGAACCGGGTTAGTCAGGTATAGGAGACAAAGCAGGGTTTGGAGATGGACTTACCGTGGCCAGGAATGCCCGTGGAACAATGATGGCATTCTGGCTGGCGTCTATCTCGACTTTGATGATCTTGTTCACCATCTCGCCCACATTGAGCTCGGCAAACACTTTCAAGATCGCGCTCTCTGACACACTTTCTGGGTCGTATGCTAGCAAGGTCAAATTGCCCTTGGCGTCCGCCTGAAGCCATAGGTTCCCGTCGACATGGCTGACGGCTGTCACCCACGCGACCTTGTTATGGCGTGCAACTCGTGTGAGGCAGGGTTTTGGATCGTCCTCGCCAACATAGGAAAACCGAAGTAGTGTCGTTGATTTCATCAAGTCCGCTACGGCAATCATGTCGCCATGAATGGCCACATCAACGGGGAACGTGGAGGGCCGATAAGACGCCAACTTGGTCAAGTGCCCTGTTGTCGTCGACGTTTCTTCGTACTGGCTGACGACCACCGTCTTCGAAAGGGCTGCCACAACCTTGCCATCCATGACGGCCAACGCCCGGCAGCCGCCGCGGAGCTCGTGCTCGAAGACGAGATACGGATTTCCCGAAGAGTCGATGCTGAATGACAAGATGCGCCCCTGCACGGTAGCAGCACTGTCTTCGTCGTAGACAATGCTGGTGCCGACCAGGAAGCGCTCCGATGGAGTGCCGTACGAATCCGGAAGCTCGGCGCGGATGACCGCCTCGACGAGCTCCAGGTCGCTCCCTGTGCGGAAGTGGAAGGGCTTGCCAACGGGCTCGAAGGAAGTTTCGTGTACGAGCCGGAAGGAGCTCTGGAGAATCTCTTCTCCGCGTCCGAGCTCCCGCTTAATAGAGCCTACGCCGAAGACACGTTCGGCGGGAGAGTACGCGATCCTCCGGACAGTTTCGCCCATGTGAAGCGTCCGGACATGGGTCTGCTTCTCGCTGTCGACTCGGGATACCCTGATGTTCGACTCGGTCGCAAGGACGATGCAGTCGGGAAAAGCCTCGCTGTCAAAGGAGCACACGCAGGTTGCGTCATCAGCTGTGACCGAAGAGAAGACTAGGCGGCCCTCGGAGCTGTAGATCAAACTTGGATGATCGCTCGTAGCGAATATGTTGAAGAGTCCTTCAGGCTGGGGAAGCAGATGCAGCCGAGCCTGTCGGGAGCCGAGCACCACGCTCTTCTTGCCAGATAGGGATAGGTCTGCGGCGACGTTGAACGTAGTGACGGTGCCATCTTGGAGGGCGATGAAAAGAGTAGGCGTAGAAGACTTGGACGGCATGACCCTTACAAGGGCCACATCGATGGGGATCGATGCATCATCCTCCGTCTTCCGGAGCGACTCGCCGTGAAGAGGGTCCAGGCTCGTCAGGTCGATGAGGGAGACTGTGCCGGAGAAAAACCCAATCACACCAATACCCTCGAGCTCGGGGCTGACGTGGAGACATGCGAGCTGATCCGTCCTGCCGAGGTCTTTCTGAGCCACCACTTCTATGCCGTTCGCAATGTTGAAGGAAACAAGCTCTAAGCCATCGACCGAGACGAGCAGCCGTTCGCCGTCGGTGGAGGCGAGGCGGATGCTGCCGCTCGCGGGCTGCCAAGAAGCCAATACCGCACCACTCTCGTCGTCTAGTAGGGTGGCGCAAACGGATGTGACCTGCAACAGCCGGCCGCCGGATATATTGGTCGCTAATACGGTATCGTGCTCGAATGACATGCCCACAAAGGACTCAAGCTCCTCAATGTCACCTTCGGGCTCGAATTTGAAAACACGAGTCTCCGTCAAGAATGAGATTATCAGAGTGTCGATCTTCGCCGAGCCGTGCGACTTGACAGAGAAGATCTTCCGTGTGCCAGCTATCTCTCCTAGCTCGCCAATGTCTTCGAGACCGACGCCACTCCGCATGCTCCGCATGCTGCCGTCCCGGTGAGCTCCACTCGCGGTTACCACCCGAGCCTGGCCAGATGAGTACTCGTTGCCTCGGCTATCCTTCTCTCGATTCCCCATATCCATGACGGTCAAATCAAGAATCGGGCCATTATTGGGGATGGTCTGGAGTGGGATCAGATAGTTGCCCGTCTCGGATGCAAGGTCGATCTGGAATAGCTGCGAGTCTCCGTAGTGCGAGCCGACATAGAGCAGTTCATGGCCCAGGTAGACGAGGTTATTAGCGCGTGATGTCCAGCCGATGCGCCGCATGTCGAACCCTGTCACTTCGGCGTCCTCGGTGAGGATGGTCAGGAGATGCATCCGGCCATAGTCGTCGGCGACAAAGTAGTGCGACTCGTCGTACTCGGCCCACGCCACAAATATTGAAGGGTCGGGGATCTTGGATTCAAGAGTCCTGGCATTCGACTCGTCGTAGTAAAAGAGGCGCGTCTCGCCAACGACGAGAAGTCCACCCAGGTGCGGCGTCGCCGTGTCCTTGTTTCGGACATTGTGCCGTTTGACCTCCTCTTGTACACTCCGGATGGGAATCAGCAGCGCCTCTCCGCGGTCTGGCAGGTCCCACTCAAAGACCCTGTCTTTCTTGGGGTCAAATCGGGAGGCATCTGCATTCTGATTGTTCTCCGTAAGCCGGTAGATGGCGAGCCGGGAGTCTTGTGAGTTGGCACTGCTCCTATACAGAAATGCAATGGTGGGCTGGCCGGACTCGGTATATAGAAAGGTGCTGGACTTTAAGAAAAGCTCTTGCAGCCGGACCTGCTGCAGCAGGTTTAGGTGGAAGTTGTAGGGCTTCCGGGGGGGGAGCCGAAGGACACTCAAGACCCCCTCCCAGAGATGCATCGCCATGAACTTGCCCGTGGGGTCCACCAGACATCGGTCCTGGCTTTGCGAGTCCCGCATATACCGCTCGCCTGGGTCATCAAACGCCTGCACCGTCTCGAACTGGCTGAGCTCGTGGTTCCATGTGAGGGTTACAAATTGACATCGCTCGGTGCCGACGAAGAGGAGGTCGGTCTCGGAATCCTTTGGCCGGAGCTTCTGCAGCATGGATATCGTGCCATAAATGAGTTTCGAGTGAATCATGGCCAAGCGGCCCTCGTCGGACAGCTGCCATATCTCCAGGCGGTTGGCCCTGCTAAGGTTGTGCGTCAGTACTACGGGGCATCGGAGTTTACAGCCTGGGCCGGCCGACGCTGGATGAGGGGACCTTACGCAACAATCAGATTGTCTTCTTCAGGGTGGAGAAATTTGGCGAGGAGGGCGTGCCGCACTGTAGTCGGCCGGTGGATAGGCACGACGTAGGCCATGGCGAAGATCTGGGCGGCGGCGAGATCTCGCGTGGTCGTGAACCGGTAGAGCTGCGGCGGTCGGATGTAGGTTTGAGGAAGACCGAAACTCCAAGCTCCGACCGGTTGATAGAGGTACCTCGCCTATGATGCAACGCTAGGAGATAAGCTTGTGGTGGGGTTGGGGGGGGGCAGGCTATTTGCTTATAGTAAGGGTTAGGGTCCAGTACTCAGCTTGCAGCTGACTCAGCTGTAGCCGGGAAAGCCCGGAGGTTGCCGCGCTTGGCCAATCAGAAAAAGGCAATTGCTGAGCTCGGCCTCAGGCCACCAAATTTCGGAAACATCGACAGTTCGAAGCTCGGATCCCAAGAAAAAAGACTCAATCCACGACAGCCGAACTCGTTGAGCTTCAATTCCTCACCAATTGGACGCGCAACCACCTCGAAATGGCGCCTCTCACGATTGCCTCGCGCAGCCTTGCGCAAGCCGCTGTCCGGTCTTCTGCGCAGCTATCCTGCGCCCGTGCTCTGAGCACCTCGACCGCTCTGCGCGACGCCTCGGGCGCTGCCTTCCAGAGCCCCTTCAAGGGCGAGACCAAGGGCACCAAGGTCCCCGATTTCAGCCACTACTTGTCCAAGAACACCAATAACACCAATGCTCTGTTCGGCTACTTCATGGTCGGCACCATGGGCGCCATCTCGGCTGCCGGCGCCAAGTCTACGATTCAAGGTGAGTTGAGGGATTGGAGGTGATAGAATCTGGGCGACGGCGAGACCAATTGCCCTTCTGGGAAGCCCTCAGGCTAGCTCTTGGATACACCAGACGTATTCTAAGCGCTATATTTCGATGGCTCTGTGCTGAGACCGCCGCTGACGATGTCTTCCGCTGCAGAGTTCTTGGTCAACATGTCCGCGTCCGCCGATGTTTTGGCCATGGCCAAGGTTGAGGTTGATCTCGCAACGATCCCCGAGGGCAAGAACGTGAGTATACGGAGGAAATATAATATCAAGCGCGGGATGCTGACGCATTTCTCCCCGTGACAGGTCATCATCAAGTGGCGAGGCAAGCCCGTCTTCATCCGACACCGCACCGCAGACGAGATCGATGAGGCGAACAAGGTCAATGTTGCGTCATTAAGAGATCCCCAGGCCGATGAGGACCGCGTCAAGAAGCCCGAGTGGCTTGTCATGCTGGGTATGTCTCCCTAGGTCCTCTACTTGGATGAGGATAGATGGAGCCTGGATTGCTGACCGATGTGCTTGCATAGGTGTCTGCACTCACCTGGGTTGTGTGCCCATTGGCGAGGCTGGTGACTTCGGCGGTTGGTTCTGCCCTTGCCATGGCTCTCACTACGACATCTCCGGCCGTATCAGGAGGGGACCTGCCCCTCTCAACCTCGAGATCCCGGCGTACGAGTTCCCCGAGGACGACAAGCTTGTCATCGGTTAAGCCTGGAGGAGTGTACGACTAGAGAGAAAAGGTGGGGGATGTGAGAGGAGGGGGTTGTACTTTTTCCCTCGAGACAACCAAACGGCTTCCCTATTAGACTTGTCCAGAGAAATGGTGTTGTTTGGTTTTGGCATTCCTTTAGATGTGCTCTTGGCAATGCCGCTGTACAAAACACCGGAGCATCAAAAACCATTCATTGCATCCAGTTCTTAATTCACCATGCACGCACCCTTTGTGACGAAGAGCAGGGAAGAGGTGCCGCGGAAAGGAGTGTTTGAAGAGGTGATCGTCTTATTCCCTCCACAGTGAGCCTCTGACCTGCAGGGAGTGTGCAAACAAAGGCCCGCGCGCGAGCGAGAGGCCCCAGGGAGATCAGGCTCATCTGGAGCACATCTTTTCCCTTGAACCAGGCCAGCGAAATGGGTAATGATTGTCGCGATGGACTTAAGATGGCGGTGTATCCTCCACTTTTCCACCGATCCTGACATGAACCAATGGCTCGACCGCGACAGCGCGCCTGCAGCTGAGGCCTCTCGCAATCGCGAGCAGGTAACATGAGGCAAGAGGGCAGGGCGTTGTCGATCCGGATAAAACTATAAAACTTAGCCGGGCCGGTACCGCTGGGCGTGCCAGTTATCGTGAAAGCTGGGTCGTATAGTTTTGCCATGTTAGAGATCAGACGGACCGTGCGCTAACCGATCCTGAGGGCGTGCCTAGAGGACGTCTCCTGGATGCCCCCCAAACGGGATACGCCCCCTTGACCGCCTGTGCCACCTATGCCACCATAGAGAGCGTGCTTTTAACCCGCAGATTGGCCGACGGGCGGCAAGCCAGGCGAATCGAGCGTCGAAGTGATCCCGTGTTTTCGCCGGGCCACTGACGGGCCAAGACCCCTGGAGACCAACACATCCATGCTTGGCAGAGTAGTTCATGCAGGAGGTCGACCTCGTCGGCCGCCCATGGGGTGGGCCAAGGCCTCGGGGCATGAGTAAGAGAGAAAGTCACCACAAGGTAAACCAGCCCGTGGCATTGGCATGACAAAATGTGATATGCTTATTTCCTTGGGCAACTCTCACGGTTCTATGCATCCGCTTTGGGCCCGTGAGAGGAAAGCAAGGTCAACCCGGGGAATGACCTCATGGAATGGTGCTTGGTGCCTCCACGATCGTTGTTTCTTGATCCCGTACGATCACAGCCTCGTTTGACGGTGCGTGGTCCAGGCACCGAGCACGTCATGACGAGACTTGGCAGAAATGCACACACGGACTCTACCATCTCAGAACATAATATCCCAAGACATGTCACTACACTGACAGCTACTAGGTTGTTGCTCGGCGCTTAGTTCGAGGTCGAGCTGATGGATCCAGCGCATTGATGCCGCCCTCCAGGAACTTAGAGGCTCCGAAATTCGGGGTGACTGCATCCCACAGCATGGCCCTGCGAGATCCTGCATCCCCACGATCGGGTGTCGGTTAGGTGGTGGGTGGTTGCCGCCCGGAGTAGGGCTGCCGAAGTGGTGTGGTGGCATCGACCCCTACACGCAGCAATCAACCTGGGGAAAGGCGCCTCCTGACGCTTGGAGGAGCAGATCGCATCCGATGTCATCAAGGCCTGTAATCTGTACATCTCGTCCAATATGCAAGGCCAAGAATTAAGCTCGTGGGGAGGACGAGATAATGTGGGCACCTGTGGGCAGAGTTCTCACCGTGACGACCGTGACGACCGTGACGACCATGATGACCAGGAAGCCTGCGAGAGCGCATGATGTAGCTGCCCTGGCCCGCCCAGGGAAGAGCGCGCATCACACGCATGCCCCGGCCGCGCGGGCCTCGACACTTCGGCCTTGGGACTTGCTGCTTGACCTTCGATGCCGTCTCGTCTGATATCAGGACCTTGCACGATTCCCGGTCGACATTGGATCCCCCAGACGCCCCACCTGTTCTTGTCATCAGATGTCGGATGACTTTGATCACCAGATGGACGATATGGACGAAATGTTTCTCTCGCCATGGTCACATCCAACACAGGAAGAAACACAACTCGGTTTACAGACTGTCGCGGTGCGGAGAGGCAGTTGGGCCGGTAGTGGGATCGTATAGTCGCGCAGGGGCCTTTCTCCTGACACATGGCTGCTGTCACTGCCGGGTCGCGGGGAAACAGGATTCTTCGTGTTGGTGGCACAGGGCGAGATGCCGGGAGAAGGCCACCGAGAAGGGGGTGGGCATTAACAGGAGCTCGTGTCTTTGACACATATTTCTGATAGTGCGTAAGGGGCACAATTGGCAGAAACTGCGGAGTAGGCGAACCCAAACGAACGGAAAGCTCGATGGTGGCGTTAACAGCCCCTGCGCCTTCCCGCCCGCCCCGCACTCTACTGTCAGCCTCTCGCCTCGATTCCTGCCAGGGGGTGGGCGGCCGACGGCGGATGCGGCTCAAGGAAGCGAGCTGCGACATGAGACGCCCTGTGTCCCATACTTCGTCTGATCTGATCTTCTCGCCCAGAAAACGTCTCAAACCGCCTCGCTCCAATTCTGCCTCATCTATAGCAGCCACATCCCTGCCAGTGTGTACATCGAGGTCTGGGCAGCGATGGATGCCCCCTCCACCCCTAGCGTTAATTGCGCGGTGAGTTTGGCAGCCGTGGGCCACAGCCATTACTCCACGCGCCAGGGGGAAGGGGGGGCGAGAACCGTATCACAACTGCCGCTCGCGATGGGGATAACTACTGCTCTGCCGAGGAGATGGTTCCCACTTGAGGTTTGTTTCTCAGCTAGAATAGGAAATGGCATACGAGCGGGTGCTAGAGTTGGTCGAAGCTGCGACATCGTCTGCCGAGCGTCCAAGACCGTCGTGTACAGCACATCGCCGTGCTGTCGAGCTGGCCCGAGCTGGGGATTGACCAGGTCGATCGCAGCCCTGACTGCCGGTCGTCGTTTCTGTCCTGCCATCTAATGTCAAGGACGATCGCTTTTTTCGGACTGATGTGTCCCCAGAGCGCCTTGACGGCCCTCGTGCCGGTAGAGGGGAGCCAGTGGTTGTTCCAGACAGGGGGGGGGGGCGTTCTTCGCTAAGGCTTCCAAACGCGGAACTGGCACATAGCGGACATGGCCACCCCCGGCCCAACGTCACCCCTGCCCGGCACCTGACGCCCCAGATCGAGCATATGTCCCCAGCCCTTTGACGAGGCAGCTCGTTCCGGATTCAAGCGTAGCCGATGGGTGCCTCCAACATGGCGGTACAGAGCGCCCCGAGGAGGGGTGCAGGTTTGTTGCAGAGATGCCCGTTCATCCTGATCGCCGGCATTCCGTGGCGAGGAGGCAGGGGCCCATGCCAGCCCAAGCATGAGACGAAGTCACTTCCTTGATCGCCGTGGATGGCTGTTGATGCCCTCTCCCGCCTCTACAGCGATATATAACCGGAGTCACTCTTCATTGCCGTTTCTTCTCTCCTCCTTTTGTCTCTACACTCTTTCTAGCCAACCATCTTTCGTTCTTTTTTTTGCTCCCAGTTCTGTGAACTTCCTATTCTCTACACTCTTTTGGGTTTTTGCACCTTCGATAGGCCGGCCCTCTTTACCACCTACATTCGTCGCTGTATATTTTATACTAAACCGATCCTTAACACCACCCCTTCACGACATCATGAAGTACGAGATTGCTATGGTTGCCCTTGCGGGCGTTGCTTCCGCCCGCGAGATTCCTTTCGGGTCGATGATGAAGCGCGAGGTTCCCCAGGAACACTCGCACGAGGCCATCGTCCGCGCTGTTCAGACCTCTCTCCAGCTGAACAACCCCCTCGCCATTCAGGATTCCGTGTTCGCTCTTTTGGGTAACAAGGCCGCCGCCGAGGGTGCTCCCAACGTCCAGAACCTCGACTGCCTGCAGCAGATTGTTGCTGACCAGGCCTTCACCAACGCCAAGGCGGCCGGTGACCTCGATGGCCAGGTCAACGCCATCCTCTTCCGCGCTCTCGAGCGCAACACCGGCTCCGTCGGCCTTGCCTCCGTTCTCTGCAACGAGACGGCCACCAACCCCGAGATTGCCGCCATCACCCAGCACCAGGACCCCGCCAGCCCTGAGGCCTCGGGCAACAAGAACATCGAGCTTGAGGTCGCTAAGCAGATCGCTTCCATTGGCGGTGATGCTCAGCTCGCCCTTGACTCTGGCACCTTTGCCCCCGGCAAGGTGAGTTTGAACTGACCTTACTGGCCCTCTCGGTTGAGACGGTTGCTAACAGCGAGTGTAGATCGGTGACCCGACTGCCAAGGGCAACACCTGCGACGATGCCAACGACGCTGTCGGCTGCATCAAGAGCCAGAACCTTCTGACCCCCGCCGCCACTGCCGCCGACATCAAGGCCGCTGTTGCTAACGTCGCCTCCGCCGGTAAGGGTGCTGCTGCTGGCAATGGTGCTGCTGCTAGCAACGGTGCTGCTGCTAGCAACGGTGCTGCTGCCAGCAAGGGTGCTGCTGCTTCTGCTGGTGCCTCCGACAACGCTGCTTCCGGCGCCGCCACTGCTTCTGGCACCAACGTGCAGACCTTCACTGGTACCCTCGGTGCTGCTGCTCCCCCAGTCATCAGCTCCGCTAGCGAGCGTCCCTTCGACGTCAACGGCGCCACCTTCCTGAACATTGGCGCCGCTCTCTCGCGTTCGTGCGACGTTCAGTTCAACGCCTGCGCCAACCTTGCCAACTCTGGCCAGCTCGCCGGCAGCAGCGTCAGCGACTGCACCGCCCAGAAGACCCAGTGCGATGCCGCCAAGCCCGCGAGGATGCGCCGCGCTGCTGAGTTCGGCGCATGCGGCAGCCCCGCCATCGAGTTCGCCGCTGGTCTTGACGGCCGCAAGGAGGAGTCGTTCCAGTCCGTCAACCAGGCCGACTTCAACCACGGCAGCGCCCTCAATATCAAGGTTATCGCCGAGTTCACTTGCGACCAGCTCACCAACAAGTGCAAGGCTGGCCAGGCTGTCGTCGACAAGTGCGACGCCGCCGCCGCCAGCGCTTCGGCCCTCAAGGGCCAGGCTGCTGCCGATGCCTTCAACAACGCTCTCGGCGTTTCCGCTTAAGCTCTTGGCATTGGGAGGAGTTAGCGTAGAGGAGGCTCATGCCTGTTTCCTGGTGTAGTTTACTTACCTTAGGCAATGGACGGGTTTATGACAAGATAAACGTGTGAATCGTTTCCTTACTTTTCTTTCATTACTCTATCTCACACACAAGTCCCACCGTCGCTGGGAGAGGAGTTTCACCATATTCCGCCTCGTCGGAGAGGCTAGGGGCTATCTGTAGCTTCATAACGCACATGAATGAAATGAAATGAAAAATAAATAAAAAAAGCCGGTCTTACCCTAACCCGTACCGATTGATCGTGCTCTCTTCTGTTCGACACACCAAGATACGGTCTCGTGGCAGGTGTGGCGTCCCTTGCAGCAAACTCCCTAAGGCAGGTAGCCGGTTTGGTTCTGGGCTTCTTCAATGCCATGGAAATATGCTATGCACCTTATCTAAAGCATCTTCATATACAATATAAGCCAGACGTTTGTAAAGTCATTCTTGGCGTCCATTTTCGTGCGAACCAGTCAAGCCAACCACACACGGCCGCCCCTAGGCCAGACCCGCAGTGTCGTGCATTTACGCATACTGGTCGTCTGACACGCACGGCATTGCTCGTCACTCTAGCCTAGACACCACACGTACCCCCGCGCGGACACGCCAGCTCAGTCTCGCTATGCGCCTGCTCGATACCCACACCTTGCAGCTGGAACTCTTTGAAGGGGGCCCTAAGGCGGCTTATGCAATTCTCTCGCACACCTGGGGCCCGGACGAGGTCGGTTTCCACGACCTCGGCCGGGACCATGCGCTATCGCTGGCTGGCTGGGCCAAGATCGAAGGGGCATGCAGCGTCGCCCGAAAGGAAGGGTACCAGTACATCTGGATCGACACTTGCTGCATCGACAAGACTAGCAGCGCAGAGCTGTCCGAGGCTATCAATAGCATGTGGAAGTGGTATGCAGACGCCGAGGTGTGCTACGCGTACCTAGCCGACGTGCCCTCCGAGGGCTTCAACGCCGCGGGCCCCGATCTCTCGACGCCGCTCGAGAAGGCCCGGTGGTTCACCCGCGGCTGGACCCTGCAGGAACTGTTGGCCCCCGCTGAGGTCGTGCTCTTCTCACGGGACTGGAGGCAGATCGGCACCAAGGAAAGCCTGGCCGCTGTGATCGCGGACATCACGGGCGTTGATGTTGAGCTGCTACAGATGAAGCGTAGTGTCGGGAGCTACAGCATCGCACAGAGGATGTCGTGGGCGGCCGGACGGCGCTCGACACGGCTCGAGGACGAGTCATATTGTCTCATCGGGCTGTTTTCGGTGAGTTTGCCTCTCCTATATGGAGAGGGCCAGCGGGCATTTAAGCGCCTGCAACTGGAGATTATGAAGGAGACATACGACCTGACCCTGCTTGCCTGGGGTTCTGTTGATTCTACCATGACCATGACCGGTGTGCTCGCTCTATCCCCCGAGGCATTCAATGGATGCAACGACATCACCTGGAGCCAAGAGGCGTCCATGCGTTCGAATGTGGCGGGGGAGCCCAAGGTTAGCCACGATGTCATAGGCTCCTCCCTGAAGATGGATGCCCATACCATCTCGGTGGACATGATGAAGTTGTCAATCCAGGCCCATACTGGTGATGCAAACCCGCCGTCACTCGATAGGAGCCCTATTACACCCTCGGCGGACACCCTCCTTCATAATATCACACATTTCCCTCAACAGGGGTCCTACACGGATGATACAAGCCGATTCGATTACTCGTACCTGCGCTCCAAAGGCCATGACGTGTGCATGGTGATGTTATATGGATGCCAGAAAGGCGGGAAGAGAACTGTCGGCATTACGTTGTGTTCGCATCGAGACGGCAGCCTGCGAAGAATACACTATCCAACCCGCTTTCTCTTACCCGGAGACTGGACGTGGTCGCCTATGATGAAGCAAAAAACACTGCATCTTGCGTTGTCTGGGTCGGAGGTGGTAGCACACTCGAAACCTCTTTTCTCCCTATTTCGCTGTCTTGTTCGGATCATCCCGCCTGGCCCGGACGTACCGTACCGCCTATCTCACACGATACCAGAGAAGGCATCCGATGCCCTTAACTGCTGGTATCTTGACCGATGGAGCGACGCAACCGACCGAGCTACCTTCTCCAACGAGCCCGGCTTCGCGCTTCGCGGTCCAGGAGTTGGCCGAGCCCTGGCATTCCGCCACGTCTCGGAGCCGGGGCGCTCATTCTTGGTCATCTTTGTCTTCGCAAGATTTACCAAGGAGGGGAACCGCTTCTTGGTGGGTTTCGCCCAGGGTGAGGATGCCATGGCACGAACGACTCAGGACGACCTGCAGCCCGTCTTGCCGGACCCGATCAAGGGCCCGCAGTTCGAGACCGAGTTCTCGTTGGACGCCCGATGGATTCTCTCTGCAAAGATACGGAAGGGGACGGGATCAGACTTGGTTATCCTAAGCTTCCGAAGCACGCCCCTACCTGCGTGATGGCCCGGGCTATCTACCGAGACTAGAAAGGAGATTGGTTCATGTTCAGGCGCTTCTAAGGCTACTGTGAGTCGATCCTGACATCTATGACCGTGCCGGCCTCGAAAGCAGGTCTGCTAGGGTTTACCTAAGACATGAGTTCGAGGTGAACTATACCAGATAATTCTCCTATGACACCCGTCTTCATCCCCCCAGGAGCAAAGACACCATCCTGGTGGGCGAAGAAGTGGCGACGAGTCGGTACTACTAAGTCACGGCAGACAGCAACCATGAAAGCGAAGTCACGGAAGTGAACCTCTCCACTTGCCAATATTTGGAAAGGTCACGACGGAAACGGATTCGTGCGCCGGGCGGAACGACATCGTCCCCAAGACCTAACTGGGCGTATTACATTGCCAATGGGGCTAGATGCTCATTGGAATCTATAGCTGCAGGGTCTATAAGTGGCCAACGGAAGAGCAAAAATGCTTAGAAGAACTCCCACAAAGGAGGAGGAAGTTGTGTGCGAGGTGGAGGGGGGCCGCGCCGCGTCGGCGTCTTCTTGATGCTGACATAGACGACACGTCTTGCCGGCTTGCCCACCATGACGGATCGTGAGTCGAGGCCGTAGTAGTCCGAGATGGAGTGTGTCAGCCATCGCCTACGCGGTTGGTTAGAAACAATGTCGCAGGCACGAAACCCTTCGGCTCGCTAAAGGATAGTGGGGCCATACTTGAATGCACCCAGGTCGTCGTCGCCGAGCGAATCCAGCACGAGGCCGGAATCCGCCGGCTCATGCCCGACCTCCCGCCTTGCTCGCTTCCACCCCGCTTCCCTCGGCATCGCCCCGTCGCGTGTCGTGCCATTGCGGCCAACAAAGACGATCTCCTCGTCCTCGCTGTCCATCTCGTCCGCGCTCCCCTCTGGCGGCCGCGCCACGCCGCGCTCGACCATGAACTCGCGTACGGGCTCCTCCAATACCCGGAGCCAGCCTTTCAGGGCCGGGGTGCGCTTGGCCGTGGCCCGCAGCTCCCTGGGCACCTTGCCGGCCTCAGCACGCGCACCGGGCAGGTCGAGGACCCCGGCCGCCTGCTTGCGCTGCGAGACATAGACAGTCTTGCGCTCATCGGCACGCTCGCGCAGGCCGCGTTCCCAATAAGAGGCGAGCTGATAAGGCACGTGGTGGATGGTATGTGTGGCCTGGATCAGAAAATCGGCCGGCGCCGGAGGCTGTACGTTGGGGACGTGGACAAGACGGTCTGGCCGCGGGGACAAGGTTAGCATCGGCAGGAACACGATGTCAGCAGGACACGAAGGTAGTGATACCGTTCTCCCACCGCCGGCGCTGCCGGCTCCCTTCGTTGCCCTTCAGCAGCGCCTCCCTACGGCGCATGCTATCTCGGCGGGAAGGGGGCCTGCGCGGCGGGGTGAAGTCCAGATCAGGGGCGTCGTCGTCGAACACAACGTTCCGGAGCTTCATCTGCACCTGGCGGCCCGGGGTCGTAGACCGAGGTGCCGACGGTTCGCCATGGTCGAGCGGGATCGACAGCGGGGTGCCGGTGCCTCGGGCGATTGGTGATACCGAGAGCGACTCGAGCGCCTGTATCGTCCAGGCCTCGATATCGACGGTCGCCGTCGACGCCGTGGAAGGGTGAGCATGGTGGTGGGGGGTGAAGGAAGCCTGCTGAGCATGCGTCTCATTGACGTTGGTCACCACGGACTCGTCCGGGTGCGCGATCGGCTTCGTGATGGCCATGGTGCCGTGGAAAGATAGGGCCAAGATAAGGGCTTCGTTAACTCCGGGCTGCGGTGCGGGGGAGTTGGCGACGGCGGGGAAGACGAGCGCCGAGAAGGGACAAAATCGACCTCTATAGATGCTCCTCCGGGCCTGAAATGCAACAGACCCGCCGGTTTCCTAGCCTCTGTACGTTGAGTTTCGATCCGGGAACGGAGATGAAAGAGTCAGAGGGAAGCTGTCATCCCCGGGGCTGCAGCTGGTGACACATCGGCTTCACGGGGTCTGAGACAAGTAAGCTTTGGCCAATCAGTGGTGGAGCGCAAACACGTCCCCCCCCGTATCTCTCCGTACTTCGTAAGCTCCAGGCTTCCCGCCAGCCCGGGCTTGCGGGGGCCGCCAAGTGCCTTGGTCGCAACCCGCTTTAGTGCATGCATTCAACGGCACTTGCTGCCGTGTGTTTCTCGGAGCGCAAAGAGGAGCGCAAAGAGGAGCGCGAGGTGAGGCCGCGAACCCGCCAACTGCGAACCGACCTCAGCCTTCCCATGAAGAGAATTTGGGTTTCAGTATCTGCTTGTATTTTCCTTGTTGAGAGGAACTAGACAAGAAGTAGTAGTAGGCCGGGCACATTTAAAATTAACAAATTCCCAGGATATCACCTGCCTCAACTCCTTGCTCAGAAGCCTCGTGTCCGCCCTTCCTTCCTTTAAGCCACCGCCGGCTTCCGTCTCTCGGCTCTGTGCCCGTCAGAGCGCGCAATAAGGAAGAAACTGACGAAGAAAAGTAGAATATGGGAACGTCTTAGTTTTACAGAGATTATCCTCCCGAGTGGAAGGAAGCCTAAGGGTCAGGGGGCATGCTCTCCCGTCGGCCCGGCCTGGAATGGCCGGTTTCACGAGCTTCCCGACCCCGATGCCGGCCATTTGTTCATGCTCAGGCCGTTCATGCTGAGGCCATTCATGCTTTCCCGCAGCTCGGCCTTGCCGCCCTTGATCTCGTACACGGGTGTGCCGAGCCGCTTCTTTTCCCCGTCCATGCTGGCGCCTTCTTCGATGTCCTCCAGCTTCTCGGCGCCGGGCCGCCACAAGCCGATTACGCTGCTGCGTACCGAGCTGCGCGGCGCGAGCTTTTGGCCGGTGACCTCGGAGAAGTTGCCCATCTTGGCCTTGCCCCGCCCCGGAGACCCGGGCAGCCATGTCGTGAAGAGGCCGGCGCTGGGGCTTTGCCGGCCGATGCCGCGCTTGGAGCCGCTGCTGCTGCTGCTGCTTCCGCGGGAGCTGTTGTTCGCCGCGTTGCGCCGGCGGCCTAGCATCACGAACATGAGGACGATTAGGACGACAGCGGCGGCGCTACCCACGACAGGTGCAGCGATCCATGCGCGCGACCCGCCGGCGTCGCCTTCCGCCTCGGTCGGCGCGGCCGCCGACATGGATGGCGACGAGGCAGCCGCAGCCGTGTTGGTACCAAAAGTGAAGCCCGATTGCGCGGGGGCAGGCAGGGTAAAGATTTGGGTCACAGAGGTGGTCTCGACCTGGGATCCTGAGGTCACGATCGAGACGACGGTTTCCGTGCTGATGATGGGAGCGACAGGGCTAGCAGCTGTAGGAGTGGGACTGCCGGGCGGCGGTGTGAAGAAAATTATACCAGCCCCGGATGATGAAGCTACGGACGTGGCCGGTGGGGACGTGGCCGGTGAGGACGCCGGAGGAGCTAGCGACGTCGAGGTCGAGGTCGCAGGTGGCGGAGGTGCTTCTGTCGTTGCGGGACTGGCGGTGGTAGTGGCGGGAGGGGAAGATGCTACGGGAGCTTCCACAGCATTAATGACAGCCGTGTCGACGCCTGTATCCGCGATGTTGTTGCTGGCGTTGGTAGCAGTCTTCAGGTAGCAGTTTTTAAAGCCCTGCGCCTGGGTTGCATCGAAAGACACGGCTCCGCAGCCGGTGGTAGTGGCGCATTGCCCCATGCAATCCTGAAATGTCGGGGCGAAGTTTTGTGTCATATCCTCGCCGTTGATAATGAAGTTGCAGAAGGTCCCGAAGGTCTTGCCCTGGGATGTCTGCGAGCCGCTGAGGCTGGCACAGTTGGAACTCGCTGTGCTGAACTGCCCGACTGCGGCATCTTCTCTCCTCGAGGGCCGTGTTTGGTCCGGGATGAGATTTGCCTTGAGCTCACAGGTGTTGCCGTTAAAAGTGACGCCATCACACCGAGGGTGGTGGGATGAACAGAGATCAACGCATGCCGCGAAGTCTGCAGCGTCTGGCGTGTCTAGTGTATCTCCCGTGATTGTCGAGCCGCACAGAAGGGTGAACTGTTGGCTAGAGCCTATCGTCGTCCCATTCGCCCCCGGGCATGGTGCGTTCTCTCTCGACGACCCGAAATCTCCGCCTCCACCTCCACCACCTCCACCACCTCCGCCTCCACCGCCGCCTCCACCGCCGCCTCCACCGCCGCCTCCACCGCCGCCTCCACCTCCACCAAAATCTCCGCCTCCGCCTCGGCCTCCTCCGGGGCGCCGGAAGTCTCTACCACCGGGAAAGTCTCGCCTCCTCTGCCAGCGTCCAAATATGTGTCTTCTTGCCGGCATGATCGTCGTTGTTGCTCACCAGTAGGAAGTAGTATAGACACAGAGCAAGGTGCGCCGAGGCTATGGCAAAGAGTATAAGATGGGTTGACCAGTCAACGCATTCGGATGAGGTACCTAGGGCCCATGGCCAAGCTGGGAGAAACAAACAATAGGTAGTGAGGTTTGTGGAACAGACAGAACAAGAGAAAACGAACACGATGCCACAGGGGGGGGGGGGGGACGACCTGGCTATCTATCTCCCCAAAAGGGTCTGACAGCGAGATAGAATCGTCGGCTCCATCATCCGGTGTCCTGTGAACAAACTCTTTTCTTCCCCTGGCCGGAAGAGGAACGATCGCCTGACCCGAAGATTGCCAGACGCGGGCGCTTGCCTCATGATGGACAATGAGGTGATCGGTTCTGGCGAGCTAGCGGCGCGGATTGGCTGGCCCCGGGTTTAGGTGGATGCCGCATCGATGTACCTGCTGCTCTAGAATCTATTGGAGTTGCGGGTAAAGCGACACATGAGACGAAGAGCTCGCGACGGCCGTGTTCCAGGAAGCAGATCACTTCTGCAAGCCATGCTGTCAAAGCTGCTCTTGGTATACAACTGCCTCGTCCCACACGGCACCGAGGCCACGCCGGCAACAAAACGGAGACGGAAAAATGTCAGCTGTGTTTGATCCTGTTTAACCTCAGCGAGAGCGAGCTTCAGTTCGTGAAATTTCCCGGAGGTTTTTGTGTTTCTGCGGCGGGAGGAGAGGCGGCACGCTCGCCTACCACGCCCGCGACCGCGGAACTCTTGTGCCAAGCCGAACAAATCAGCCATTGCCTCGACGGCACACCATCGAAGGGAACACCGGTGCGCGCGCGCTCTCTCTCTCTCTTTCTCTCGATCCTGGTGCTTATTGATGGCGTGGGGGTGCCTTGCTGCATTGCACTGTGCGTGCCCATGAGCGGCATTCCCGAGCAGGACATCACTACCCCAGACGATTCCCCACATACGAGATTGATGCATCTCTGGATGCGGGCTCGTCCGGCTGCCAGTGGGCTGGTCGCAGGATCTGGGATGCTTGACAGGCCAATCCGAGCGTCTTTTGGGGCGCACGCATAGTAGCGCTCGGACGGGGTCCCAGGAGAGGTTCAGACGAGAGGCACAAGCTGAGAGTGACGCTTGGACAAGAACCCAAGAAACAATCCCAACCAGGGCGACGTGAGACTAAGGGCAACACCCATTCCAGCTTGCCGCGGGCATCAGGCGCCATAACGATGACTGCTTGCATGTAAAGCATTCTGCCTGGGTGCAAAGGGGGGCTGCGCCTCGAGAGCCTGTTGGCGATGTTTGAAACGCGCTGAGGGCGGGTGGTTTTGTAGGCAGAATTCTTGGTGCTCCTGATCTGGGACGGCTCATCAAAAACCCGAAAATCTTCGATGCACCTACCGGAGGGCACTTCGGGGCCCCAAATGAACGGGCGGGAGCGGCTTTCGTTTACCCCTTGTGCCAAACCCGGATTGGCTGCCGACCGCGAACGGGAGCGGTTTCGAGACGCGAAGCAAGAGAATAATTTACCCATAAAGTGTAGAGGGCACCTGTGGTCGCACCGAGACACCAGCCCGGACGTCTAGGGATAGGCAAAAATGGCCAAACATCGATACCAGTAGAGCCACACTGGGTTCCCACGCAGTTGGGGGCGGATTCTAGTTATCCCAGCCCCTTTCGTTGCAGAAGTTTCCCCTTCTAATCACACATTGTTTGATACATACAACCCGCCTTTCGGGGAAGGAATACAGAAACGACGCCTCTGAGCTCTGAAGCCTGAGGCAGTGAGCCCAAAGAAGTACTTCCGGCTCATCTAGGACGCCCGGTTGGTGTCGTAGTTCCGGCTGGAGCCGCCGATGCCACCAGGTTTCAACAATGGTGCAGTCTCAGCTGCCGCGTCGCTCTCCTGGCGGTCCAGGATTCTCGAGAGATGCTCCGGGTTCTCAGCGTAGGCCTCGGGGTGTGAGGTATAGCGGCCGGGCGTGTCATCATCGAAGCCATTAGCATGCAGGTGACTCGGCGTGTCGTCGAGGCCCGACAACGGGCCCCCGTGCCGGCGGGCTTGTATCTCGTAGTAGATGGCCAGGTACAGTAAAAATCCTTGCATGAAGGCCGTCAAGAGGAAGATGCCCCATGAGCTCCAGCCACTCCAGCCGAGCCGCGCGAAGAGACTGCCGGCGAAAAGTAAGCCGCCCGGCGTCTGGATGCACATCATGGGGATGCTGAGGCTCCCGACATGCTTGAGATGATAGGTCGTCCAGATCTGAGGAAAGTACTGCACCGCAGCGAGCAGCGCCGCCATGACGCCAAGCACTTGGGCCCAAATTGACACCACGTCCGGGCTTACGAAGGCGAGGACGGCGGTAACGACAATCACGGCAAGCCCGTGAAGAAGCGTAGCCGAAGCGACCAGAAGCGCCGTCTGCCAGCGCGGCGCTTCTCCACCTAGTTCCTCCTCGGGTACGTTTGAAGTGTCATACCGGAAGAAGACGAGAAACAGAACGAAACTAAAGCGCATATCAGTAACCACAGGCCCACTGCCTCGCCGTCGCAGCATCACTCACATGAATGCAAAGCATATCCACTGCACTCCCAGCTGCGCAATTCCTAGCAGACCTATCACGCAGTTGGAAGTTTCTAGCTCCTTGCAACAGGCCACGTCCTGGCGCGATGTGGGGAGGAGGAGGATGTTCGCAAAACCCGAGGTCGCAGAAGTCGTTCCGAGGAGCACGAAGTACGGGGATATCCCTTCGGAAGTTCCTCTCGAAATGATTCGGAAGTGCTGGGGCAGGTAGCTGATGAGCATGCCGACGAGAATGATCCTGCGGCATCTATGTTAGCTGGCGAGCGACCGAGAGAGTTCTTCCAAGTCGGTCCGTACACCGAGACAATAACACTGATGGAGCCGGGGTTGCGAAGCTCCTCGCATCGGCCCTCCAAGAGGGGAGTATGCGCCATATCCATACTGGCTGGAATCAAAAGATGGGCTCGAAGTTCCCTGGTTTGTACGTCGACAAGGTCGGGTGTTGACGCTGATACCCGATGGAGGCTTTGGCCGTGATCGAGAGCGCGTTGCGAGGGTTATCTTAGCACGTAGGAAAGGAGGGACAATGGGTCAGGCTTGTTGAAGCGTTCGCGTATCTCCTAGAGACAGCTTCTCTTTGTTGGCATGGTGGCCGTGGTTTCTGTGCGGGCCTGGCTGGACGATGAAATGCGCAAAAGAAGGTTCAAGGCTGACTGCTGCTGACTCCGAGTGACCTCGCGATAGACTGCATCATGGGACCTGCGGAGCAGGAGCTCCCCTGTAGCTCAGCCAGGGTGGGGCACCGAGCAAGCGTGCCCCAGACGCTTGTTGGTGGTTTCAGAGCTGGTGGTATCAGCCAGCGCCTACACACACCAACGAAGTACCTAGCCTGCGGCATGCACTAACATCAACCCCTCGCCTGGTTGCATTCCACATCAAAGCTCCCCCACTGTTGACCCCAAAGGGCAACAGCGAATTGAGAGCCTCACGGGAGCTCCCTCGCGGACATGGAGCCGGCCGACTGATCAAGCCACCGCATCGACAACTGGCAGAAATCGCCATGACGGAGCATTTCAATAGTCATCCACTCCGCCCCCCCCCCCCCCCCCCCCCC